>JAGKQI010000078.1:1200000-1610735 GCA_018806915.1 Phytophthora colocasiae | reverse complement strand
CATTTCTGCTTCCTTGCCAGCTTCACGCATACCGACAGCAAGGGACGCACTATCCCAATCCAAAAAGCTCTTCACCACGTCCGGTACTTCCTTAGGAGCTTCGGATCATCCCACCGTCGCTCACTTCGGCAAGGATCTTGTTGTGAGACACTCGACGTCGCCCTTTCATCACGACGCCAATGCACAACCCCTCGGCATACTGTCGCCAGTAGTGGGCCCTTGAAACTGGTGCAAGAGATAAATCCAGTCGTCGTCCCAGCATTACACCACCTGCGTTCCTAGATCTCGTACGCGTGGAATGGCGGGATGGCATGGCGATAGCGGATCGTTTGGGAGCCTACAACTACCATACGCCGGTTCTTGATGGCTCGCCAGACAAATTACCATTGGCACTACATATTGTAAACCATTACGTAGTAACGTGGACAATTACGTAAAGTAGTGAAGTGCCAACGCGCGCGAGCTCCATACCGTATAGGCAAGACGCGCTTGCTGAGGTGTAGATTCACGTCACAGTCGAGGAAACCCCGTCCTCCTCTTCCATACAGACGGGTAGTCCACACCCATGACGCCTTTGCTCATCGACCGCTTGTTCGCCAGGCGATACACCAGGCCCGGGAAGCGCAGCATTCCACAACGCACGAAACACCATAACCGTCAGAGCCTCTAGTGTAGAGAGGTACAGTACCTTTAGCAAGTGGGGGCGAGTGAGGTACTTTGCAGCGGCTGTACATTTTTTTGCTCGATGATTGGCTGACCTGCTTCATGCAGATGAAGCCACTTTCGAAATGACTCTTAGGTAACCTTCCACTGATCCACAACTGACTTCCCAGCAAGCACAACCATGCTTCCACTTTGGATGCCTCTGACATGAACTTAGCCTTAACTCCATTCTACTCGGTTTTAAAAAGCCAGGTGACTGGTGGTCGCAACACTTTACCATAGTTGGAAGAAAGTGAAAAACCCCTCCGCAAAAAGATGTCGGGAAATCCCGTTTCTCCCTGGGGTCCCATTATACCGGGAATACACTGGAGATGGTCTCCAATGGAATACGAAACTTATGACTGACAGTCTGATTGCTTCCAGGAACGGGATGGCCAACCTTATGCCGTTTTGATTGGTCGGCAAAAACCCACTGGTCTACATATGAAGCCAAACTGGAGCATTTGGAACAGGTTTTGAAACTCCAGTCGAGCAACTTTTGCAAGGGAATTGACACTTACATGTCTTCTCGGACTATATGGGGGACGGCAAATCTTGCTCGTCAGTGGGGATCGTTGGAAATACTCACCGGAAAGTGCCTGTGAACCTCTTCAGTAGTCGAGCTTTGCGGGAATTCATGACACCTGTAGTAAGAAGAAACATTCGCTAACCGCGAATAATATGAACGAGGCCAGTCAGACGGGAAAAGCGGCTGATAAGTACAAGGTAAAGCACGAACAAATTCATGCTCTCGAGACGTTCGCGGAGACTTGGCTTTGGGCAGAAGCTTGGAAATTTGAGCTCCACCAACGATCATCCATTTGAAGTCGTATTCAACGAGGCCTACTCATCACATCTGCACGGATCGGTTCACGTATCCGGTTTGGTTCTGGAAGATCAAACGCTGGTTGAAATTGTAGGCAGTGAGCGTCGTTCCCGAGAACGGCGGTGGTGATCAACAAAATTCCCCGCGGATACCCATCTCATTCACGATTGAAAAGCGCCGTACCCAACAGGACACAACGAAGGGAAACACTGAACCAGAACGGCAAAGATATCGTATCAATTATTCTCGATACTATGGACGCGCGAGTGGATGCGATATCACAATCGACTGGGATCCTCCGGGCAGAACGCCGCACCTGCTGGTATGATTGCTGGTCGAGACACAACCGCAGACGCTTTGAGTTGGCTACTGCACATGTTGTACGAAAATCCGCGTAAGCGATAAACTACGCGAGGAACTTCTTCTTAAAGCCCTGCCAGCTCGTCAAATCGGAGAAAGTTATGTGCCGTCCATGGATCAAATTCAAGAACTTCCTTACCCAGAGGCAAACTATTCGCGAACTTTTGCGTCTATTCCCTCCTTCATTGTCCTGACAATTCCATACTATTGCTCCCGTGATACCGTGCTTCCTGATGGCACGTTTGTCCCTGCAGAGTCCGCTGTGCTGCTGTCGATTTACTTCCTGTCGCTCGATTCAGAAAATGTGTGGGGTCGGATGCCGTGTTCGTGCCGGAACGATTCCTGGACAAAGAATCGGCTGTTGCTACCTGTTTCATCTACGACGTTCGCATCATTCCGGTACTGGGCCGCGAGTATGTGTGGGACGCAACTTGGCTTTACCTGAGTTGAAGCTTGTGGTTTCCTGTCTGGTGAGTCGCCTCCGTTCTGAAGAAGTGAGTGGACAGGTTGTCACCGCGTAGAGGTGGCAACGCTGAGGATGAAGGATCCGTTCATGATGAAGGTAGAAGTTTTACGGGATTTTACCGTAGAACACGTATAGTGTTGAGTGATTTCAGTCACCAATGAAGAAATAGCTTCAAACAGTGTAAGAATTGTTAAAATACATGTAGTGATCACTTGGTCCTTTCTGTCTGCGTATTCTTTCTTGAAAAACGCATCCACTCCTCGCTCCAGAAGTGATGGGGTAGCAGGTTTGATCCCCACTTGTGGTACTTGTTCCAGGAGTGATCCAAAGGACGATAAGCAGTGCTTACAGAACTCGTAACCACTGGATGCCGAAGTGCTGAGACCTGACACTGGAGAGGGATCTTAGATGACGTGTTTTGAGACACATTGTAGATGGCAAAAGCGCCTTCTAGATGTCTTCATACAGCTATTCTGACCAAAACTGGTGCGTGTTGCTGGCTAAAGCTCGCGTAGCTTAGGTGAAACGTAGCGAATCCAACAGATTTCTGCTTGCATGAGCGTCTTTCCTCGCGCTTGGGCCATCACTTTGTCAAGCAACGAGGCTACAGCTACAGCATTCCAGCGACCTCCAGCTTCAAGGAAGAAATTGACACCCGAGTAAGTGTCCACTTTTGGTTGGAAGACTCGCCAGTAAGCGTAAGTACAGCGTCTGGAAGTGCCAGAAGCTGTTCACGTTTGGATTGACAGTAAATTCTTCAGTCAGAATGTCTCCCACGATACTCGACATCACCGGATTCCCAGGAAGAAGGCCATGTACAGCTTGAGCGCAAGCATCGGGTAGTATCGTCCCTAAGTGATCCTGAGTCAGAATGGATCGCACGACTCTCGTCAGGTTCCATGTCGTGTTCTCGTTTGTCCTTACGTTTGGTATGTGGGGATTAAGGCTTAGATGTTCTTTTGTCTACATCCTGGTAGGGTGATCTCACTGGAGAAAACCTGCTGGACAAAGCAAACCAACTCACTAAGCTTCAGTATCAGCCCCTGGGAAGTGAAGAGCCGCAATGACTAATTACCGATTGAATTCCGAACGCCATCTCCACAGTTTAGACTCAAACTGTATAAGAAGAGCACCACCTCGAAACGCTCGCTGTTGTTTTAGAGCTTCACCGAGACGCCTGACTAACGAGTTCGTGGGGTGCACAATGAGGTGCAAGATATCGAGACCAAGGCGCAAATGTCCATTCTTCGCAGCTTTCACTAGAGCCGTAAAGGCTAGAGTAACCACTTGACCATTTTGAAATCCCCTGAAGAGGCAGGCATTGTCCGTAGCATCAGCAGTGCATCCTTCCGACCGAATAAATTGTCATGTAGCCATTTCAATACATCTAAATGCCCATTCGCACGTGTAGCCATTTCACTATATCCAGGTGTCCGCGTCATCCATTGCCGTGTTGTGTTTTCCATAGCCAAACCTCGCGAGAGTGTTCGATTGACCGATCGCTGCAAGCCATACTATCGCCTGGGATGTAAAACCAGCGTTGGTATTCTCATGCAACAGCCATTTCAACATCTCCAGATTCTCACTATTGCAGCTTCCATCCATCGCGCTATGGATGTTTCCAGATCCACTGCTTCGATACATCCACTGGATAATCTCGAGTTGCTTCTTGTAAAACTCGTTCGATGCCATGTCGTTCGAATTCTTGTGGAACTCCTTGAAACTGACCATATATCAGTGACCAAGAACTACACCCTTCTTGAACGATTCTGACTTCAATCACTTGACCACCTCAAGTGTCCATTATAAGCAGCTGCATCCATTAGCGTCTTTCGTGCATCCCTCGGATCGATTAAAGTGTAGCCACTTCACAACATCGATATTTACCCATGGTAGCAGCCGCATTCATTGCCCGGTAAAAGTGTGCATTGCGGTTGCCATGACGATCGTCAAGCTTGGCGTTTTGCAGTACTTTGAAACACTTCAAGATGTCATAGCGTAGCATCATTATCCATTGCAAAATGCACAACCGTTGAATAGCTTGAAACTCCTTTCTTTAGGAAGAGATACACGGAATATTTCTCTGTATACTTTTTCGCAAAGCCACTTCCACCACTTCGACTCTGACCGTTTTCCGCCGCTGCAAACATGACATCAGACAGATCATCACATATGCCATGCGCATGAAGACTCCTTTTAAAAGCCACCGCAGAATAGCAACACGTCCATGCTTGCTAGCAGTTTAGGCGCTGCATAACGAAGAGCACGCATATCGTGCAATGCGATAACACTGACCCAACACCTCTTTCGCAAAATGAATATCGTCATGTTGCGCAGCTTGATTCAAAGCTTAACTTGCTGCCGCCAAGTCAAACCGTCGCATCAGACAGACGAAGACATTTTCTTTCCGGTCGGCCACTCTTCTTCAGTACATTCCGGAATTTTTGAAATCCAATCGTATTCATTGCGAGGTAGTATTGTTTTTCCCAGCAGTCACGTCAATTCTTTCAGATTGTTTGTACGCACAGAGATAGTCAGCAGACTAGTACCTCTAAACGTTGTGCCACTGGTATTCTCAACTAACCAGTGCACCACATCCCAATGACCATTGCTTGATGCATTGTCCAGAGCTTTACTGCTGCCACGGAAATGCCTCTCTTCCCTCGATCCTGGCAGCGAAGACTGCAACAACCAAAGCCAAATCCACGACGCGAGTATCGCCTCAACCAACCACGAGCAAGTCACTCAGGAGCACCTTGGAAAATGAATCTCTAGCCACTCGACCATTCCACGGTCTCCACGACGTACTGCTTGTAGCAGAGCTTAACTGAATTCCCATCGATAATAATGAGTTCGCATTGGAGAAAGTCTTGTCATACTCTCATTGATCACTTTTGCGGCGTTCTTGAAGCGCTTTTCGCCCAAATCAAATTCACTAGCGCCAACAGATCCAAAGGGTCCAGATTTGATATGCACTCGCGAGGAGACGTCGGGGATGTGAGGAAATTCGAGATAATTGAGGCGACCCCATCTGGGAGGATTGGTTGGAGCTTTACTTGGAAGATGCATTACACGGCGAGTTGTACTGATAACTGACATGTAGCAAATTCGAAAGTGAGTGTTAACGCTTCACCATTTGGGCTACATCTGAAATTGTAGCTATGACCTGCATCAAATGGCTACACACCCGACAAAGAAGTACTCATATGAGGGGCAATACTCATTAGGTCGTTGTCAGGTACTGGCATCAAACGAGTACCAGCGCAATGAGCAAGTAGCCATCGTATGATGCTCAAGCTGACACATCATTACGCTTCCTCATGACAATTCCCGGTTCCCAATCGGTAAGAGTCGAGGAAGTAAAGCAGTCCTCAGAAACCTCTCCGGTGGGCGTTATACCATGCCGGGACCACAGCTTCACTCTCATGCTGGCATTTCCCGATTTTGCAGAACCAAGTCCAACACTCTTCTGCCTCAACTTGTTCACCCTCGTCATCACATGGCTACCTTAGGCCTGGTCTCTCGAACAAAAGGAGATCTGTTCATGTTGATGTATCGAGATTGCAAACAAGCGGAGTAAGAACCTGCAACGGATGCAACACCTTCATCTTTCAGGACCGAAGTCGCGGCTATCATAACCTCATCTCGCATCTGCGCCACCGCAGACTATGAGCGAGTGCTGGAGCATTGCGTTCGACAACGAATCCCCGTCACTATGGACATGTTTGTCGATAAGGACTCCCGTACTACGCATGCGGCTTTAGTTAGGATGAAACTTGTGAGTGATGGAGTCTGATCAACATTCGAAAGCTGCAATGCGCGTAAAGGAGTGCTATCAACATACCTGGATCTCACGTGGCTGCCAGCCACTTCGGTACAAGTAGAGCCGTCTTTTCTCCAAGATTAAGTGCATGCTGGGTATCTTCGCGGAAAAGCATCAGTCATGAGACGCTCGAGACCTTTACTTTACCTGAAGATGAACTGGGACTTAGTGACGGACAGAAGTGATTTCGAACGCCGTGAAACGCGCAGTTGAGGACGAACAACGAAGAAGAAGCAGATCTCTAAAACTGTCAGTTCTTAATCTGGAAAGCAAGTAGATAGAGACCCCCTTTTCAATATATTGCGTACAAGTGCCAAATATTGAGATGGCCATCCCTCCTCTTATTGTCCCCTACACATAATACCCTTTTTTCAATAACAATACATTTTTGGAGACCCTGCATTTCTACAACACCCAAATGCCCAAGTTGGCTGCAGCTCCATCCATAGCCAATCGTCGAGCACCGATTGTATCCTGCACTTTCGTCGTGCTTCTGCTGGAGCTTCGGCTCGGTTCGGTTTTCAGTTACTTTGCAAAAAAATTGTAGCACTTTGAGATGACCATTGAGACAGCAGCAACCGCATGGGAAGTCGTTCTCAGATCGTGATTTCGAAAATGAAAATGGATTATTCTCTCTTAGTGATACGGTATCATATCTGCTTGAAGAGAGTAATACCTTTCTGGTTGTCTGCGTACTGCTCGTAAAAGCCACATGAGACGAGATATGGAGTTGTCTCCATATTGTGCAGCCGAGAACATCGCTTTTCCTGGACCAAAGAATTGAAATGTGTCAGACCTTGTCGTAGAAGCTTTCATTGGACAAAGTCAAGGTCGCCCATCTCCCAGTATGACCGCCTGGTGAACTGCACGAATGGACATTGTTTGGATATCACCAAAACTTCTCTGTCGAGGAGGTACCTGTATAACTTCCTCCTTGCGCGTCTCCCAATCCTTCTCTGAAGCACGGTGAGAACACAATTTCGTCTCCTCCAAGCTCACTCTCAATGGACCACTTGACTTTATCTCCAATTGTGCTGGCTGAAGGCACAGTCTACCGCCAACCAGCACCCGATAGTTCGTCTTTCCTTCACCATTTTTTTGTCCGTTGCCGTAGATGAGGAACAGCGCTCCATAGTCCATAATTGCCAGCAGCATCGCAGATATTTTCTGGATCCCATTCGATAACAACTCGCAATGCGTCGCTTGTCTTGGAGCTGCAGTAATATCCCTAGGTTTCCATTTTCTGTTGCCGTTTGAACTAAATCGTGGGAAATCATGTTTGTTTTCAGGAAACTGGGACGAAACTCATACTGAATTCAAGACAGAACATTCCAGCAAAAAGAAGCTTCTATGCGGATGGAGCGAATGAACACCAGTTTTCTGTATGTTGGTTCAAGCTGCAGCAACTCTTGCAAAGGATACAAACCTTCTTTGGTAGCTTTCTCTCCTTATGAATTCCAACAACGAGACTGATCCACTCATGACTAAGCTTGCACGCGTAATGCGCTCCAAACGAAATGTCCGGCAATGAGAACTCAGTTGATGGAAAGGTAGCAAATGAGCTGCCAGATGTCGCCGTAGGGAGGGAGATTGTTGCGCGCAACGGAACAGGCGATCGCAGAAGTCGTATCGGAATTGTCATCCAGGTATTCTAACGCGTATGAAAATATCCGTAGTCATGTACGGTATTAAATATCGTAACTTTTGTCATACCATAAAAAATCATTATGATAACTTTTTCAGTGCCTATGTGATAAGAATTGTTACCATATACGATAACTTTTTTCAGTGCCTATGTGATAAGAATTGTTACGCTTCTACAGCTCGCTCCAACGTAGTTATTGACACTGGAATCCAACGATTGCATCACGTGTAAAATGGCCGTTAGCTGTAGCAGCAGATCCATCACACCTCACTAGTACTCGCATCCTTCTTTGCCATTTTACCACGTCAAGATAACCATTTGCATAGCATACACCAGCGCAGATCAAAGACACTGGTACCATCCGAGAATTTCAAGCTCAAGCCACTGCACAATATCAAGTCGACCTTAAAGCGCGGCAGCACCTTCCACCGCTCTGTGCGTGCAAGTTGCGGAAGTATTGAAATGTAGCCATTTTCAGCATGGTGAAATCTCCGTTCGATGCCGCACTCCATCATCGCGATATCCGTGCAGCCTTCAGAGAGGGTTGGCATACAAACCACTGGACAACTTCGAGTTGATTCGCGTAGAAACTGCTGGGAACTTTACTCAGACAACAAGTGTCACCTTGACGGAACCAAGGCAGGAAGGAACATGGTCCAAAAGTTCTGTTTCCGTCACTGCAAAACAAAGAGATTCGTTTTTCGCGCTAGTGCTCGACACAGCTTTCAAAGTTTCATCGGAAGCCTGTTCCCAGTTGGTTTCCAAAGTTCTCACGATCCATATCATTCAAAACGTCGAAACTCAGCGTAAAGCTCCACAAGAATTGGGCTATACACTGCGAATTTGTAGTTCTCAGATTCTATTAAACAGCAACGTTCGATTTGGCTGAATTCCGCTCTTCCATTCCCGCACGGTATGTATCCACCACAACGGCGAAAGGACGTAGTTGACAAGAAGTTATTTTGACTCTTTCGTGTAACGGAGGATATAATTTGTATTAGTGCTACTGTTGGCTTTCGCTCTCACTGCCAAGTAGTAAACATTTCTTCCATTCTAGACACCTGATCGCAATCGCCCAAGCAATCAAAAAGATCAACTCGCTTTTAACACCAACATGCCCCGGAACCTCAAGGAAAGCACGAACGAAATAGACAAAGGAGGCAGCAACGACAACTACGATGAAGACAAAGAAAGAATTGTCGGTCTTAGCAAGCTGAAGCATTTACTCCAGCGGAAACCCGAATCTGCAGTATGGTTGGGGAAGAATTCTGGTCTTGCGAAAGCTTTAGCTGGAAACACAGATCCCGCGTACATCCGAGCCAAGAGTCAAGTTCGTTTGTGTGAACCCGACCATGACACGTGGGATGGGGATGGGTGGATACTTGTTTGCCCAGAGTTTGATCATTATTGTCGCCTTTTTAGTCAGCATTGGTGCAATTGCTACGGTTATCACTTTGCTTTTGAAATCCCAAATGTCTAATGAAGTGGTATTAGAGAAGAACAATTGATTGTAGAGAATGATTTGAATTCTGAAGAGAAACTAACTCTCTCGAACCACTCTCGATTGGCGTCAGTCTTCGATTTAACCATCTGAAAGTCTAGTGTCATCGTGTTTTCATCGAACAGAAGCCAGACTTTAACAAGAAGCGCATTACTCAATTTGCTGTACCTCAGCATGGGGCCGAAGTTACAGCTAACGATCACTTGCTCTATCCTCCGCGAGAAACTTCCAGCTGAAGTTGTGGGAACTGTATCGGTGATTATCTCGAACTTCCTAGTGGCTAACATGACTCTTGGTCGAGCCTGTGAGCTAAGTCGCATTGGAATGGTGGAGCTGCCAATGCTCATGTGGAATCGAAGTCAACTGCTCACCGATGGGAAATGGTCTGCACTGAAACTCCTGCACTCCGAACCCCAATACTTCTGTAACAGGTTGGACCCCGAAGTGGGCCAAAGTTGTGAACGGGCAGCTCAGCGACTGTTGGAAGTGGATCGGCGAGAACTTCAACCTGGATCTGGGTTAGACCCACGATCGTGCTTGAAGCCGCCTACAGAAGTGACACTGACTGCGATGGAAGTGCCAATAGGAGAGACCGTATTGGTTGACGGCACGAGTCACGCGAAGTGAGATCTATGCTGGACGTGCACTTATGAGGAGACAGACGGAAGCAAGGGCACGATGAGCCCGGAAGCTGCACTTGCAAATCGGACGGCTAGAGGGCACTCTTCGGAATTCGACGGCTGAGGCGCCAGATTCGGCACCCTTCGTTTAAAGAAACGACGAGTAGAAGGCGCCACTTTCGTAGACACGAAGTGGCGTCAAAGCAACCGGAGTGGTTGTACGAGAGGAACGAAGGGCGGCGGTTTAAGGAGGAACTTGGTGTACAAGCGAGAGGAGGACTATCGGGTTTCAAAGCGGTGACGAACGTGGCAGCCAGTCGAGGGTCGGAGAAGACGACTCACCTGGTACGGCCGGGGTAGCGTAAGTCGCGGACTTGGAGGACGAGCAGTTAGTACTGTCGTGAGTGCAGGAGGACCAACGAGGACTGACGTCTACGAAGGAACGGAGGAACGAAGGAACGAAGGAACGAAAGACGAAAGTAGAAGTCTATTAGGCTTTTAATATAAATAGGTGCGTTCGTGCTGCAGCATCGAACAAACCGGCGCGGTGAACCGAGCCAACAGGAGCGTGTGAAGTTGAAGTGTGCTCTTTAGCACCCGATCCTTGGATATTCCACCCGGCGCAGCACCAGCTATTCGACCCACTGGTGGGCAGTGAGACTAAACCCATTACATGGTGGTCATACAGGGGCTTGTCTCACTGCAACAACGGCGCCGACGGAATTCAACGCGAGTAATGATGAACGAAACGAGAGAAACGGCTCGAAAGAGATCTACGAGGAAGCAGGCTTCGACACGATCGAGAAGTACGAGGCGAGAAGCTCTCAGAGTCGTCGAACAATGAATGATGAGGTAGCAGGGTGGCGCAAGTAGCAGCGACGAAGCCACGATCAGCCCTGACGAGTATGAAGATAAGCGAGCTCCGTCAGCGAGAGAAGCCAGCGAACCCAGGGTATTGACGAGGAGTCAAGCACGCAGAGAATGGGAGAACGCTGAGCGATTCCTCACCAGAGCAGCCAACGGGGAAGAGCAGGAATTCCAGAGCGGCAAGGACCTAGTCGACGCTGTCCTTGGCCAATTAGAAAAGCCCGGTGAAAGCAATCGAGTTCGGGTCGTACCTCTGGAAGAAGCACCAGGCAACGAGCGACAGCTACGACGCTCTGCTGCCAGAGAACAGCACTTGGAACAACCGCGTGACGAGCAACATGCCGTGGAACGAGCCGATGAAGTGAACGAAGGAGTACTTGGACGAGTTGTAGAACCAGAGCCACTTGGGGACCAAAACCTTGATGGAGATGCACCAGAACCACGGGTACCTGCGGCTACGGATGCTATGGCTGCGGAACTTCAAGAACTTCGAGAAGAAGTCCGACAGTTGAGACTGCGTCGTAATGAAGATGTACCACGTGAACAGCTACGAGCTGAGCGGGACAATAGTCGTGAAGTAAGAGGGCCGCGAGGTCGGTACCAACAAGGTCTTCGGAAGAGAAAACGACGAACGAGAACCCAGTGTAGGTCGGCGACGGTCTCCAGAACGAGAAAGAAGAGGAAGGTCTCAAGGTCGACCAGGAACACCACAGAGACAACGTGTCGGACACCGGCGTCGTGAACGACCAGGAGGGGATGATCCACCGTCCTCCTCCAGTAGTAGTGATGATTCTGACGGCCGAGGACCCCGAGGACACGGATTACCGCACGGACGAAGCAGTAGCTCGGAGAGCTCAAGCAGTGACTCGGACCGACGAGAACCAGTACGACAGCGACGCCCACGACGAGAGCAACGAGAACGACGGAGACGACGACAGTATCAAGAACAGCGATATTCCCCGGGACGACGAGATAAACAACGGGATCGACGTCGTGAACATACACGCCGAGGCAACGTGAAAGACCTGAGCTGCCGACGTTTACGCCGACGAGTGGAGCTTCGGTCTCGACTTGGACTGACCGAATTGACTTGGCACTTCAAGGAGCTCGTGAGTCGGGACGTGGAGAATGGAGTGACCATGCCTCTACTTCATATTGGGGAACAAGCGCTGATGGCGGAAGCTGCGAGCTGGTGGGTTGATTTTAACCGAAGACTGAGTGATCCCGAACGGACCTGGACGCACTTGAAGCAAGCCCTACTGCGACGGTATGGACCTGGAAGGAGGACATCTCGTTAGCCGAGTACCGGAGTGAATACACGGTCACGTGGTGTGAAAGAGTCCCATGCGGATTACGCAGCGGCACTCCGGAAAGGCAGCTGGAAGAAGTCGAGTCAGTGAACGCGTGCTGATGGCGCAGTTCTACCGTGGAATGGACAAAACCACACGGCAGTTGGTCAAACAGCAGGAACCCGAGAACTTGGAGGAAGCGGTGATCAAAGCGACAGGGATAGATGATCCTATGGAAAGCTTGGCACCAATGGCGTCGACAGCCGAGAAAGCGTTGGGAACAACAACAGCGGCAGGGACGAATTCGACAGATGAAGTAACGGCTCGTACAGTGACGTTGCCGGGTGTTGGGAGCGTGTATGTCCCAGTCACGGGAGTGACGGAAGGAATCAAGAACTACGCAGCAGTGGACCCGGATGGCCTGGTTCTCTATACCAACCCAAAGGGAGCCTGGAACATTATCACGGGAAATTATGAGCTTCCAGCTGGACGCACTTGGAATTCCAGGTACTGGGCGGAACCCAGTCAGAAGAGGACGAAATCGAAGAAGGCAGAATCCAAACGAACCACCAAGAAGAAGAAAGCTCGCAGGCAGGAGGATTCCACCGATGAGGATGACGAAGAGGAACCCAAGCCACGCAAGAAGGTAAAGCCCAAGCGTACGGCCGAATCCAGCGAAGACGAACGTGACGTGAAACCCCAGAAGAAGCTGAAGGCGGCAGTTCGACAGGTGCTGGCTGAACAGAGTCGAGGACGCCAGAGCAGTGCGAAGAGTAATACGGACGGCAACCGATGCTTTATCTGCGGCCAGGATGGCCACTGGGCGCAGTACTGTACCAATGGACCTAAGTGCTTCGCGTGCAACAAGTTTGGTCACTTTGCCCGAGACTGTACGGATACCGCTGCCAAGTCCAAGAGCGATCAATACCTGGCCAAACGTAAGGAAGAGCGCAAGAGTCCGGAAAACGGGGGTCGGACGCCATAGGGGGAGTATGGTGTCCACGAAGTGTCCAGTATCCCCGACGAGTAGTCGAAGCGGCTGGGGGCCCTGAGGTGTCGATAACCGAGAGTGCTACAGCCGGATTAAGCCGAGTTGAGAAGACGAAGAGAGACGACAATGGTGTGAGTGACGAGGAGAATCACGATGACGAGAACGCAGGCGACGAGGCAGGCGAGGGACTGCGCCAAGTGGTGCAAGTGCTGCTGAAAGACGCGGCGGAGGAAGACATTGAGCGTGCGGCAAGGTGTGTAGCAACTGTTCGACCAACGGTGGCTTCAGTGCGTTTTGCACGAGCGCGAAGAGAAGATGAAGAGCGAGAATTACGAGTTATCCAGCGTCGCTACGGTGGATGTACCAATAGCGAAGCTGGAGGGGGCGAGGGAGAAGCTCCAAACGAGGAAGCGCGAGGTGACGACGTTCTTAACGTCGAAGTAGAGAAGAAGGTGGAGGACTCGTGTCAGATGACGTAGTTCGACAGTGACGTCGACAACGCATGACAAAGGGGTTCCGAATACGCTGTTTGAAGTGAAGAGCACCAGAGCACCGAACAAAGTTACGACAACAGCACTACACCGTGAGCCACCCGAGATTCACACCGGAAGCAAAGACACGGCACCGAAGAACGAGGACGGCAACAATGACGAAATCACGAACCAACGATGTGCCAGGCGTAGAGCAAAGAAAGTGGCAAACGGCTGAAAGCCAAGGCGTGCTTGGCTCGGAAACGACAAAACGTACGAGTGACTGCTGCTGAACGAGAAGTCAAGGCTGCTGCTTTACGGTTGAAACGGCGTGGTGAAGCCGACGATGCCTGGGACGCACTACAGAGACGTGCAAGCAACAACGACGCTTGAACGAGACGGACGGCGTACGAATACCGCGGACGTCTGGAATAGGACGTGTGAGTTTGGTGAAGAAGCAGCGACCGGCAACCACCTCGACAGCAGAGAATGACGAAGTTACCGTGGAATATGTTGGAGCAGATGACGGCTTGCCGACTGCTTTCATGGATGTTGACGGTGAAAAGAGACGTGTGAAACTGGATAGCGGCGCGCGTTATACGATAGCTGGGACGGACTGATGGCTCATGGCGACAGAGTGGCGGTGAAAGCTCCGGTAGACTTTGTAGAAGGCATCGGAGGCTTCTCCTACTCGACGTGGTAGGAGTATGGCGTTTTACTCACGACGGTGTTCGGAGAAAAGTTGACGATCGATGCGTGCGTGGTAGCTGGATGTGATGATGAATTTTTACTGGGAGTCGACTTCATGCGAACGAAGGGTGCCACAATGGACTTTGAGAAGCAAGAGATTCGCTATGCGGACACTGGGCGAACAGTGGTAATTCCTTTTAGGACATACGATGTTGATGGTGGCGCCAAAGTTGCCGCGGTACGGATGGTGTTGACGACAGAGCCTGGAGTGGCAATACCGTGACACCAGTGCAAGTTTCAGTGACGGCAAATGATGGAGAGCGGGGTCTGTTCATACCCACCAGGAAGACCGGATCCGTGTTATTGGCGGCGACAGTGACGACGGCACGGAACGGACGAGCATGGGTGCCTGCTATCAACACCAATGTTAAGTCTGGCGAAGATCCCGAACAAGAAGGAGCTCGGAACATGGATACCCTTGGACGACGACATGGAAATCTTGACAATGAGCGGTGAACTGGATACCGAACGAGTAAAGGATTGGGTGGATAAGTTGGGCGACAGCAAGACACCTCTACCGGATGAGTCGGAAGTGGACATTGAAGTAACGACCCGAGACCCATGAACTCGTGATGAAACTTTTGAGAGTGTATCGTTCGCTGACGGCGAGTATTGGCGAATGTCCTCCAGCGACGACGTTGAACGTGACTCACCATATCGATACCGGTGAAGCCTCGCCGATAATGCTGAAACGACGGCGTCAAGCTCAGACGGACGACAGTATAATTGAGAGTAACGTCGAGAAGATGTTGAAGTCGGGTGTCATCGAAGAAGGCAACGGTGGATGGGGATTCCTGTTGTTCTGGTGCGCAAGAAAGATGGCGAGGTGCGCTTTTGTGTGGATTATAGGGCGCTCAACAAGGTTACGAAGAAGGACGTTTATCCTCTACCTCGAATAGATGAAACGTTGGAAGCCTTGGGAGGTGCTTTGTTGTTTACGACGTTGGATTTGCGTGCTGGTTATTGGCAGATCCTTGTAGCGCCGGAAGATCGCGACAAAACGGCGTTCACGACGAAAAAGGGCTTATATAGATTTGTGCGAATGCCCTTTGGTCTCACTAACGCTCCTTCTACATTTCAGAGGTTGATGAACGGAGTGTTGAGGGGACTCACTTGGACCACATGCCTGGTTTACCTCGACGACATAGTGATATTTACGCGTGGCGGGATTGAACGACACATTGTTGAGCTGGCGGCGGTACTCGAACGTTTGCAACGTGCAGGATTGACCCTCAAACTCAAGAAATGCAAGTTTGCGACGAAGACAATGGAGTATCTAGGACATGAACTTAGTAGCGACGGTGTACGACCTTTGGATCGACTGGTTAGCGCAGTACGTGAGTTCCCGACCCCGAACGATGCTGTAGAGGCCAAGAGGTTTGTTCACCTGGCAGGTTACTACCGACGATTTGTTAATGGTTTTGGTTCGCTCATGGCACCTGTAACGAAGTTGCTGAGGAAAGGTGTGGCCTGGGAATGGGGCAGTGCGCAAAAAGAAGCTTTCGAGAAGGTGAAGGGCATCTTGACGGCAAAGCCATTGTTGATCTATCCGGACTTTAGGCTTCTCTTTCGTGTGGTGACCGACGCAAGTAAAGTTGGACTGGGAGCGTGTCTGATGCAGGACAAAGGTGACGGATGGCAACCTGTAGCATTCGCGAGTAAAGTGAACAGCGACACGGAGAGCAAGTACGGGATTACCGAGCTGGAATGCTTTGCTGTAGTGTGGGCAATCAAATTGTTTAGACCCTATTTGTACGGACGGCGATTCGAGATCATAACGGATCATGCCGCCTTGAAGTGGCTCATGACGAGTCCAAATCTGACTGGAAAACTACATCGGTGGGCCCTCACTCTCCAGGAGTTTGATTTTGACGTGCAGTATAGACCTGGGAATACGAACGTGGTGGCTGACGCCTTGTCTAGAGCACCGGTAGCGGCAAAGTTACGAGCAGCTATTGGGTGGCGGCGGAGAACGAAGCAAAGAAATGAAACACCGGCAAACGTCTTGAAGAACAGCCCGGTAGCAACCGAGACGAGTGAAGTGACGATGAATGGTGGCCCTACCAACAGAGGTGACCAAGGAAGGAATGAGCGTGGCACAGCGAACGAAGGGGCCAACGAAGAAGTACTAGCTGTTGTCGACGAGCTGGTAGAAGCGGTGACCCAAAGAAACGAGAACGTGCAAGTAGGAGGCTCGAGTACCAAGAAAACAAAACGCGCCAAGAAACGGAAGATGACGAGGTTGTCGGAACACGCGACCCCAGTGGTAACAGAACGTCCACTAACGAGAGCCGCGAAACGCAGACTAGAGGAGCAAGCATCGGGTGAAGCAACGTCGACAGACGAGCAGCGAACGACACCTGAGCCAACGAAGAATACAATGACTTCAGAACGGACTAAAACGCAGAAACGCACGACAACCAGCCGCACGAAGAAGGCGGAACAGCAAAACGGTCACCTGGGCGGACGGAAAGAGCGGTAATGAAGCGGGAGATGCGGTGGAACGACAAACGAGCTTAACTGCAGTAACCCCGGTGAGAACGACGTCAATGCAGGATGACGACAACTCTGCGGACACTGGTAACGTGTCGCGCGTGGACACAACAACGACTGACGCGAGGTTACTCGAGATTAACGAGAGAGCAGAAGATGAGCAACGAGTTGAACCCCAACCTGCTGTGACGAACCCCAGTGAAGTGGAACGTGTACGACAGCGGAGAATGCGGGAACCAACGCTAGCAATTGACTGACGTAAGAAATTATCGAGGAGCAGAACAAGAGCCGGATGGTACAAAAGATGTTGCAAGCTGGAAGACACCAGGGTAAGGCGATTAGCAGGGTGTTCGGACTGGTAGTCGTGGAACGACCTAACGGACGACGAGTAGTTCTTCCACCCGCACTTTGGGCTACAGTGTTCAAGGAATGTCACGACAGCGTCTGGGCTGGACATTTAAGAGCAACGCATACGTACGCACGGATAGCTCAACAATATTGGTGACCAGGACTGCAGAATGAAGTACGACGGTGGGTGTTAGGGTGTCAGGAGTGCGGCAGTCGTAAGGCACGCCCTCGAGAAGTGATACCACCACTACGCAGCTTACGAGGAGGAGATGTCGGTGACCGTGGGCTCTCGACGTAGCGGGTCCGTTACCAGCCACCGATGGAGGCAAGAGATACGTGGTGGCGGCTGTAGAATACGTGACGAGATATGGCGCAGTTGCCATAGCAGTAAAGCGATCATACCGCTGAGAACATCGCAGAGTTTCTAATGAGGCAAGTGGTGTTACGATTTGGACCCTTTCGAGAAATCCTGACGGACGGAGCACCAGAACTTGTTGGCAAAGTGATTGAGGAATTGGTGGTCTTGTTACAAGCGCAGCAGATCAACCCAGTCCCCTATCGACCCCAAATGATCGGCCTGGTAGAGCGATTTCACCGTACTTGGAAAGATTGTATAGCAACGTTCAGTGAGTGACGAGAAACAACGAGACTGGGACACCTGGGTGGATTACGCGGTGTATTCTTACAATTCTGGACGACATTCAACGGTGATGTTATCCCCGAACGAGTTGATGATGGGACGGAGATTAAGAGCACCCAACGAATTATTACGCGCAACGCGAGTGACAGAGGCTGGCGACTTGGTGAAACACCATGCGAAGCTGTTGAGTAGTCTAAAGGAGGCGCATAAGTGTGCCGGAGCAGGCTAGAGAACGAGAACAACGTCGGCAAGCACGGTATTACGATAGGAAGGCCAGGAAGAGGGACGAATTTCGAGCCTGGAGATCGAGTATGGATGTTTCGACCTCCGCGTGGACCCGCAGCCTCGAAGTTTGCTCATCAGTGGATCGGTCCGATGCGAATAGTGGAGTCTGCAGGGTACGATAACTTTCTGGTGGAACGGGAGGACGACGGGAATGAGCACGAGCAATTTATAGTTCACACGTCGTTCCTGGTAACCTACCGGCAACCAACGGTCCTGTTGGACGCAGCAGCCCGGGATCTAGCTGAGCAGATTGAGTACGAAGATGCACGGTCCGAAGACGAAGATGACGAGGCGACAGGAACGACTACGAGAACAACGGCGGCTCCTGTTAATTCAGCCGTTGCTGGACGCGGCAAGAAGAGACCTGCAACAGCAGTGGGAAACGAAGGAACGGGCGATACCGAGAACGGACTCTTGGTGGAACTCAGAAGGCGGCGACGAAGAAATAAGGCCGGCCAATATGTACTTGAATACCTGTTACGACCAGCCAGCGAGTACTGCAGAGAAAGTACAGCTGCCGAGGGCGACATAGGAAACCCTGAGCGAGGAGGACGGTGGATGTCCATCGCAGAATACGACCAACTCTTTGACAGCGATAAGGTCGTGGAAGACCTTAGGATGGATGGAGGCGTGTAACAGGTTGGACCCCGAAGTGGGCCAAAGTTGTGAACGGGCAGCTCAGCGACTGTTGGAAGTGGATCGGCGAGAACTTCAACCTGGATCTGGGTTAGACCCACGATCGTGCTTGAAGCCGCCTACAGAAGTGACACTGACTGCGATGGAAGTGCCAATAGGAGAGACCGTATTGGTTGACGGCACGAGTCACGCGAAGTGAGATCTATGCTGGACGTGCACTATGAGGAGACAGACGGAAGGCACGATGAGCCCGAAGCTCACTTGCAAATCGGACGGCTAGAGGGCACTTCGGAATTCGACGGCTGGAGAGCACCCCGAGAAACGACGAGTAAGGCGCACTTCGTAGACACGAAGTGGCGTCAAAGCAACCGAGTGGTTGTACGAGAGGAACGAAGGGCGGCGGTTTAAGGAGGAACTTGGTGTACAAGCGAGAGGAGGACTATCGGGTTTCCAAGCGGTGACGAACGTGGCAGCCAGTCGAGGGTCGGAGAAGACGACTCACCTGGTACGGCCGGGTAGCGTAAGTCGCGGGACTTGGAGGACGAGCAGTTAGTACTGTCGTGAGTGCAGGAGGACCAACGAGGACTGACGTCTACGAAGGAACGGAGGAACGAAGGAACGAAGGAACGAAAGACGAAAGTAGAAGTCTATTAGGCTTTTAATATAAATAGGTGCGTTCGTGCTGCAGCATCGAACAAACCGGCGCGGTGAACCGAGCCAACAGGAGCGTGTGAAGTTGAAGTGTGCTCTTTAGCACCCGATCCTTGGATATTCCACCCGGCGCAGCACCAGCTATTCGACCCACTGGTGGGCAGTGAGACTAAACCCATTACACTTCCATCAGCAATTTACCCAGGCGCTGGTCCAATCCGTACGTCGCGGAGATCTGAAGGTGGTTAAATGGCTTCTTTCTCAATTTCCAGAACAATCAACTACTAAAGCTGTCGTCGAAGAAGTGGTTCGAAATGGGCAAAGGGAGATTATCCAGCTTTTTGAGGGAAATCACATGGATGAAATCCTGGACCAAGCTGCCAAAAGTGGTCGGTGGGACTTGGTGCATCAGTTGTTTGAGCGTATGAGCTCTCACCCAGGATGGAGCGTTAGCAGCAACGTCATCACTCATGAAGCAGTCTACCAAAACCAGTTGGAAGAGCTCAAATGGGCGATCGCAAATGACTTTTGGCTGGGAGAAGTCAAACTTAACCGGAGCCCAGAGTCGGAATGGCCTCAGCGGAAGGAAGTTCTGCTCTACTTGCTGCAACGAGACGACATAGCAGTGCGAGCAGTGGTCCGCCAAGCAGCTGAAGCGGGCGACATTTCGTTTCTGGAGTGGTTTCTGGTCCACAATCAGCCGAATTTCCCGTCGGAAGCAATGTTTGCAGCGGCAGGAGCTGGTCAACTGGAGGTGGTCAAGTATTTGTATGAAGAGTACAATGACGATCCCAATGTTGAGTTATTCCGAGAAGGAGATGTCATTCTACCTCGTCAAGTTCGAGAGGACAACTTCTTCAGACCGTCCACCACCATGGACGTGGCAGCGAGAAATGGACACTTACATGTTCTGCAGTTCCTCTATGGAATCGAGCGTCATTCTGCAATGATTTCGTCTCCAGGTCAACACCCCCGTTGTACAAGTGCCGCAATGGATGCTGCTGCTGCTCGAGGCCATTTGGATGTTGTGAAATGGCTACATATACACCGGTCCGAAGGCTGCACAACAAAAGCGATGGACCTGGCGGCATCAAGACGTTACCATGTTCCTTCATGCCTTGGTTCGTCAAGTGACACTTGTTGTCTGAGTAAAGTTCCCAACAGTTTCTACGCGAATCAACTCGAAGTTGTCCAGTGGTTGCATGCCAACCGCTCTGAAGGCTGCACGGGTATCGCGATGGATGGTGCGGCATCGAACGGGGATTTCACCATGCTGAAATGGCTACATTTCAATACTTCCGCAACTTGCACGCATAAAGCAGTGGAAGGTGCTGCCGCGTTAGGTCGACTTGATATTGTGCAGTGGCTTGAGCTGACTCGGATGGTAACGGTGTCTTTGACTGCACTGGTGTATGCTGCTGCTAATGGCCATCTTGACGTGGTAAAATGGCTACACAAAGAAGGATGGAGTACTAGTGAGGTAATGGATGCTGCTGCAGCTAACGGCCATTTACACGTAATGCAATGGCTGGATTCAGTGTGAAGACAACTTCGAGCAAGTGATAACATGGAAGGAATACGATGATATACACATACTTTTCAAAACCGTAATGCATGGAAATCCTTGCTTGACCTCTTCCTCGCACATTGTTTCCACATCTTCGTTTCTCATTGAGGATGCGGCCACTGCAGCCAGTGATGGTCTGTTGTTGTTTCCATTAGATAGACTGAGTAATGAGTGTTCAGTTGAAATGTGTCTTTTGTTTGTACAAACTATGCCATAAATTATAGAGATGAAAGTCGAACTCTGACGTCAATTGAGGAACTCTTTAAGTTCTGCTAATATTCATGCGAGCGAAAAACTGCTTTGGAGTGTATATTATTTCGAAGGAGTATGTTCCTCAAGTGCCACTTCAATTGGACTTGTTGCTTCGCTGCACCATAATGGCGATAATAATACCGAGCGCACCAATGCTAACGAAAAGTGACACATTTTTGGACTGGGGAAAGCTCTAGCTGGAAACACCGATCCCGCGTACATCCGAGCTAACAGTCAAGTCCGTTCGTACTTTAAAGCGAACCCGACCATGACACGTGGTCTTTCACTCTACCAGCTCGACTACACATAGCATGTAGTCGAGCTGGTAGAGTGAAAGACCACGTGTCATGGTCGGGATTCGCTACGAACGGACTTGACTGTTAGCTCGGATGTACGCGGGATCGGTGTTTCCAGCTAGAGCTTTCCCCAGTCCAGAATTCTTCCCCAACGATAGTGCAGCATCGGGGTTCTTCTGGAATATAGCCTTCAGCTTGCTAAGACCGGCAATTCTCTCTTCATCTTCGTCGTACGTATCGGCACTGTCTTCATTACCGATTTCATTTTTGCTGGTCTTGAGAATCCGGAGGGTGTCGGTATTTAAATCGGGGTGCTCTTGAGCGTTGGATTGAACGAGGGTTACGGCTTTAGCTTGGACGAAGCTCTCACTACTCGCAGCAAGAGTGATAACCAACAGTAGGAGCAGGTTGATTATTGTTTTTGATTCCATGGTGGTGATCTAGATGAAAAGGCTTGCGTGGAAGGCTGGGAATTTGGAACTGACCAGAACTCTAGGTAAAGAGAGCTGTGGGAGCTGAGTTCCCAATCAGTTTGGTCATCCTAGTATTACGGTCGGATTCAGATAAATGGAGCTGTAAGATTGAAACTGAAGCTAAGCTACTGGTATAGGCTCCTGACTTGACAGTGATAGATTTTCAAAGAGGTTGGTACTGTATTCGCTGATTGCGTGGCTCTTTAGGCATCACGCGATCAGAGGTAGATGGAGAGAACAAGAGGTGAGTGACGGCATACAGTTCGTAACCAACCGTTGGCTCATACTACGTAGTAGTAGTTTTGTATTACGATCAGATTACTAGCCATAGTTCACATCCGATTTGGCTGAAAACTCTCTTCTGGTCCCGCTCGTGGACGGCAAGAACTTGTTCCAGAGTGGGTAGATATTCCGTGAAACAAAAGTGTTATTGATTCCCAAGTGTCGTTGTTGTTATAAAAACTTACTTCACTTGCAGATAGAAGAGAATAGTCTCACGCCAGTAAAGATGCTGCTACTCTTCGGCACAGATATGCAGATGTAACCAGGGTTACAAAAGGGGTACACTACAGTTGAGAAAGTCTAATCGATAATATAACTTCTTTTGCCCCCTAGCTCGCAAGTGGTTCTGAGCCCAAAGACTCGAAGGAGGTTCCTACTGTGTATCAGTCATTTCCCTCACCATGTCGGAAGAGAAGAAAGCCAGACAGAGAGGCTATGCAGTTCCTGTACTGGAAGATCAGAGCAGCGACTTCAATGGCTGGTATAGCCGTCTGAAGCTCAAGTTGGATGCTAAAGGCCTATGGGAAGACTTCTGCACAAAGCCTGAAGATGTACCGTCACAAGACGAACAGCCGGATGAGTACAAGGTTCACATGAAGCGCAGGAAGGACGCACGCTGGAAGATTGACAAGACGTTGTCGCCAGATCTTTCCAAGACAGTGGAAGATGAGTCTACGCCATTTGGGGTACTTGAACGGCTGAGGAAGATGTTCGTAGGTGCGACGAAGTTATCACTAGTGCACCAGCTCCGTGCAGTTATGGAGATGAAGTACGAGAAGGGAAAGAACTTACTAGTGTTTATCGAGGAGCTGAAGCAGGGCTTCACGAAGCTTGAGAACATGGGTTTGCCTTTACAAGACTCTTTGAAGCCTTACATCTTAGTGATGGTACCTAAATGACAAAGTTTGAGAACATTTTACGCCCGTATCTAGTACATTCTTTAGCAGAGAGCACAGAGCTTGAGTTTGATAAGCTTGTGGAGCTGCTGGAGAGTTCGTACTTGGAAATTGAGAGACAAGAACAGTTACAAGGGCAGGACTCAGACGCCAAGCATCAAAGTGAGTCAGCATTGGTGTCGAAAGGTAAAACTGTGGAAGTGACAAGAGTCAAAGTACAAAGACAAGGAAGAAAAGAAATGTCTTCACTGCCATATGCGGAGGACACTATATCCGTGACTGCAGAATTTATCGTGAGAAGCAGGATCACGGGTGGAGACATCCACTGCCATGCAGATCACGACGTGACTTTCACGATGATGATCGAGATCCAACTCGAAGACAAGACAGAGATCGCGAGCGAGATAGAGACCGAAAACGAGACGGGGACAGAAAGAGAAGTAGAGATGGCAAGGACAATGATGGTCGCTATTCTCGTAGTGATTCGCGGAAGTATCGAAAGCGTGACAATGGCGAGAAAGCCATGATGTCAAGAGACGATAGCTCGAGATCAAGCTCGGAGTCAGCAATTATGGCAATTGATGCTAGGTGCTACGGAATGAAGACAAAGAGCAACGATTGATTCTGGATTCAGCAGCCACACGACACATGACGTACTCGAAGGATTCTCTTGTTAATTACTGTCCGATTTCAGCCGCAGTAGAAGTCGGTGGTAAGCATGAGCTACAAGTCATGGGTATTGGAGACAAAGAGAGTCACAGTGGATACAAATCAAGGGAAGAAGACGTTGTGGCTCCGGAACGTATACTATGTTCCGACGATCCAATTCAACCTGTTTTCAGTCCGAATGCAAGTTGCAATGCGTGGTACAGACCACTTAGCCGTGCACTTTGATAATCCAGCCTATGCTACGGTAATTGCCGGTGATGGTGGAGTTGTGCACGCAAACTTGTCTCCAGCGAGCAAGTTGTACATTTTGAGATTGAACACAATTCAAGAAGAATGGCCAACTGCAATTTGTGCAGCCGCCAGTGCGGATGTAAAGAGTGAGATTCTTTTGTGGCACAAGCGGCTTGGACATCCAGGTCGAAATGCGTTTGAAATGATCATGCGTGACGAAATGGAACAGACTGGAGTTATCAGTGTTAAGGCACTTGAGCGTAGAGAGTGCGAGGCGTGCATCG
This sequence comes from Phytophthora colocasiae, assembly GCA_018806915.1. NCBI lineage: Eukaryota > Oomycota > Peronosporomycetes > Peronosporales > Peronosporaceae > Phytophthora > Phytophthora colocasiae. Next base: position 1,586,422 of record JAGKQI010000078.1, on the reverse strand, counting down.
AGAGCAAGATGACGCGTAAGTCTTTCAAGGATCGGGTCAGACGAACAGAGAGGGAGTGGCAGATCGGTGAAAAAGCACACTCAGATACTTGGGGGCCGTATCAAACACCCTCATACTCCGGTTGTCGCTACTTCTGTGTGTTTGTTGACGAAGCTAGCCGCTTTGTAAGCGTGTTTGTCATGCATGAAAGAAAGGAGATCTATGAGATATTTCGACAGTACCGACTGAATGTTGAGCGACAAAAGAATATGAAGATGAAGTGCCTCAACATGGATTCAGCAAAAGAATTTGTGAAGCTGAAAGACATCTGTGAGAAAGAGCTGGGAATGGATTGCACGTTGACAGTGAAGAAAACTCCTGAGCATAACGGTATTGCAGAGCGGATGATAAGGACCATTGCAGAGAGAATACGTTGTGTGCTGTTCGAAGGAAATTTGTTAGAGCAAATGTGGGGTGAAGCTGCCGTCACGAGTGCGTACTGTGTGAATTTGCTACCAGCTCGAGCAAACAAGGCGGAATCTCCCTACAAGATGTGGTTTGGAAGTAGTCCTCCACTAAAGCACCTTCGTGTGTTTGGTTGTCTTGCGTATGTATTCCTGGAGAGCGACAAGAGAAAGAAATTGGAAAAGCGCACCAGGAAGATGATCTTTGTGGGATATCCAAGAGATCGAAGAGGCTACAAACTTTTGGACTGCGAGACGTTGAAGCCGGTGTACAGCCACACTGTTCTGTTCGACGAAAGTCGTTTTCCGAAGTTGCCCTCCATTGAGCAAGCAAAGAAGAACAAAAAGCTCATTCGTGAGCGAAAGCAAAGACAACAGCAGAAGAGACGTGCAGGAGATTCTCTAGGAGAAAGCTTTGATGACCATGAAGCAATTGCCCACCTCTACAACTATTTGCTGCCAATTGAGAACAGTGGTGACAGCAGCAGTGTACAGCACGCTCCTGGTGACCATTCCAGCGAGGTGAAAGACACTGACGGAGACATTGAACTTGGTGACGGTGTGCAGTATATTGTCGATAGCCAAGCCGACTCTATGACAGACACTGGCTGCAGATTACTTGGAATTGGTGTAGAAGACCAAGATCGCTTGGAGATTCCACGTCCGATCAATGTGGAAAGTATAGTGCGGATCGATCCAAAACCAGCTAAGCATCGAGAGAGAGGAAGTATACTCTCTAAACGCCCGAGTGCTGGGGTTCCTAGAAGAGGTGGGGCTATTGGAAGTACTACAGAATCTGACGAGCATCCAGACATGCCGCTGAAGAAGCGTGGAAGGTCTGAGGATGAGAGATCAGTACCTGTAGCAGTTGATCGTGTAGTGCAGCACGAAGCATCCGAGCAGGTGTTTGGTCAAAGCCACCTGAAGCCTAACACAATGACAGCAGCTCGTTCAGAATCGAGTAGAAAGACAGAAGACACGATCAAACGAAAGAGAAAAGGATTAAGAGAGGTATTTAAAGAGGAAGAAGATAGTGATAGTGTGAGAACTCACATTGAGCTGACAGTCACTCGCAGTGGACGTCAGAGTAAGCCACCAAGGTGGATGAATGACTTTGTCTTAATGACAAAAGAGATAGAGTCAAGTGATGAGAGAGCTCGTAAGGACTTTGTGAAGAGTGTCATGAATAAGTGGCATGCTGAAGTAGTAGTGATGTCTGCAAGAGTGATTGAAGAGCCAGTAACATTGGAAGAAGCAATGGCATCTGGTGAGTTTATGCAGTGGAAACAAGCAGTGCAAGGAGAATACGACTCCCTCATGGAGAATTTGACATGGGAGCTCGTTCCGCGAACACCAGGGATGAAAATACTGAGGAGTAGATGGGTGTTTCGTGTCAAGTATCGAGCAAATGGATCAATCGAGAGGTACAAAGCTCGGTTAGTGATTAAAGGCTATTTGCAAGAGTACGGGGTTGACTACCTAGAGGTATTTGCTCCAGTTGTTCGATTCGAATCGCTGCGGTTCTTGCTTGGATTCGCTGCTGTACAAGACTATGAGGTCCATCAGATGGACGTAACAACAGCGTTCTTGAACGGTGAACTAGATGTCACTGTATTCATGGAGCAGCCAGAAGGTTTTTCAGATCCCAGAAAGCCGGATCATGTTTGTAGACTGAAGAAATCACTCTATGGACTTAAGCAAGCTCCACGAGTGTGGTACAGAGTTTTGAGAGAGTGGTTAGAGAAGAACGGATTCACCATGCTGCAGACAGAGGCATGTGTGGGAGTGAAGTTTGTGAAAGGAGCACCTTGCTTCATTGCTATCTATGTGGACGATCTGCTATTGTTTGCACCACATCAGATACAGTGAATGAATTTAAGAAGATGCTTGAATCACGCTTCAAGATGAAAGACCTTGGTCCTGTTCACTATATTCTGGGCTGGGAAATTCAGAGAGACAGAAGCAAAGAGAGATTAGAATCTCACAAAGGAAGTACACGGAGAAGTTGCTAGAAAAATTTGGCATGAGCACGTGTAATGGGGTACGGATTCCTAGTAAGCCAGAGTTACTATTAACAAAAGAGTTGTGCGCAAGTGATCGAGATGAGGTAGAACTCATGAAAGGAAAGCCGTACAGAGCTGCCGTAGGCTCCCTGATGTATCTAATGCTCGGGACACGGCCAGATATAGCATTCGCAGTAAGGGAATGCAGTCAGTTCTTAGCGAACCCAGGAATCGCTCAGTGGCGAGCAGTAAAGACTATCATGAGGTATTTGAAACAGACAAAGACTATGGATTAGTGCTTGGCGGAACCAAACACATTGGTAGCCCCTTGCAGCTAAAGATGATAGCGTTTAGTGACGCAGATTTTGCTAGCCATCCCGATCGACATTCGATTGCAGGGTATGTGACGATGCTCGGTGAAAGCTTAGTGTCGTGGTGCAGTCAAGCAGAAAAGACTGTGGCTTTGCACACCACTGAGGCAGAGTACATCTCATTGAGCATGTTAGTACAAGAGATTATACATTTGAGAATGATGAGCAGAGAACTGCTGAAGAAGCAGCCAGAGACGACTGATGTCTATGTGGACAATGCTAGTGCATTGAAAATTGCAAAGAACCCAGAATTTCATTCACGAACAAAGCATATAGATATCAGACACCACTTTATTCGTGAGAAGCAAGAGCAACACGAAATTGAAGTGAAGAAAATTGCAAGTGCAGACAATGTTGCAGATATGTTCACAAAGTCGTTACCGAGGGTAACTTTCGAGAAACACAGAGATACATTACGAGTCATGCCAATGCATGAAGAGACATAAGCCTACGAGAAGCATCAGGTGGGGCACTTGCAGATAGAAGAGAATAGTCTCACGCCAGTAAAGATGCTGCTACTCTTCGGCACAGATATGCAGATGTAACCAGGGTTACAAAAGGGGTACACTACAGTTGAGAAAGTCTAATCGATAATATAACTTCTTTTGCCCCCTAGCTCGCAAGTCTTCGAAATTTTCCGTCGAAATTGCAACTACATAGACCATTTTCAGCTGATTGTCTCCAGTGAGTGTACACAAGAAGGTAGCACCTAACGTAGAATACCTAATAGTACGCGGTCTACTATTGTTATTGTACGTGTTGGGGTTAGGCTCGTCTGAGCAACCTCACCGTTCCCTCTACAATCTCATACTGAAGGGACACGGTACTTGTGACTCCAATATGTAATACATGTAAAGTAAATGACTGGTAGCTGAAGTTCTACACAGGAACTTTGGCTACTTGATACTAGAATCTAATGAACCTCAGCGGTTCTAAGCAAATTAATCTTACTTCTTCTTTCACAGCATCTCTACAACGTCCTTCTACCAAGCGCTAAAGTCTACCCCAGCAACAGGTTATGAGTCCCAGCCGAGCCTCAAGTGACGACTTCCCCCGGCTTTCCGGCTCAAGGAACTACGACGTGTGGAAGGCCCGAGTGAAACGGCATCACTTGATGGCAAGCACCTACTCGGGTTCGTCACGAAGAAGGACTACGACGGGTTAAGCAGTGACGACGATGACGAAGATTCGTCCGACAGCGAGATGTCCGACTCTGCCGACGGCGTCCCTACGGTCTCCTCGCCAGCCGATTATGACTCGCAAGCTGTCGACTACGAGCCAAGCTCTGGCGAAGACGCGTCCGGCGGTGATGACGATGCCAAGACCAGTGTGAAGCCCATGCCACCCTCCCCGGTACGCCCGTTTTCGCAGCGCAAGTCGCAGCGTCGGTCAGCTAAGGAAAAGCGCGTGCCACTGTCTTCCCGCCGCCTCCGCCGCATGGAGGCGCAGACCAAGTCATTCCTGATGAAGACGATGGATGACACGCACATACGTCTGGTCAAGAACCTCACCACGGCCTACGACATCTTCCAAGCCATCTGCAAGAAGTACGAGGGTGCCGCGTTCCATGGCGACCCGTACTATATTCTGCACTTCCTCATGGAAACCAAGTACGAGGAAGGGAGCGACGTGAACGAGTTCTTTCTCATCCTCGAAGACGCGATGCGAGCCGCGTCCAAGGCGACCGAATCGGTCCTCACTGACGGACAAAAGTCTGTCTACCTGTTCCACTCTATGCCAGCGTCCTGGAAGGACGACCTGCGCATTTGGAAAGGTAACCGGAAGTATATCCCGTATGACGAGCTCAAGACGAGCATCGAGGACAAGATCCGCAAAATGGAGGCTGAGACGCGTTACACTCTGGCGAAGGGTACCCCTGAAAGCCGTACTACCAAGGGAGAGCGAGCTCTCATTGCTCCAGCCCAAACCCCGGTACGTACGGAGGTCGACAGCCAGATCTGCAGCTACTGCCAGAAGCCTCGCCATGATATTCGGCAATGTCGCGGGCTGCAAAAAGACCTTCGGGATGGTACTGTGAAGGCAGGAACTGTCCTGCCTGCGAATTTTGAGTTCCGCGGTGGGAACTCTAACCGGTCCCACCCCTACGAACGACGTGGGAACAACTCCGGTCGTGGACGTGGATCCTGGAAGACAGGCGGTCGAGGTCGGACCAACGGCGGACGGGGTGGCAACAACAGCGACAACAATAGCAAGGGAAATCAGCAATCTCGTCGTGATGAAGGTGGATACGATCAGTCCCGCCGTGAAGAAGCTCGCATCGCTGTCGTGACAGTGGTGAAGCCTGTTCCGCCCGCTATCAGCCTAACGGCTCAAGCATCAACCACCTTCGACTCCAGCTGGACGGTCGACTCGGGCTGCACTAGCCACGTCACCCAGCATGCCGAGTGGTTCGTTTCGAGGACTCCAGCTACTGGCACAATTACGGTCGGTGGGAAATCAGAGATACCCATTGAAGGCACAGGTGATGTCGTCCTTCAGGTGACCGATTCTAAGGGAGGTCAGCGACAGCTGACGTTGCGTGACGTACTTTACGCACCACAGCTTCACTACAACCTGTTGTCAGTTGCTGCCGCTGTGGAACACGACTTCCGTTTCACGTTCCAGCGAGCCGTGTGCACGGTTCAGACCGAACACCGCTTCAACCTCAAGGCGAAGAAGTCAACCACTGCGAAGCTGTACCAGTTTACGGCCACGCCGATCCAGAAGCAAGAAGCCCACGTGGCTACGTCTGGTAAGTCCACTGCTATTATGCTCTTGCACAAAAGACTCGGTCATCCTAATATTCGTGTCTTACAGGCGCTCACTAAGGACCAAGCCATCCACGGACTTGATGCCAACACCAGAGTTCCTACAGACAATTTCTTTTGCTCTGCATGTACTTACGCGAAGTCACACCGCGCTGCATTTCCCTCCAATAAACGTGTTGAACGTGCTTCAATGCCGTTGCACAAAGTGCATTCTGATATCTGTGGACCATTACCCGTTTTTAGTCTCAGCGGTTGTCGCTACTTTGTCATCTTCATTGATGACTTTACGCGATACATGTTTGCGTACCCTATTAAGACTCGGAGTCAACTTTACTCTTGCTACGAAGACTTCCGAATGAAAGCCTTAAACATCTTCCGCTCTGATGTGCACACCCTAGAATATCCAGGTCCTACCCCGGACTTGGATGTTCAGGTCTTTCAAGCTGATAATGCGAAGGAGTACGAGAAGTTAGGCCGCATTATCTTTAAACGATACGGAACTCATGCGCAATTTACGAACGCTTACACACCACAGCAAAACGGGGTCGCTGAGCGGCGCATGCGCACGATTATGGAACGTGTACGTGCCCTCCTACTTGATGCCAAACTACCCAAACCGCTCTGGGCAGAATGTGTCAGTCACGCTACTACACTACTTAACATGACACCGAGTGAGAACACCTACACTTGCAGTCCCTATGAGCTATGGCACAATCGCAAACCGAGTGTGCAATACCTGAAGGTGTTTGGGTGTGCTGTATACGCGCACATCAATGACATCTACAGGGATAAGCTAGATGCACGAGCAAAGCTATGTCTATATCTAGGCATTCCTAGTCACAAAAAGGGGTATCGCCTCATGGACGTTTCAACGAAGGCCATTGTTTACAGCCGTGACGTCGTCTTTCAGGAAGACAGCTTTCCAACTCTTGCGGATGTCGACGACACACCCGATCCATTGCCGCTACCTACTCATCTGGTTGATACTGCTCCGTCTGGTGATAGTCCCACGTCCAATATTCAAACCAGCCAATCCCCAAGGGTCGGATCAAGCTGTCCCCCGAAGGTCGGACCTGCTGTCCCACCCCTTATAACACCTGCAGCGACGCCGACTCCGCTGAGCAATGCCACCGATGCTAATGACCGAGGCGAAATCATCTACTCTTTTGTGACGGAGACGTCTTCAACACCTCCACAGTCCCCTGCTAAACGTCCTCGATACGAGGAAGCAGTCAACCTTACAGAGCTGACGTCAGAGGAGGATACTCGAGAAAACGATGAACGTACAACTCCAACTCTTAGTCTGCTTGCTATTCGGTATGTGCCTGAGCCTAAGTCCTACAAAGCAGCCATGAAATCGTCTTATGCTAGACAATGGCGAATTGCTGCGGAATCTGAATTTGCGTCACTCACGAACAATGAAACGTGGGTCCTAGTCCCACCACCCAAAGGCCGCCGTGTTCTCCAAAACCGGTGGGTCTTCGTTGTCAAGTACACAGGCTCGGGTGAAATCGACCGGTTTAAGGCACGCCTAGTTATTAAAGGCTTTCTACAGCAATATGGCATTGACTACACCGAGATCTTCTCTCCTGTTATCAGGATGGAGGTCCTACGCCTCCTCCTGGTCATAGCAGCATTACTAGACTACGAGGTCCATCAGATGGATGTGAAGACAGCCTTCTTAAATGGCTTCCTCTCGGAAGAAATCTACATGGCCCAGCCCGAAGGTTTCGCTGCTGCTGGTCAAGAGCACCTTGTCTGCAAACTCCTAAAGAGCCTTTACGGCCTTAAACAAGCACCTCGTATTTGGTATCAGACACTGTGCTCCTTCCTTGAGGGCCTCGGCTTTCACAAATTGATTAAAGACAGCTGCGTCTTTATGGCAACCTTAGATGGCCAAGTATGCTACATAGCTGTCTATGTGGACGACCTGCTTATCATAGCACCCACTGTTAGCCTCGTATGCCGCATTAAATCGGCCCTGAAACAGAGATTTTCAATGACAGATTTAGGGGAGGTGAAGTACATTCTCGGCTGGTCCATTGAACGGAACCGTAAAGCCCGAACAATCTTTATTCACCAGCAAACGTATGCTACAAATGTCCTCGACAAGTTCAAACATCTTGTTTCGTACTCTATTGCGACGCCCTCAGACCGCAGCATCAAGCTTACAAAAGCCATGGAGCCTCAGACCCAAGAAGAGAGGGAGGCTATGAAAGGCATCCCATACAGAGAAGTAGTAGGCAGTCTCATGTATCTCATGGTCGGCACTCGCCCAGATCTAGCATACTACATGCGCGAAGTTAGCCAATTCTTAGTGAACCCTGGAAAGGAGCACTGGAAAGCTGTAGTAAGAGGTCTAAAATATCTATCTGGTACAACTAACCACGGTTTGCTACTCGGTGGATCGACGTCGGTTGATGCTAGTAACCTAGCTGATCATCTCACGGCCTACACAGACTCCGACTATGCTAATTGCCCTGACACTAGAAGGTCAGTTGGTGGGTATGTCACCATGATCGGAGCAAGTCCGATTTCATGGCTTTCGAGGAAGCACCATACGGTTGTGCTCTCGACAACAGAGGCTGAGTACATCGCACTGTGCCATTGCATGCAAGAGGTAATCTTCCTCAAGCTGTTACTGAAAGAGCTTGGGTTTGCGACAAGTAAACCAACTGTCATCATGGAGGACAATCAAAGCTGCATCAAAATTGCTAGCAACCCGGAACTACACGGACGATCGAAACACATCGACATCCGATACCATTTTGTTCAAGAAAAAGTAGAGCGACATGAATTCAGCGTCGTATACTGCAACACCAAATCAATGGTAGCAGACATCTTTACTAAGTCACTTGACAAACATCAGTTCCGTAGCCTAAGACGAAAACTAGGAATGCAATCGATAACTGAACTAGCATAAAACTGAATATATAAGAATTATCCCGTACATATATATACCACTTCACATTACCAATGAGTCACAGGACAGCGTGAGGTTTTTCCCTTATCGTAGGGTTTACTCACTGCATCCAATAGGTTTTACCCTCACTGAGGTTTCCCTGGTACTACAGCCACCAAATATACAACAATTAATAATATGTGAAATGAGAGGTATAAAATGTATGAGTTTATTATTTAAGTCTAAATGGCAACCCTTCGAACAAACATTAATCGGTCGATCCATTCGCCGTAAGACCGCAGAGGCCGCCTAATGTTGTCGTCGTACACGGTATATTGACTACTTGCAACATGCAGGACAAATGCATGCCCAACCGCCATAGAATTACTGGCAGCAACCAAATAGAAGCCCTCCTCAAGAGGCAATCTCTCAATTGCAGCAACACCACGATGGCCAGTTCGATGCCTATTGCACTCAATATCGACCAGTGAGAGCTCAGACCCTCGTAAGCGCACCTTAGCAATAAACGCCCTAAATACACGCCAGGGGACCCCACGAGAAACATCTTGGTTGAGTTCAGCTGAGCGTGCAATGAATTCTTGAATATCTGCATCTTCTACGCCTCGTGAGTCACCAACCAGTACTAACGCCTGCTGTAAAGCCAGAAAAAGGCAGGTACCTGAAGGATTTGCACCTGCCACGGATGGGTACTTCTCAGAAACAAATTGGAAGAAGTCCTCCTTCCGTCCTGCACCGACCCATTCGTCCACAATGGCCAATGCATCACTGAAGCCATCAGCCGTGAGCATCTCGCGTGGCTCCCACGTTCTTGGGTGCCGACCAAACTTCTTTCGCCATAGTACTCTGTAGAGAACCTGCCCTGATGCTGTAGTCACACGATCTTTGATATACGCAACTTTCCAGGTTGGCACTGTTTGCGCGGTTTTACGGGGTTTCCTGCGATTTGAAGGTCGATTTGGGCGTTCTGAATATGCTGGCTCATTGATTTTGGTTAATTTTCGTGGGCGAAGACTCCTTCTAGGGTGCAATATCTGCTGTTCTAGCTGAGGCTGAGGCGTGCGAGGCACCGTCACCGGAGTCGAGCTGATAACTGATGGTAACGCAGTCGATGGAAGTTGCGCAGGCCGTACGATGTCTTGCAAATCCGGCAATTGCTTCTCGAGCGACTGAACGACGCCTCCAAACGCCACAGGCACCACCAAGGCCGACCGCGACATCCTGTCTGGAGCTGGCGTGTAATTACTGAGCTCTGGACCAGTTTGCACGCGTTCGGACCTGATGGAGACTGAATGTGGCAGGACGTGAGAAGACAGAGAATGAGAGATGTCGGTAGTGTGCACGCATGCTTGCGATTTTTTTGCACAGCACAATTTCGCGTCCTTGACATCTTGGCCGACTCTACGATTCCGTAACTTTCCAAAAACAGTGCGAATAAGACCTGATGACGAGCCAGGGAGGCTGTTGGGGTTAGGCTCGTCTGAGCAACCTCACCGTTCCCTCTACAATCTCATACTGAAGGGACACGGTACTTGTGACTCCAATATGTAATACATGTAAAGTAAATGACTGGTAGCTGAAGTTCTACACAGGAACTTTGGCTACTTGATACTAGAATCTAATGAACCTCAGCGGTTCTAAGCAAATTAATCTTACTTCTTCTTTCACAGCATCTCTACAACGTCCTTCTACCAAGCGCTAAAGTCTACCCCAGCAACAGTACGCTCTCGGGCGTTCAATTCGTAGGGAGCTCTATTCGATTCCGCATTGTTGAGTACAATAAAAACAACGAACAATGAATTTACCATCAAAGCCAGCAAATAGATTTAGTGTTATGTTCTTCGAGAGCTACTCATCGATGCAGATCTCATCGAGCGCGTCCAGAAGCTCGTTGGAGCTGTCGCTGCCACGCCACTGTCGCTGTTGTCATTGAGTGTGTCCAGGCCACTCGAAATTGTGAACCGTAGACGTCATGCTTACTGATGTTTGGATCGTCAAGGAACCCGCACTTGCCAATGCTCTTTTGCACGACGCTGTCAGGAACCTGGCGCCATGCACTCGACATCCACGAAACCACTGTCTCCATGGGGGGAGGGCGTGGGTTTCCGGCACGGGTATAGCTCACTTGGTCTGGGGTGGCTAAGCATTGTCAAATTGCTACAGCTGCAGAGAACTGGAATCCATCTATTCTGCCGCAGCGTAAGCCAAACTGCCGAGAAAACTCAGCTTTGTTGCGACAGTGTTCATACGTTCTATTCTTTGCCTCGGAGACCGCGTTCAATTCGTAGGGCGTTGTATTGATTTACCGCGTACTATTCGGTATTCTACGTTATCCGGTTTTAGGCGACAAACTCTGTATACAGTCGGCTTCTGATTAATACGGTAATGGAGCTTCAATAGTAGTTGAGCAGGGGAAAAAAACTATTCACAAATTATGGACTGCTTTCGCGTAATGAGAGTTACAATGAAAAACGAGCTCGTGACGAACACCAATCGACGTAGCCCTCCGCAGTTAAAGTGCAGTGAGCGATTCATACCTAATCTGATCGAAATTATCTACTACATGTAGTCGCTCTTAAAGTCTTAACCATCTAGCGGTTATGCTCATGGAAATATCTCTTACAGGCGGTGGATACTTCTCGTCAAACCACTGTCGAATCTCGCGGTGCTGAAACCACTGCATCCTCATTTCCCAAACATCATTGTCATTATAAACGACGTGAGCCAGCTGAGCATCAAGAAGCAGAATTATGTCGAAATCTTCAACCGAAAGCGCAACTTTCATTGCAGAAACCAGCAAAGAGTATTTGTTACAAGAGGATAATAGCAACTTTACCACCGACACATGTCCCCCAGCAACAGCATTTTTCAGTGATTTCTCCATTGAACCCTTGCAGTGATGACGGTGTAGCCATATTGCCACCTCTAAGTGTCCATTACTTGCAGCTTTCACCATAGCTTTTGGTGTACGGGCTTTTGGGTAGAAAATCTGTAGCCATTTAATGATATCTAAACGCCCCAGTTGCGCAGCTGAAATCATCGCTTTAGTAGTGCAACCAATCGCCAGATTTTCATGTAGCCATCGTAACAATTCCAAGTTACCATTAGCTACCGCACCATCCATTGCAGCAGTAGTGCAGCCTTCGGATCGATGTAGATGTAGCCATTTCAGCATCTCCAATTGTTTCTCGAAAAACGATCGAGGGGTGATCTGTAAACAGCAGACATCAGCGTTTGTACCGTCGCATGAAGGAATGTGAAAGCGTCTTGAAGCAACATTATCCATCGCTGCAGTCGTGCAACCTTCAGTTCGGTGTGTATGAAGCCACTGCACCACTTCGATATGCCCATTAGCAGCAGCTTGATCCATCGCAAGTGTCGTGCATCCTTCCGTACGATGTGAGTGAAGCCATTTCACAACACTTAAATGTCCACAAGCAGCTGCTGCATCCATAGCGAAAGTGGTGCAACGCGGATAACTTCCAACTTGATGAGAAGAAAATCTACCTCCACGTTTTTTCTGTTTGTTCCGTGACGAATTATCAATACTATCGAGAAACTGTACCACTACTAAGTAATTGAGAGTATAGCGAACGAGGCTTGATACACTCCGCGCCAGGATAGATCGGCCACCCACGTCGCTGGCCGTAACTCAGTCAATTTTAGGAGTTGGAGCCTGCTATTTAGATATGTTTTGCAGCTATTGTTGACTAAAGCGGTGTTTGTGCTAACGAGCTGGATATTGCAATTCATCGGGTGGCTAGCATACAGAGGAGCACTTTTGGCACCTCGACAGGTTAGATCGGCCACCAACACAATACAAATATCAAATCAAATGTGACTAAATGATTGCATATTAAAAGAGTCGATGAAGACGAGTGGTCTGTATTGGTGCTTTCAGCGCTGACTTGGCAAGATGCCACGCAAGAAAAAGCCCCACCAACCCCAGAAGAAGCCCCGCCTCACTGATAATGAGCGGGGTAGAATTCAAGGCCTTCGGGAAGCGGGTGTGAGCGCTCGTAACACTGCACTGCTGACCTCCCGCAGCCGAGACACCGTCGCCCGTGTTGTTGCCCCAGCTCCCACTGCGAAACCAAAGCGCCCAGGCCTCCCACCTAATCTAACGGATCGAGAAACGCGGCGCCTAGTGCGCGAAGCGTCCAAGGGCAACCTCTCTGCCGCCAAGCTCAAGGCCGAGCTGAAGCTCTCCGTCTCCGTGCGCACCATACAGCGTACCCTTTCCAGGGTAGACTGGATGATGTACACAAAGATGGAGAACACGTTGTCATTGAAACCGGAGGACATGGCCGCGCGTAAGGCATGGGCCCGCACCATGCTAGTGCGGAAAGATGCCGGGGCTGTCTGGGAAACCATCATCTTCTCAGACGAGAAAAAGTGGAACCTTGACGGCCCCGACGGCTTTCAGCACTACTGGCGCGATCTCAGAAAGCCCCGCGCCAAACCAAGCGTCGACAAGCTGGCGGGGGATCCGTCATGGTCTGGGCGGCCTTCTGCAAGCGCGGAAAGTCCCAGTTGGTCGTGCTGAAGGGGAGGCAGAACTCGGATGATTACATCTACACTGTGTCAGAGTTTCTCCTCCCCTTTGCGCACCTAAACTATGGCACCGACTACATCTACCAGCAGGATAACGCAAGCATTCACGTCTCCAAGCAAACTAAGGGTTTTTTTACGGAGCAAGCTGTAGATGTTCTAGATTGGCCATCAAAGTCGCCAGATCTTAATCCCATAGAAAATCTGTGGTCTATAATGAGTAGGAGGGTCTATAATAATGGAAAACAGTATGAGAGCGTAGCAGATTTAACTGTTGCGCTCTTTGAGGCATGGGAATCAATCCCATTAGCTCTACTAAAGTCCCTCATCGAGTCGATGCCACGTCGATGCGTAGAAGTAGTTGATAGGAACGGAAACAGGACTCACTATTGATATGCAATCATTTAGTCACATTTGATTTGATATTTGTATTGTGTTGGTGGCCGATCTAACCTGTCGAGGTGCCAAAAGTGCTCCTCTGTATGCTAGCCACCCGATGAATTGCAATATCCAGCTCGTTAGCACAAACACCGCTTTAGTCAACAATAGCTGCAAAACATATCTAAATAGCAGGCTCCAACTCCTAAAATTGACTGAGTTACGGCCAGCAACGTGGGTGGCCGATCTATCCTGGCGCGGAGTGTATCAAGCCTCGTTCGCTATACTCTCAATTACTTAGTAGTGGTACAGTTTCTCGATAGTATTGATAATTCGTCACGGAACAAACAGAAAAAACGTGGAGGTAGATTTTCTTCTCATCAAGTTGGAAGTTATCCCCGTTGCACCACTTTCGCTATGGATGCAGCAGCTGCTTGTGGACATTTAAGTGTTGTGAAATGGCTTCACTCACATCGTACGGAAGGATGCACGACACTTGCGATGGATCAAGCTGCTGCTAATGGGCATATCGAAGTGGTGCAGTGGCTTCATACACACCGAACTGAAGGTTGCACGACTGCAGCGATGGATAATGTTGCTTCAAGACGCTTTCACATTCCTTCATGCGACGGTACAAACGCTGATGTCTGCTGTTTACAGATCACCCCTCGATCGTTTTTCGAGAAACAATTGGAGATGCTGAAATGGCTACATCTACATCGATCCGAAGGCTGCACTACTGCTGCAATGGATGGTGCGGTAGCTAATGGTAACTTGGAATTGTTACGATGGCTACATGAAAATCTGGCGATTGGTTGCACTACTAAAGCGATGATTTCAGCTGCGCAACTGGGGCGTTTAGATATCATTAAATGGCTACAGATTTTCTACCCAAAAGCCCGTACACCAAAAGCTATGGTGAAAGCTGCAAGTAATGGACACTTAGAGGTGGCAATATGGCTACACCGTCATCACTGCAAGGGTTCAATGGAGAAATCACTGAAAAATGCTGTTGCTGGGGGACATGTGTCGGTGGTAAAGTGGCTATTACCCTCTTGTAACAAATACTCTTTGTTGGTTTATGCAATGAAAGTCGATGCCACGTCGATGCGTAGAAGTAGTTGATAGGAACGGAAACAGGACTCACTATTGATATGCAATCATTTAGTCACATTTGATTTGATATTTGTATTGTGTTGGTGGCCGATCTAACCTGTCGAGGTGCCAAAAGTGCTCCTCTGTATGCTAGCCACCCGATGAATTGCAATATCCAGCTCGTTAGCACAAACACCGCTTTAGTCAACAATAGCTGCAAAACATATTTAAATAGCAGGCTCCAACTCCTAAAATTGACTGAGTTACGGCCAGCAACGTGGGTGGCCGATCTATCCTGGCGCGGAGTGTAGTGAAGTGAGTAGGAGGAAGTAAATCCAAAAGTGAGTTTATTGAGTTAGCCCGCATTCACAAATCTACCCTTGCTCTCCTTGAGCTCCCCTTGTAGACCTTTGTGAAACGGGAACGCTTGATGTAACGGGAACGATTGATGTAACGGGAACGATTTGTGCACATCTTGAGATCAGCAAATTGAAGTTCTCGTCCAATCAGAATAGTGTATCCAAGGTAGACCGCCAATCGTATTGCAGCATCCACGCGTCTTCCACTGTTGTCCTCACTTGGCACGCGTTGTGCGCGTGAAAGCTGCGTGCTTCGAGGTAGGGACCCAGTATAGGAGACGGCGAAGTGCAATCTCAACACCCCCACTCAATTCGACGTGTCGAACTTGGGAATGACGTTGCTGCGTTCCATCAAGTAGCGCAACGTCTTGGAAGAGAGGCCCTTGGTCAAGTAGTCCGCTAGTTGGTTCTTAGACTCCTGGTAGGTCAGCTCAACCTCGCCACTGGCAATCTTCTCTCGGATGAAATGGTAGCGAATGTCGATGTGCTTGGTGCGAGCTTGATAACCGACATTCTTCGCCAAAGCCATGGCACCCTGGTTGTCCTCGTAGATCACCGTAGGGTCCACTTGCTTTGCACCAATGTCCTTGAGTAGTCGACGCAGCCACACTACTTCTTTGATGCACTCACTCAGAGCCATGTACTCTGCCTCAGTAGAACTCAGTGCGACCGTCTTCTGGAACGTCGAACGCCACACCACCGGAGCACCACACATCATGAGCATCATTCCGCTCACTGAGCGTCTGTCGTCACGGTTACCGGCCCAGTCAGCATCCGAGTAAGCCGTCATCTCAGTTCCCAGTAGGCCATCGTACATGATACCCACTTCCTTGGTCTTCAGCAGGTAGTGCACCACCTTGATTCCCGCATTCCAATGCGCCTCACCTGGGTTTTCCAGTAAGCGACTCAACTTGGCAACAGCAACCGCAATGTCAGGTCGTGTTCCGCATGTCAGATACATGAGGCTACCGATGAGCGATCGGTAGGGCCTTGACTTCACCTTGGCCTTGTACTCCTCTGTCTGCGTGCCGTCGTCCTTGGTCAAGTGAAGACTTGGATCCAGTGGCATCAGGCTTGGCTTCGCGTTTTCTTGACCGAATTTCTTGATGATCGACTCTGTATATGCGCGTTGAGAGATGGCCAATGTTTTATTGTCCATATCGTAGTCGATCTCAATCCCGAGAATAAATCGAGCGCGTCCGAGGTCCTTGATCCGGAATTTGTCCGCGATGCCAGCCTTCACTGACGCGATGACACCCTTGTCCTTTGAAGCAATCAGCATGTCGTCGACGTAAAGACGCACGATACATTCATCGTCACCATCACCTCGGGTGTATACACAGGGACCAGCATCAGCCGCCTTGAAACCCATGTCTTTTAAGTGACCATCGATCGTCTCGTTCCAAACACGAGATGCTTGCTTCAGGCCATACAAACTTTGCAGGAGTAGGCAGACGACGTCTTCTTCACCTTTAGCATCGGCCATCGTCAGGAGCTCACGCAGACCTTCAGGCAATTCCATGTAAATTTCTTCGTCGAGCTTTCCATACAGGAACGCCGTATCCACGTCGCATTGCTCGATCTCAAATCCTTCAGCACAGCACTTAGCCAGCACAGCACGGATCGAATTCAGGTATGCCACTGGCGCGTACGTCTCTTCATAGTCAATCCCGTGACGCTGAGAGTACCCCTTGGCGACGAGACGAGCCTTGTGCCGGGTCACTTCTCCTTTCTCGTTGCGCTTCAACGCGAACACCCACCGACATCCGATCGGGCGCTGGTGAGCCGGTCTTGGTACCAGCTTCCATGTCTTGTTTGCAGTAAGTGACTCCAATTCACTTGCAATTGCCTTCTTCCATTCATCGCTCTCCTCGCCTGACGTCGCCTCTGTATACGTCTTGGGGACTTCCTCCGATGCAGCCATAGCTTGGCCACCTTCAAGTGCGAGCAGTTCGCCACTTGGTTAACCCTTTCTTGTGTCATCTTCTGACGCTTGGTCCCCGTGGTTGACGGCAGGATAATCTGCTTCTTGGTTGCGCCAGCCTCTTCAGGATCGTCAATTTCGTCGATGTTACGAGTACGCGAACGAGTAATCATGGGATGGGTGGACTCGTAAGGGATGATTTGACTGTTCACGTCACGTTGAAGTGGAATGACGTCAGCACCTTCAACAACGACCGGAACAATCTCCATTGAACCCTTGGACGGTTGTCCACTCATGACAGGCACGTTGGTTGCTGGTTCATCTTCATCCTGTACCATGAGGTGCTGGGGATTGGTCGTTTCGATGAACTTCACAGTGCGAACGATTTGCACCTTACCCGTTGACACATTGAGGACTCGGTAGCCCTTCACACCATCCTCGTATCCAAGGAAACGACATTTGAACGCTTTGGCATCCAACTTGCGACGCTTCTCGTCGGGGATGTGAGCGTAGCCAAGAGCACCAAACACCTTGACGTTCCTGAGCTGTGGCTTCGATTTGTGCACAATCTCGAACGGTGTCTTCACAGTCACCGAGTTGGGGATCCGATTGATAATCCACGCAGCAGTGTTGACCCCCTCGGCCCACCACTTCTTGTTGACGCTCTCATGGTAGAGCAGACAACGAGCCATCTCCACGAGGCTCCGGTTCATGCGCTCAGCCAGACCGTTCTGCTGAGGCGTGTATGGCACCGTCTTCTCATGCTTGATGCCATGCTGGTTGAGGAACGCCTTGAACTGGCGACCGGTGTATTCACCACCATTGTCCGAACGCAGACGCTTGATACTCTTGCCCGTAGCGTTCTCCATCGCTGATTTGTAGATTTTGAACTTGGACAGCACCTCCGACTTCGCTTTCATGAAGTGGACGGTCACGTGACGTGAGTAGTCGTCAATGAATGTCACAACGTACGTGCAACCACCAGGTGTCCTCGTCTGCATCGGACCCATCACGTCCGTATGCACCAGTTCAAGCACACCTGCACTTTTGACGACCTTCTCCGGATGCCTTGGATAGTCGTCAGCTTTCATCTTGCCCATGCAGCAGCCAGCGCATACGTCGTCCCCAGGGACTCCACCCGTAATGCGAGGCACTCCTTCTGCCATGGTAAGTAGTTTCTCATAACGCTTGAACGGGATGTGGCCGAGTCGGGCGTGCACAACAGCCCATGGCTCCTTACGAGTGGTCGTTGCAGCATGACACACCTCGTCCCCCACTGTCTTCAGCTTGTAGACATTTCCACAGCGCTTAGCTTCCATCACAGTAGCGTCCCCGTAGCGAAAGGTACACTTGTCCTTGCTGAACTGGGCGACGACTCCTTTCTCGGCCAGCTTCGACACCGAGATGCTCCATGCGGACGGCGCACTCGAATTCCTTCTGGAAATCCTCGAAGCCCGATCCGAGACCTGGATACACTTCCTTGCCATCGAATCGGCGACAGTGTATGTCCTTCAGTTTGGGAGATTTCCCTGGTACCAGATTGGTTGGTACTGGCGGCGGCGGCCCCATAGCTTTGATTCCCGCGACGGAGTCAGCGCTGCCCTGCTTTTCTGAGCTTTCTGCCTGTCGAGAGTGTGCAGCATCTTGCGTGTCGTCCCTCTCCGAGCTTTCGTCAACAGCGTCCTGCTGTTTGAACTCTTCAGCTTCTTCAGCCAGCTCCCGGGCATCAACCATCTGCCTGCGGCGAGCTTCCTCGCGTCCATCAGCTTCAACCCGACGGTGCCCTTTGCAACTGCGTCGATTTTCGAGCCATCCGCGATCGTGATGCGGACTGGCGTCTTCAGCTCCTTCATGGACACAAACTTGTCCCGGACGCTGGTCATGTGCGAACTTGCACCAGAGTCGACGAGCCATTCACTCTTGGTCATCGCACTCGTAGCCATGAACGAGAAGTCGTCGGACGCTTCCTCTTGCGCAGCTTGCCCTCGTTCTTGGTCGGCTTTCTTCTTGCGGCACTCGAACTCTCGGTGCCCTTGCTTCTTGCAGTAGAAGCACTTGCCGTTGAAGCAACGCTTGCCCCCGAAGTCCTTCTTCTTCGTAGCGAAAGCCTTCTCTTGAGCCGATGACGATTCATCCGAAGCTTGAACACCAGAGAGAGCTTGAATCGCGTAGGCCAGCGACATGTTTGGCGTATTCTCGAGGACAGTACATATCATCTTGTACTCGTCCGTCAGACTGCCAAGGAGCAACACGAGCTGGCGAGTCTCATCCAGAGTCTCACCGATCGTCTCCATCTGGAGGACGATCTCCTTGAACTGATCGACGTGGGAAGCGAACTTGGTCCCGGGCTCCATCTTGAAGTTGTTCAACTTCTTGGTGACGAGAAGCCGGTTCTTGAGCGTCTTCTTGTTGAAGTGCTCCTCGAGCATCGTCCACGCCTCAGCGGCAGTCAGTGCTCCACGGACGTAGACTTGGTACGTCAGACTCACGTCTCCAGCGATAACACCAAGTGCCTTCAGATCGTTGGTCTTCCATTTCGCCGTGGAGCGATCACTCACTTGGTCGAACTCGGGCTTGATGATCTGCGGTAGCAGTCCCTTCCGAGCGAGCTTCATCCGCATGTTGAACTCCCAGTGGAAGTAGTTGTCTTCCACGAGCTTGTCGATGTTGTCAGCGTAGCTTGGGCTCATAACCAATTGAGAGTATAGCGAACGAGGCTTGATAGTGAAGTGAGTAGGAGGAAGTAAATCCAAAAGTGAGTTTATTGAGTTAGCCCGCATTCACTAATCTACCCTTGCTCTCCTTGAGCTCCCCTTGTAGACCTTTGTGAAACGGGAACGCTTGATGTAACGGGAACGCTTGGTGTAACGGGAACGATTGATGTAACGGGAACGATTTGTGCACATCTTGAGATCAGCAAATTGAAGTTCTCGTCCAATCAGAATAGTGTATCCAAGGTAGACCGCCAATCGTATTGCAGCATCCACGCGTCTTCCACTGTTGTCCTCACTTGGCACGCGTTGTGCGCGTGAAAGCTGCGTGCTTCGAGGTAGGGACCCAGTATAGGAGACGGCGAAGTGCAATCTCAACATAAGTGCCCATTCTTGGCTGCGGCATCCATAGCGGTAATCGGAACTAAATCCTTATCCCAGATAAAATTTTCGTCATTTCCGATATTATCGGGAACGTCTTGCTCTTGAAAAAGATCAATTTTCAGTTTACTGCCATACTGTTTGTACAACCACTGGACAACTTCTAACTTCCCGTTTTCAGCCGCTACAAACATCGCCATTGCTGGTCGATTAGCACGGATCATACCGTCCACATTTGAAAATATCCACTGTACAACGTGAAATTGTCCATTTTCACTAGCATTTTCCAACGCCTGCGTCCAGTATTGAACGTCAATTTCATCCCTGAACTGAGTCACCAACCATTTGAGGAAATCTAAGTCACCAAAACGCGCTGCCCGGTAAACAGCAACCCCTACAATATTAAAGACAGGAACATGTCCACCATTCAGCAGATAACGTAAAATATCTGCTCGACCTGGCCACTCGTCAAAATTACAGTCCGGAAACATGATATTCCCCACTCCAAAGCCAGCTTCAACGGCCCACTTAACCAAGAGCAAGTTATTCTGTTCAAACGCACAAGCTACCACTTGTTCATCTGCTCTTCTCGTCTCCCTGGAATATCCAATGCGTTTCAATAACCACTTCACTAACTCCCAATTCCCACTGGATGCAGCTTCACCTAACACTCTTTCACTCCATTCAATACCTGCGTGGTTTCGATCCCCTTCCAGTAATTGCAACACCCACAAATTCCCTCGTCGAGCAGCTTCTTCCACCACTTCTGTATCAATTGGACAATTTGAAAAATGGGATAATATCCACTGCAAAATCACTAAATCACCACACTTAATAGCTTGAACTAACGATTGAGAGAATGCCCATCGATAGTAATGCCGTTCAGTCTGCAAAAGTTTGGCGAGGGTACATTTATTGGAATTGACGTCCCGTAGACTGCGCATCCATACCAGATCCAGTAGTAATGTTGATCCAATACGGGTCCACTTGCAAGCCTGAACTATTGACACGTCAACAACAAGGAAGTCCGCTACGACGACAGTGACGATGTCGGGAGCACCACGCCCTAGGAGCTTGTTCTGCAGGATTAAACCCACCGCTGTGAACGGCATTTTTGGTGACTTTATATAAAATATTTTTTGTAATTAGGGGGTGTATTTTTACTTAACCATATACCAGTATGGTACAGCAAGTCACGCACGGCGCGTGTGGTGATGGTTGTTTGCCGTGTGCCTTTGGTTGACGCATCCCCGTTGGCTAAGATTCCATCGTACAGCGCCGTACGATGGCATTATAATTGCTTCAAGATATCGGGACAACGCCGTACGACATTCGCTGGCGATGGTTGCACTGGCCTTCTCGATGATCCACGCTCGTAGCTTCTGAGCTGTGTTTCACAGTTGGAAAACTCTGCTTCTTTGGTCAGCATTGCAGCAAACAGATCCGATATACGACGAGAATGGGCTTGTGCTCGAACATATTAGAATACTTGCTCAATGTTTCATGCTTTTTTACGGTCAGTTACAAGTTATCTTCCGCAGTGCAGTTGGTTCCTGGAACTTCCCTACCTTTCCGGCGAGTACATCGCCGTACGATACCTTCATACTCAAGCAAAGATACCCGGACATCGCCGTACGATGCAGTCTGACACCAACGCATTCGAAGCTGCTCGTCTCCCGTCCACTCAGACCCAAAGCCAACTCCGCTGCCAATGTCTTCTAGCAGCTCATTCCTCGATTTTCTTCGGTCTTCCCAAGTACTCCCCACCCCACCCACTTCCAACCTACGATGCCTTCTACCATTGAAGCCGAGTTCACGGCTATGCCTTCGACCCCAAAGGTAGAAGGAAGTACTCGAGCGAGTAACGATCACTACCCTGAAGCGTACGTTCCAGTTGATGTGGTATCGGAGCGAGCACCTCGAAGTCGCATTTCACCCTCAAACCTGGAGCAGAGTCAAGGTCTGAGCTCGTCAGACGTTGAGGTGATTCGTCAAGTGTGTGGCTTCAACCGACTATCACCACCCAAGACCGTGCCCGACTACATCCTGTTCCTACAGCAATTCCTCGATATGTTCATGATTCTGCTGTCCATGGCGGGTCTCCTAAGCCTCATTGCCTACTTCATTGACGTATCTGCGACGTTGAATCTCTATCTCGCTATTGTACTGTTCGCTATCGTGCTTGTGACTTGCACCATAACCTTCTTGCAAGCGCGTTCTACGAGCAAGGTGATGGATTCATTCAAGAACATGCTTCCGCTAAAATGCAGTGTCGTGCGTGATGGTGTGAACCAAACGATCCCAGCCGAGGAATTGGTCGTTGGCGACTTGGTCTGGGTACGCAATGGTGACAAAGTGCCCGCAGACCTGCGGATTCTACTCTGCAGTAACCTGAAGGTGGAAAACTCGTCACTCACTGGTGAATCCGAGTTGATTTCCATCTCTTCCGACACACAGGAGGGCTCAGTCTCACACTTAGAATGCAAGAACATTGCCTTCAATGGTTCTTTGTGTTTTGACGGGTCAGCGTTGGGGTTGGTTCTGGCCATTGGTGACAAAACAGTCATTGGCCGCATTGCCGAGCTTGCGACGTCCACCACTACACGCGAGACCAATATGCAGCGCGAGGTGAAAGCGTTCGTACGGTTCATCAGCGTTCTCGCAGTCGTGATGGCTGGCACCCTGTTTGTCGTGGGCGTTATCCGTAAAGGAGGCGAAGATGTACTCTCGATATTCGTGAACGGCTTCTTGGTCATTATCGTCGCCAACGTCCCACAGGGTCTCCCTGCCACGGTGACTTCTCTCTTAACGATCACTGCGAGTCGATTGGCGGTACGTAATGTGTTCGTGAAGCGTCTCGACTGTGTGGAGACTTTAGGGACAATCTCGCTGATCGCCACCGACAAGACGGGGACACTAACCAAGAATGTCATGACTGTTACGGATACGTGGGCTGGAGGAAAGTTTACAGCCCAGCCGTCTGGAGATCACGTGGTGATCGAACTAGATGATAAAACTAAGTATTCGTCGGGAATGACTCCGAAGGCTGTCCTGGTTCGTGGAGCTGCACTCTGCAACCGTGCTGCACACGAAGTCACGGAAGAAGATATCAAGCGGACAGCAAACACTGTAGTTCCTCGTGGCGAGAAGATGGTCGATGATCAAGTAATTGGTGCTAGAAGCTCATTTAGTCTCTCTGGACTAAGTTTCCAGAGTCGAGAGCAGACTACGACTGCGACCAAGCGTCAATACACGGGTAACCCATCGGACATCGCCTTGCTCCGCTTCGCAGACATGCACTACTCTTCAGACTTAATCCGCGAGGAGCATTCGTTGGTGTTCGAGATCCCTTTCAACTCCACTAACAAGTGGCAGCTAGTGGTCGTGTCTGTCCCGAATGATCGACAAAACTTCGACGTATTCATGAAAGGCGCGCCTGAGGTTATCGTTAAACGATGCAGCACAATCCTATCACAGACGGGGGAGGAATTCCCGATGAATGAAGCGCTTATGTGCGAATTCACTCAAGCTTACGAACGTTTCGGCGCTAAAGGCCGTCGCGTGCTTGCTCTAGCAACTCGACGCTTCCAATCTACAAGTTCCAAGTTCTCTGAGGAAGAGGACAACTTTCCATCTGAAGATCTGTGCTTCGTGGGATTGATTGCCATCATGGACCCTCCCCGTGACGATGTCCCTGAAGCAATTTCAAAGTGCAAAGACGCTGGGATTAAAGTGTTCATGGTTACAGGTGATCATCCGCTAACAGCTCGTGCTATTGCGGCGGAGATTGGTCTCCTAGATGACTATGGGCGCGTGCTAGAGATGTTGACACCTTCGTTTGATGGTATCCCCACAGATTTGGATATGTACGACGGCGCAGTTGTCCATGGTGGCGTTATCAACAATCTACAGGATGAGGAACTGAAGGCAATTCTACGTTTGAAATCGGTTGTGTTTGCTCGAACGACGCCTCAACACAAGCTCCAGATTGTCCAAGCCAGCCAAGAATTAGGAGAGTGCGTTGGTGTCACTGGAGATGGTGTAAATGACGCTCCAGCCCTGAAGCAAGCTGATGTTGGCGTTGCGATGGGGTTAAACGGTAGTGACGTTGCTCGCCAAGCTGCCGACATTATACTGATGGATGACAACTTCTCGTCAATTGTGCGTGGAGTGGAGCAAGGTCGCGTTATCTTCGATAACCTCAAGAAGACGATCGCGTATACATTGACACACTTGTGGCCTGAGATCATGCCGGTTGCTATCAACTTGGCTCTTGGAATGCCAGCAGGTATGACATCGCTACAGATTTTAAGTATTGATCTCGGCACGGAGCTTGGTCCTGCTATTTCCATTGCTTATGAAGGCCCGGAGCAAGACCTCATGCAGCGCCTGCCACGTGATCTGAACAAGGATCGCCTGATGTCCAAGTCTCTGCTGATCTACGCGTATGGTATTGCTGGTATGATCAATGCTGCTGGGTGTTTGGTTGCTTATGGTACCGTCTTTTGGCGCAACGGCATTTCCTTTTCCGACCTGTTCATGAGTGACGACTACTGGAAAACCAGTGCAGCAGTGTTTTGCACAGAGGAAGGTAAGTGTTTCGACCACAATGAGCAAATGCAGTTACTCGAGCAGGCGTGTGGTTCGTGGTATATCGCACTGATCGTGTGTCAGTTTTTCCACGTCTGGGTGGCCAAGACTCGACGGACATCTGTGTTGAACGCCAAGCTTTTCAAGAATACCGTCACGATGTATGGTGCAGCGATCGAGATCTTGATCGTCATCCTCGTAGTTTACGTCCCTGTTTTCCAGTCGTTCTTTGGCACCGGTGCTGCTGACTATGTGCCGTGGTTGATTGGGTGCGGCACGGGGATCATCACGATCGTGTACTGCGAATTCATCAAGGCACTCGCTCGACGTGAAGTACCTGGTGAAGAGCGTTGCCTTACTAAGTGGCTTGCGTGGTAAATGTGAGGTGGAGGACATCCTAGCAATAAATTTCCTTGATTCATTTTTAGTGCTGGCTGTACTAAGTAGGTATTTTTGATTGTCGAATACTGAATGGAGCAGCTCACACTTCTTCATCAGCTAAAAACACCACAATGGCCTTTTCATCCGGACAAGACTCTAATATGCGTCGTCTTCTCAAGGTTAGACGATCGGAAATCTCGAACCTCGTTATCACCACAACATTTGACACTGTAAACGTAGTCGACAATACTTCGGCACCTTACACAGTATACACATTCCAGCTAAGAAGGGATCCCACCACGACAAGTACAGCTGACTGGACGATAAAGAAGCGCTACTCTCAGTGTTTCCAACTGCGCTTTAGGCTACAACAAGAAGCAGGGTGGAGATCATGGAAATTCAAGCGTCATGAGCTGCTCGGGCCACTAGTCAAAACTTTAGAAAAGGCAGGAAATGAGTTTCCCAGGAAGCATACACGTTTCGACACTGCAACAATTATCCGAGAACGTCGACGAGGGCTTACGAACTTTGTGCTGTCGATATTGGCAGCTTACACAGACCTGGACGTACTAATTGCAGCCGGTGAATACGGAAGTGTTGAACTCAGTGCACTTTACACCATTCTTGAGCGGTTTCTGGAAATTCCACGTGAACGCAAACAACTGGAGATGCAACTGGCCGAGCTCGTGCTTGTTTTAAAAGACGTGAAGCTTAACACGGCAGGATCTTGCTGTATTTGTCTGGGTGACGAGTTTCCGTGTAACGACACCCCGATCGTGCAGCAGCTGCAACTTCGAAACACCGATAACGTGAATATTACTGCAAGAGCTGAAGAAATTTATGACAACCAAAGCACTGCTGCACCGTACACGCAGTATATTTTCACGCTAGAGAGATCAACATTGCAGTGGACAATACGGAAACGGTATTCTCAATGCTATGAGTTTTACCTTCGAATTCGTCAAGCAACTCATTGGGAATGGACGTCTGTGGCGGTCCAAGAAACATTCAAACCGTTGGTTAAACTGCTGGAGCATGCTGCCGGGTCAGAATTTCCTCGCAAACATATTCGTTTTGACAATGAACCTATTATCCGGGAGCGCTGTCAGAAGCTGGCAGATTTCGTGTTGACATTACTGACGGCTTACGTGCATCTGGAGGTGCTCGTGGGGCCGATGGGGTGTCCACACAGCGTATTGAACAGCGGCGAGAATGATCCATGGGTGCTTTTCCGCGATATGGAACGATTTCTGGAGATACCGTTGCGATGGAGAACAATGGAGGCCTTGTCAGAACGAACCATGCTGAGCACGGAGGTACCAGAGCACGTTGAAGCGATTGGAAGCGTGACAATGGCAGGGCTTCCTTGCGGACATACCTTTCATGACGACTGTATTATTTTGTGGCTTCGGTCCAATGGCACATGCCCAGTATGCCGTCGACCGATCAAGTAGAGTTTAATACTTCAAGCCGCTTAAGCGTATAGTAGTTCTTCCTGGGGTGTTAGAAGGACAGGTTTCTCTTGAATATGAATTACGTAGTAAGCAAAGGGTTATTTGTGTAGAGTACAAAGCCCAATTCTACGGACGGTTCATTGAGCGCTGCATCTCCGCCCAAATACGATCCCACAGCTTCTCGGACTTCGGTGACGACGGACTCTTGCTGGCCAGAGTTTTCTCCCGTTCGCTAGCTGCGTCCATACTCGAGCGACTAGTAGCGTCCCATTCAAGAAACCCCTGAACGACTTCAGGCACTTCAGTAGGTTGAGAAATCGGTCCATCATACACCTCTGAAAGCATCTTCTCAAAAGTGACGCCCTCGTCACTTTGCTTGACCATGACACGACACAGCCCTTCCGCGAACTGCTTACCAGTGGTTGGGTCTTGAAACTGATGCAAAAAGTATACCCAGGGGCCATCCCAATACACCAGTCGGGTCTTTATCTCGTACGCATGGAACGGGGGGATGGCATGCCGATAGCGAATGGCTTGTGAGGCTGCGAGGAACATTCGGCGGTGCTTCAATGCTTGCCATAGAACTCCATTGGACCTGGAAGAGCAAAAGAAAGTGTCAATCTCGTACAGGGTTTACAAGACTCGCTCGACATGAATCCGATTGCTTACGCCACAAAGTGCCAACGAGCAAGCTCCATGCTGAAGAGATATGCTGAGTTGTTGAGATGCAGATTTACATCGCAGTCCAGGAACCCGGAGCGAGCTCTCCATACTGCAGGGTAATCGAGACCTGCAAACCCGGCCTTCGGGCTTTTGTGTAGAGCACCGTGCACGAGGCCTGAGCTGATGTTCCAGAGCATGCGAAGCACCATGATGAACGAATGAGCCCGACGTGATCGATTAGAAAATGAAGTGCCCCCTCACGATCTCCGTTGAACATCGTACAGTAATCGGACCAGTCGATTACTCTATGCACCACGCAAGTTGAACCAACCTTTGATAAGCCGTTATAAGCTGGATGCCAAAAAGTATCTACTCCTGCTCGAAAGCGACCTTATACACATCGTCATAATAGTCAGCGAAGTGGACATCCAGGTCCTTGCGCAGATATTCTTCCAGCTCGTCGAAGTCGCGCTTGTTGCCGAGCGGCAGGACGAGAGTCTTCACGCCAGAACGTTTGGCAGCAATGGTCTTCTCCTTGATACCTCCGACTGGTAGAACCTTGCCCACGAGTGACAGCTCTCCCGTCATAGCTAGATCCGGCTTGACATTCCTGTAAAAACAAACTGTTAGTCTAATGACCTCCTAAATGCATGACAATCTGAAATCACGTACTTGTTCATAGCGAGGGAAAGTAGCGCCGTCACCATGGTACAGCCAGCAGAAGGTCCGTCTTTCGGTGTAGCTCCTTCAGGGACGTGCAAGTGCACTTCGTTCTCTTCGAAAAACTTGTTCTCAGAGTCGATGGCGTGCATCTTGCTGCGAGCATATGTGTGTGCGATCTTCGTACTCTCCTCCATGACAGATCCCATCTGGCCCGTGGTGATGAGGCCCGATCGGTCGCCCTTGGTGTACACCTTTGTGGTCTCAATGTACAACGAAGCTCCACCCATAGCTGTCCAGGCAAGTCCCATTACGACACCAGGAAACTGCTTGTCGAACATGCGGTCACTAAATAGGCACGTAAGCAGCACAAAGTGTCAGAGTAAGCAGCAATACAAGATTTGACCTCATGGATAACTTACGAGGTGAAGATCGGTTTGCCGACGTATTTCGACAGTTTCTCGGGTGTGATTTGGAAACGATCCTTGTCTTCTGATACTTCACCCGTGTCCTTTGTTGATGCAGATGTCTCACCGGCCTCTTGCTCCTCAGCCGCCTTAGCGCTCTCAATGTCCTCAACAACCTCTAGGGCAACTTTACGGAACACCTTCTCAACATGTTTCTCCAGGTTACGAACACCACTCTCGCGACAATACTGCTTTACCAACGTCAAAATGGCCTCATCGGTCAGTCCCAGTGACTCCGGTGTCGTCTCTGACTTCTGTAGACCTGTTTTCTCCAGTGCTTTAGGAACGAGGTACTCTTTAGCGATTGCTAGCTTCTCGAATGAATCGTAACCCGATAGACGCAAGACTTCCATTCGGTCCAGCAACGGCCCTGGGATAGTGTCGGTGACGTTGGCCGTACAAATGAACAGAACCCGAGACAGATCAACAGGTACATCCATGTAGTGGTCTACGAAACCATTGTTCTGCGAAGGGTCCAGAAGTTCGAGCAATGCTGAAGCCGGGTCTCCCTGATAGCCTTTACCAAGCTTGTCGATCTCATCGATCAAGATCAGCGGATTTGAGCTCTGCGTTGACTTCAGACATTGAATGATCTTACCTGGCATGGCGCCAACGTACGTGCGACGATGACCCTTTATCTCGGCGACATCACTGAGGCCACCAACCGAGAATCGATAGAACTCACGGTTCAAAGAGCGAGCAATAGACTTGCCAATACTTGTCTTACCCACACCTGGAGGGCCGACAAAGCAAATGATCTTACCCTGAACGTCACCCTTCAGCTTTGAAACAGCGATGAACTCCAAAATGCGCTCTTTAATGTCCTTGAGGCCGTAGTGGTCTTCATCCAGGATTTGTTTTGCTTTCGCAAGGTCAAAGTTCTCCTCAGTAGCTTTTCCCCACGGCAACTGGGTCAACCAGTCCAAATAGTTGCGGGTGACATTGAATTCAGAAGAATTCTTCTCTAGCATCGACATCTTGTTCAGCTCATCTTCCACAACCTCGTTAACGTTAGCAGGGATGCTGCCAGGAGCAAATTCCGCAAGACGTTCGCGGTACTTAGTGATCATAGCGTCTTTGTCATCCTTCTCCATACCAAGCTCCTTCTTGATGGCCTTCAACTGTTCCATCAACAAGTAGTTTCGCTGGTTCTTCGACACCTTCTCTTCCACCTGCTCCTTAATCGTCTGCTGCACCTTGCTCAGCTCCAGCTCCTTGGTGATCAGCTCCAAGGCCTTCTTCAACCTAGCTTCACATGACATTTCTTCCATCACTTGTTGCAGCTCCTCTCCATCTGCCGAGGTCACCGAGGCAGCAAAATCAGCCAACTTGTACGGATTGTGGATATTGATTCGCTGCGAGAAGTATTGCATGTGCTCCTTGAACAGAGGGTTCATCTTCACAATCTCCCTCAGCGTAGCCACGATCTCGTTCGAGTAAGCTCTGATCAGCTTGCTCTTGGGGTCAAACGACGGGTTGTCCAAGTTGCTAATATTCACCCGAAGCGGCGGTCCTTCATCGCGAATATCGTCAATAGCAATGCGTCGCTGCGAGACCATCAGCACTTGCACCGAATTCGCATCAAACGGCAACATGTTGTCAATTCTGGCAAAACTACCCACGTGATGGATCTCGCTCAAATTCTTCACCAGATCTTCCCCTCCACCCGATTTCAGAGGGTCTCCGCTGGACTTTTTGAGGAACACACCCACATACTTCTGCCCACTCTCCTTCAGCGCCATCAGAGCTCTCGTAACTTCCGGATTCGTGATGGTCATAGGCAACACGACACCAGGGAAGAATGGACGGCGGAGAGCAGGCATAGCCAGCACGTGAGGATACGTAGGAGCGTTATCTCCTTCTCCCACCGCAGCCAGATCATTATCAATCACAACTTCGACTCCATCGTCCTCCTGTTCATCTTCGTTAGCCTTTTCCGCATCTTTTTCATCGTTTTTACTGTCGGTTGAATAAAACGCTAAAATGTTACGACCACCAAAGGCAAAAGGATTGGCACGTGCACGGTAAGCAGAGAGTACAGGCGCGCGCTGACTTCTAAACGTGTTTGTAGCCGCGATGTGGCGTGGACGCGCCAAGGCGAATCGACGCAGCGCCGTCGCCATGAGGAGCTGAAGGCGGGGAAGCTTGCAAAATGCGGTCTGCAATGTTCGGCTCGGGTCATGACCATCACTCCTTTTGATTGCGTTCTTTGAAAAGTTCTCGAATGTTGATGTTAGTAAAGTGAGGTGAACCTCGAAAGAGTGACGGTTTACCACTTCAACATTGCCCTGATTACGAAAACGATCGTTTACCTTAGCTGAGCTCGTCTAGGTGTTGTAAAGCGTGCTTGAGCTGTTTGAGCTGCGAGAAATAATGGTCCTTCTCGATGACAAGCTGCTGGTTCTGGGCGCGAAGTACTTTTACTTCACGAACGAGGATCTTACGCTGCGAACGGACTTGTGCTTCGAGCTCTTTTTTCTCGTCTGTAAGCAGCTCGACCATGTCTTCAATTATCTGCAAGGGAACAAACCAACACGTTAAAAGAAGCAAGTAACACGCGTAGCAGTTCATAGGTTTACATACCGTTGTTTTGGAGGTGTGGTCCTCCTGAAGCTGAGCAATTTCCATTCGAAGACCATTGTTCTGGTGCGCATACTCCTTCAGCGCAACTTCGTATTCTTGCGTCTTGGCATCCAAAAAGCCGATAATTTCACGGTCTACAGCAGCTTGTTCATCCTTCTTCGATGCTACCGTCATGTTGCTGGCAAGAGTATCCTCGAGGTCCTTGAGCTTCCCCATTAGGAAGTCGCGAACGCTCTCAGCACTGTAAAGTCTTGCTGCCACGTCTTCCTTTTCAGTCTGTACTTGAGCGAGGTGGGCCTATTAGGAACCAAACGTGATTGAGATTTCACTTTAAAACAACTTTAACAAATGCCTTTACCTCTATCGTTTTCACTCTGGTTGACATGTCATGGAAAAGCTTGATCTGATCTGGTTTTAAGGATTTCACAAGAGCATCCACTTTCGAGAGCTACAATTCATAAAGCAACACACCGTCAGTGTCAGACAATTGTATCCCCATCGCTGTAGAACAGTCTTACGCTACCTTTTCCTTGTCCGATGAACCGCCGATAAAACTGAGACTGCGGATCTTCGACTGCTTTCGAACAATAGGTGACGCAGGCTGTTGCTTGACTGGTCCAGCAGGAACACTATTTGCCAAGCTAGAGGGTGTAGTCACACCGAACATAACATTCACGCGCCTTACCAGCACTTTATCCGTGACACTGATCGCAACCATGCTGTCTTCGTCCAAAAAGGAGAACAGCTTCAACATAACGTTGTCTGGGAGCGACGAGAACACGTTTGTCCCCTCCTGCATCGCTGCAGGTAATCCACCAGGAAATGATTTCGCGCGTACAGGCACGTGGTTTTCTCGAGCGGGTAACCTCGAATCAGCCAGCAGTTTTCTCGGGACTGAGCTGTTCTTTCTGAGGATGTACTGAATATCGTTTGCTCGCCGTAGCTCTCGGATCTCGCGTTGTGCATTAGCTAGTTCCTTTGAGAGTTGACCAGTTAATTCCAGCTGCTTTTTTGCTTGATGTAGCTCCTTCTCCATTCTGCAATGCGAATCTGCAACGTCAGTTAAATTATAACACGAAAATTTAGTACATCAACGTACAATTCCTTCTTCGCGAGTTCTGTGACAACCACAGACAAGTGGTCATTTAGCTTGCTCATGATTTCCCTGCCATTTTCTTCCACTTTCACTGCGTAGTTGTACGCCTAGATAGTATCCAAACTCACACCATCACACAAATTGCTCGCATCCTCTTCAAAGTTGATCAACAAACCTGTTGTCTCTCGTGTATTAACTCGCTCTCTCGCTCTTGATATTCTACCAATGAGCTTTCTGCAGCAGCGAGCTGTTTTTTCAACTTAACGAGCTCGCATTCATGTTCGCAGCTCTCCACGTCATACACCATCTCATCCAAGACGTTCTGCACCTGATGCCACAGCGAAAAAGTGTTAGCATTGTCCACAGAAGTCACACGTTCTCCGTAGCTACCTCAGTGAGCACATGACGGTTGAAAGCGCACTGAGCTTCCCCCGCCTCTATAGTGCGACGCACCACGTCACTTGTGCGGTGCAACATCATTCCTCTCTCGGAAATCCTTGAAATGCATCGGTCAAATATGCAATATAACAAGGCCTTTCTCTTGTCATACTTGGTGAATTGGTATTAATAAGTAACGTAAATTCCCGATTAATACCCTCTACCCGAATAGTGCCCTCCGAGGGTAACCCGATAGTAACCTTCAACACAAGTGACCAGCTATTTTGTTGCAGCACCAGCCATTCACTAACACTGTCTACAGGTGTGCGTCTGTCCTATACCAGCAACGCTCATGCCATCAAGAATTCCCATGACATTGGCATCTACAAGACGTTCAAGAACCTGAGATCATTGCGTGGAAGGAGAGCGACAAGGTCGAGCACACTCGCTTCGGCAACCCGCGTATGCCGTCGGTAGCTGTAGTTTGTGAGTGGGTAAGAAAGGCATGGCAAGATACTACTGTCATCAACTCCGTCGCTGCTGCTGGCTTTACAGACAGCTAAAGCACTCATAGGAAGTCGTTAGCATAGCTAAGTGACATCAATGTACCTCACTGAAAAACGTAAAGACAGCTAAAGCACGACGTCTACGGTGAGCGATTCCGTACAAGCTGGGAAGCCGCTGATGAAGATCACGAGGACCCTGAGAACGTAGGAGACTTTAATCTGGACGAGCTGCACGACGCTCTTGATGATACTGCCCTGATCGACGAGTAACCTTTCGGCAATACAGAGTAACCTTTCGGCAATACAGTGTAACCTTTTGGATTTTGGGAGGGTACTATTAAATAGTGCCCGGGGTATTAATCGGGAATTTCCGTTAGCTTTCCATTAAGTTCATCTGTAAAAGATAGTGCATTAAATTGGAATCATTATGCATGGATGGCGTGCCTACACGTAGAGGTCGGGGTTAAAAATTTCGGTTAAGCAGATCTGCTGAGCAACCTCAACATTCATATACGGCTGGCTCGATAAATGGTGGACATCAGCTCAATGTAATGATGTACGAAAATATACTGTATCATGTACATCAAGAGTACATGTAGTTCATCGGTAAGTCATGTATCGATGAACTACGCACTTTTGACCAGCCAAAAGAGTACATGATGTACATATATGTAGCTTACAATCACGCACAGTAGGTCTGACTGCTGTTCTCGTCTTGCTTTTGTTGCTGCCCATACACACGTATTGGCCTAGGAAAAGGGATTTTTGATCCCTCCGCTTGGGGCCGCGCATGATAACGGCTTTGGGTCGCAACAGCTTTGCTATTCAAAAGCCCGCCACGTGACTTAATTGCTCCTTGATCTCGGCAATATCTTGTCTGACTAGAAATGGGCTGGGCGGTGTTTTTGGTTCTCGCTGTCTTCGTTACCAGTGCTAGCTGCCGCGTCGTCTCCATCTCACGCCGTTGAGCCTCTGTCGAAGCCTTCTTTAAAGCCGATTTCTCCGCATTTAACGTGTTGATCTGTTGAAACACAAGCAAGCAAACGTATCACATACGTGAGCATCCTTTAGACAAATACGGCATTCGTCTGCAAACCTTTGCCTCCAACCGAAGCAGCGTCTTGCCCGCAGCTTCTGCCTTCGCGTGAAGTTGTTGGTTCTCCACCTCAGCCGACGCCAGTGCAAGTTTTGTCGCATCCAGCTCACGCTGCAACCTGTCCGCGATGTGCTGTTGCTCTACCATTCTCGACCGACTGATCGCAGCCCAATCTCTAGCGGACTCAAGTTGCGCTACATCCCGCCGCGCCCCCTGCAGCGCACTATCCAACGTCTCAATGGTGGCACGGCTCTCTCGATCCTTCGCCTTGACCTTTTGTCAGCGAAAAAGTAAGCATCAAGTTGTGAGAGATCGCCCAGTTACCGTGGCATGTGCACATGAATTGTATCAACTCACCCGCTTGCTCTCCTTGACGAGATTGATCACCATGCGGTGCACTAAGTTGCTCGGCATGGACGCGATCAAAGCCGCTGTATAAGCAACGGAGCATCAATACTACCGCGCAACGACTGTAAGTTTTGTTGTAGCTAGTTACTGACCTTCCGCCTCGGGAAACGCAACGATCCTATCCATGCAGACGGATTCAAAGTGCCTTGTCACGAATCGGAGGCATCTGAACAAAGTTCCCCGGTAAGGTTATGTCCCAGTGAACAGTTTAGGGTAGACCAACTGATACTAGCACGTACAGATCCACTAGTGATCGCACTTCCTTCCTTCTCCTTGAATCTGCAAGTAAATTTTCCTCCTTAGCAGCTTGTTCCTCTTCTGTTGGTGGCAGTAGTGCTCGGCACCGACGCACGTGGATGGGCAACGAGGATCGTCCGAATCCTAAATGACAGTGCGGACATGTAGCCATTCCACGCAGCCTCGCGTGTTCGGACAGATTTCCGTCCACCTGCAGCGCCGTCAACGCACGCACGTCTTCATCGTCCATGGCGTCAATTCTGCAGTATGGTTTCGATTGGCCAAAACGTAGAACCAATCATCGTTGGAAATTCGAACCACTTCAACTTGAGATCTTTTGGTATTTATTGGCAACTGTACTGCAGTGAATGTTGTAGCTCCCTTGTTACGCTAGGACTCATGGAGTCAAGTATATTGCAGAGGCAAAGCCGCTACGTCTTACACAGCTTGGTAACACACTACATGCACGACTTAGTCTCTTCGTTTTCCCGAGTAGCATTTTGATGTTACTCTGCCACTTGGATACGCGAACACGTAAATCATCATCATCATCATCATCATCTGCCAGAGTCACAAAGTCGTTGGGTGATCTACACCTGCACGGATCCCTGATGATAACCAGTACTGGGTTCTGGATAACTCTCTCACCCCTACTCGGTTCACGCTCGGCAATCGGAAGTGTTCCCCCCCCCCGCTAAAGATGATGTCCTCGAGAATGCTGTCGGCATTGTTGGCTCGACGGCCTATCTTGGTGGTGCCTCCGTCTTCCTGGGAGCTTTTATTGTCACTACTGACGGCACGCAATGCCGCGGTGCAATCACACGATGCCTTTCATTGCTGTATTCATGGTCTAATTGTAGGAACAGCTACCAAGGTTCACCCTCGTTAAAATGGAACCTTTATGCCACAATTTCGCTACGTAGACACCCAAGGTATGGTATACACGTAAAGAAACTTGGGCTCGCACATTTTGTAGTTGCTGACCTAGTATTCAGTGCAAGAAACGAAATCTTTTGCTGCTTTAGCATAAGGCCGTGTTCGCGCACCATGTAAAATGTTCATTTTGGGTCCAAAATGTCATTACCGTAATATCGGTGTCAAGTGTCCGCTTTTGTTAACTGTCACCCCCCTATTCTAGCCAATCACAGACCTCGATAGCGCAACAGCCAAGCAGGATTTGCTCCGCTTTGTCAAGTGTCACCCCTCAGTTTTTTGAAGCCAGTCGCATAGTCCGAACTATCGCAGAGCAGAGAAGTGAACACTGTTCACTGAACAGGGGGTGAAATGGTGGCGAGGAGACGGTTGGAAACCAAGGCTAAAGTCTGAGACTTTTGCATTCAAGGCTGCTGCGCTTTGCATGTATGAAACCCGCAGCATGCCCGTCATTATTACCATGTCTTATTTTCTATCTCTGGTAGCTTTAATATTCCTAGTAATAAACTACCGGTGTCTTCACTTCTGCAGAGTACAATACATGTACAATGCTGGAGCTAGAAGCTTTGGAAGTTGCATCGTTGTACGACTTGCAAACAGCTGCAGCGGGTTTCTCTTATCTCTACACAGCACCTTGAGTTTATCTCTATCATTAGATTTGTTGGCACCAGGGGGGTGACACTTGACACCGATATTACGGTACCGACAAAATGAATCCCGTAAACACCCAAAAAGAGAAACCCCATTTCTAGCCGAAAATGAAGGATTTCGAAATTCGACCTCACCGCCGAATTTTCGGCTTCATCTCGGGCCCCCTCTCCTGTGACACAGGAGTGATGATCACGGACATTTCCCCTGCCACGGAAATCTTCACACAAAGGAAATCGGCACGAACGGAGAAGGAGGAGAAGCATAGACGACCGTCGCCCTCGACAACGCCGAACACAATGACGTCAGACCGAGCCAAGTGGACCGAAGATCAGGTCAAGAAGTTTCTCGACGCGTTCCTGGAGGCGCGCAACAATCTGTCCTACAAGGCCGATAAGGGAATCAAAGCAAAAGGATGGACAGACATCGTCAAAAAGCTCAACGCCGAATTTGGGGTTGAACGCGAGAAAGGTGAGAGCTGAGAGTGTTCGTGTCTATTCTCTGATGCTGACTGCGGTGGTCTGTTTGGCTGCTGCTCACAGCGCAGTACAAGTCAAAGCTGGACCGCATCATGAACGACTACGATTTGTTCAAATACATCTCGGGTTTGAGTGGTGTTGGTGTGTGTTCGACGACGGGAAAGACGACTATGGGAGAAGATGCGTGGGAGAGTCTAGTTGCTAAGCCCAAGCAGAAGGCTCGTTTGCTCCAGTTTCGCGAAGAAGGCTTTGAGCATCATGTCGTATGCAGCCACATTGCAGGTGCGTGCGCTGGGTCGGACGTGGCCTAGATATCTTGAGAGCTGATGGTGGTGTACAGGTGACGCTCGTGCAACTGGTGAAAGCGCCTCGACGCTCGATGATGTGCTGTCGAATCTGGAGTCAGACACAGCCGTGGAGACACCAGCAAAGACGGCACGCGGGTTGCCAGATCCACTAAGTGCTCACAAGCGCAAAGAAAACATCAAACGCATCCGTGGTGGTGCACAAGCAGAGAACCGAGATGCCAAGAAATCCACAAGCGACAAGGGTGACGGAAATGAGAAGATCGCGATGATGAAAGTCGTCACCGAGTATTTTGCGATGAAGAGCGCTCCAGTCAAGCGCTCGAGATGGAAACCAAGGACTGTGACAACGAAGACGACACGAGTTTTTCACCGCAGCATTCACCGTAGGTCGGATGGCACTCATCAAGTTAGTCAGACCATATTTCTTGGTTTCGGTGCGCGTGCTGCGCGAATCGCAACGTTATTTATTTCTATTCTAGCGTCTCCCCATCTTGATCATCGTCATCTCGATCGTCATCATCCTGGTCGTCCTCGCTCGTCGCGTAGTCGCTCTCCACCGGAGCTAGCCTCCTCTGGAGGCCGCTGAAACTCCACATACTCGTCCACATGGCTTGTGCCATCCGATCGCCATGCGGTGCCACTGCTGAAGTCGAATTGGATCAGCTCCGCGTCATCTACATTCTCTTGCTGAGCGTCGGCATCCTGCTGAGCCTCCTGGTCGCCAGTTGTTTGCTCTGCTTGCCTGTTGCGCTCAGTGGCGACAAATCTATGGGCCTGCGATAGATCTTGAGCTTGGTCACTTGCATCTACGGCACGAATGAAGTTGTGCAGCAACATACACGCGTATATGACGGATTTCGTCGTCGGGA
Source organism: Phytophthora colocasiae (assembly GCA_018806915.1). Classification (NCBI taxonomy): domain Eukaryota; phylum Oomycota; class Peronosporomycetes; order Peronosporales; family Peronosporaceae; genus Phytophthora; species Phytophthora colocasiae. Next base: position 1,548,762 of record JAGKQI010000078.1, on the reverse strand, counting down.
CTTCGCATTCCATACCGCTCGAAGCACTCGAAACCGCCGTTTCAGGATACCAATCAGTCGCTCGACGATGTTGCGAGCCTTAGCATGGCGTAGATTGAAAGTTCCTGCAGGTTTGGGGCCGACCGTTCGGTCTCGTCGCCCATTCCTTCAAGTGGTATCGAGTACCTCTAAATGGCGTCAAAACCTTCTCCGTAAGACCGTATCCAGCATCAGCGAAAACGAAAAGATCGTCGGGAATCATCCCAATAAACTTGCTCCAGTCCAATACGGTCGCGTCGTGTGCACTGCCTTCGGCTCCCACGTATGCAAAGCACGTGCGCATGCTCCAATCGCTGGCAACGAGTACGTTCGTGGAAATCCAACCTTTGCGATTCCGAAAACGATCACTGTCGGCTCGGGCAACGGTGATAGGGAAGTGGGCACCATCAATTGCACATATCGCTTGGTCAAAGTAGGGGAACTTCGTCTTGAACTTGGAAGGAACGCGCGTAGGAATCACCATCAAATCACGAAGACCACGTAGAATTGCTGTCAACCCCAACAGTCGATACTTGTGCACGGTTGAGAACGACAAATCAAAGCAAATTTCTTGCTTTCTGCACGCCAGCGCACTCCCAAGCCAGTCGAGCGTCACCCCAAGCGCCTCCCGCTGGTCGCGTATCGTCTCAGGGAAGAATTGAGCGCAGCGATCAAAACACATCAAACGAAGAGCGACTCATTCGGAAATGGTCACGAAACAGCGCGCGATTCGGCGAGTTGTAGATCGCCTCGAAGGGCCTCTCCCCGTTTTCTGAAGTCATCCCAAGGAGCCGCCGGATCTTGGCTGAAGGCGCGGGGTCATCTTCATCACTGCTCTCATCGAGTAGAAGCTCGAGCGCGAGCAGAAGCATCATTCTCCAGATTTTGCAGGACAACAGGTTGCTATCTGCTTCATAGTACAGGACAGAATGTCCTGCATTTTCCAAAACCGAAATCGCTCGAACTGATTTTTGCATACAAAAACTAGTATTATTGCTGGACGCTACAAAAACCTGATTTTTCCGTGCTTTTGCAGGACAATCTGTCCTGGAAGAAATCAATTCATTTCGCAAGATGGAAAGCACACACCAAGACAACCTGGCCGAATTAAGGCGACAGGCAGAACAGATCCGTGATAACACTGTTAGTCCAAGCTCACGAGCTGCCTACAGCAACTCCTACTGTCGCTTCATCTCGTGGGTTCATGTGAACCATCGCCATTTGATACTAGACTCGTTTGCAGAAAAAGTGGGCGATGCGAGAGGCCTTTCAGAGAAGCAGCTTCGACAACGTGTGAAGCCACTCCTCACCAGGAAACACGATGACCCACCGCTTGATTTCCACCGCCTAGGTGCAGAGGTATTTGAGACCTGGTTGCTCACTCTTAGAAAAACTGACGGATCAACGCTAAGCTACTCTGCCCTCAACACCCATCGCGCCGGCTTTTTCCAATCTCTACAGGGACTACGGACGTCAAATGGGGCCTGCCATGGAGAATGAGTTAAAGCAGTTCTTTAAGGGTTTGAAGCGCGAGCTTGCAACCAGTCAAGCTCGTGGTGAGGGGGCAAGATTAAAGGTGGGGAAAGATCCTCTTTCGTTCGAACTCTATGAGTTTTTATCCACACATTTGATGACGCTACCAGGTAGTGATGCAATTTTGCCCGGATGTATTTGATTACATCATGGAATCTTATGTGTCGCTCTGCGAACGCATTTGGTATCCGGCATTCACACATGGAATGGCGTGGTGATTCACTGAGAGTTTACTTTGCACACATGAAAAACGACCAGAGTGGAGATCGACCGCGCGACCCGCGTCACGTGTACGCCAACCCTCTGTAGCCAGCTATTTGTCCTATCTTGGCATTGGCAATTTACTGGGCAACAACTACGTTTTGATGAGGATAATCGCCTGTTTCAGGATCCGGATCAGTATGATCGCTTTCGGAAGAGCCTGCAACGTTTGTTAATTGATGACGAGGTTTCTGTAGAGTTAAAGAGACGAGGTGTCAACCCCAGCGATCTTGGGGACACACTCGATGCGCAAGGGTGCTGCAACATTTTGTGCTTCTGGCACTACAGCTTGCCCGTCATCTACGGCGGTGCATTTGCGTGCGGGATGGTCTCTCGGTGGTGTGCAAAATACCTATCTACGATATGAAGCTGCAGGAGATATGCATGTGGGAAGAACGGTTGCAGGTCTTCCATCCAGTAGTCATGAGTTGCCATTTTGCCGCCTCACTTTCAGCAGCAAGACGACGAAATGGGTTCAACGTGGAGTCTCGACGATATTTCTAGGAGTACCAGATCATTTAGCGTTTGTTGGAGAATTTTGTCTCGCATCACTGGTATACCATATACCATACCTACGAATGAGCCTCCGACCTCAGCATCCCATCTTCCGAAACAGCGCTATTTCAAGATGCCGATTTGCTTAAACACTTATCGGAGCGTGTGCGTTGCGGATTTAGCACGCCTGACACGCAAGTTGAAGGCAACAGGAGTTCCTCCACATGTATCCATACTAGGCCAGATGAATGAACTGCAAAACAGAACGCTGTCGACCATAGAAAAGATCGAAGAAGCACGCCACGATATTGTGAAGGACATCGTGCACGAGCTTGAGGATCGCGCAATTGGGTCGCGCACAGTCACGTACGACGGTTTGCATGAAGCGCTACGCGTTTGTCTTGCCGAAGTAGGCATTCATGACTTAAGCAACCAGCCAAAATGCATCAGCTCCTCCAGACACGATGAATCCAGCGGCTTCCGATGAACGTACAGTAATGCCTAACTTCTATTGGGCTGGAAGGTTTCGTAGAGTCCCTCCCGATTTTGCTCTCCTAAGTGCTCGGTTTGCTCACTTGTGGACGCTGTGGCGGTGCGGGAACGCTAAAAAGCAGGTGCCGCCTCTGCATCTTCTTGAAACTGCTGAACTGCCAAACCGAAACTGCCAAAAGCGACTTAGTGACGTCCGATACCTTATGAAGAAAATTGAGGCGTACGCTACAGGCAAGAAACTTACTGCGACCAAGACAGTCGGTAGAAGAAGCTGTAAGAGTCTACACCGCGTGTTTGCCTGCTGTCGAGGGTGCCCTCACAGCACTTACCACGCTAGGAAGCGACGCAGAGGGCAGCTAAGCTGGGTGTCCATAGTGCGTCTACACCTGTCTTGCCGATAAGGCCGCAAAGCGGCAACTGTAGCCGACTTTCATAGGTCAAAAGTTCAACGTATTCATCGTTCTATTGGCTAATTTTTATGTCCTGACAATGTCCTGCAAAATCCGTTCAAGAATCATTTCTTCTTCGACTTCGTCGTCCGTTGGCTGATTCATATTGAAGTTTCTGTTGTGGCGAGGCTCTGGAGGGAAACTCGAGGTCACTATTGTCAGATCTTCAACCTCGGTTTAGCGTTCATGGGCATAGTGACAGCATTGAGTTTCGTGCGAACACGTTTTTCCAAAATTCCGTTTTCGGGAGTGACGCTTTTCGAGAGAGAGAAGCAGAAATACTCATTTTCTGAAAATGAGATTATCTGCGAACACGGCCTAAGATATTATCTTGCAATTCCTCGTTTGCATAGAGTGCAGTTTGACATCTACGCAATGTTCTTCACTTCCAGTTCGTGGAGTCTCGCCAGTAGTAAAACTGAGACTTCCGTGCAAGATTTCTGCATTTAAGCTTATGAAATGGTGTTGCTCCCATGACAGAACTTAATGGCAAGCGCAGTGCCTAATGGACTCAGTAATGGGTCTTACTCAGTGAAATAGTTCTACTTCGTGAACAGTAAACATTTTTAAAACTACTTTGGTGAAGGAGGACACGCTGTATGAGAGCTTAGAAAGAAAGCAGTCGTCCAGCTTCGCGCGAAAATTGACCAAGTAAATTGCACAGCTCATATGCGGTGGCGTTTTTTGGCCTTGTGATAGCGAAAACTCAAAAAGAGCGTCCTCGAGGGGACTCGAACCGCCTTCGGAGGGCGATGCCTTATCCATTAGGCCACGCGGACAGCACGTGACGTGCTGTCCGCGTGGCACATCTGTGCCAGTCAAGTTTGGCCAAAGCAGCGACGACAGCACGAATCCAAACAGAAACGGGCTGCAGCACTGTATTCGCACTCGACGGCGCCTACTGTATCTTAGCTTCTCAAACTCCATGCAGCCACATTTTCTAACAACTACTTCGAAGTAGTATGCAAATACAACTACAAAACTACACAAAGAGCTGGGGTCAAGTTACGAAGAGGAGCTCTGCCCTGTGAAAGCGAAAAAGTATCCTTGAGTCTCAAAATCCCCTACCCCTTTACAAAATTTTCTCATTCGTCAAAAATGTGCAACCAGGTCAAACAGCTCCAGGTGGAGGGGAATGCGCTTTATTCCGACGGTCACTACGACGCTGCCCGTGCGAGCTACACGAAAGCGATCACTCTTCTGACTGCAGAAAATGATAAAGCAACTTCGTCCGCACAGGACGATACCGGTTTTGCCTCATGGAAGGCTCTATTAGCCTCGCAATTGTTCTCAAACCGCGCTCAGACTGCTATTCAGGAACGAGACTTCGCTGCTGCGTTGCATGGTCTGTTACCGCAATTATCTGTACTATTTCCAGCCTTAAAATTAATGTTTTACCCTGTTTTGGTACTGATAGACGCCACACAAGCCCTCAAGTACAATGCAGACAACGAGAAGGCCATTTTACGCAAGCTTGTGGCATTGGAGAACCTGGAGAGGTTCGAAGCCGCGCTTCACGTAGTGAACAACGTACTGGACAATGGTGAGAAGAAGGCACCGACAGTTTTCCAGTATTGCGTGGGTGCAAGCCGTCGACTACGAAAGAACTTAACCAAGGACCGTGAAGTGGCAGCTAGCGAGGTCAAGCAGATGGGCAAGATGGTTCATGACAAACAGCAGCTGAGGATCAATTTCGGGTACGTGTGGTATGATGGCGGGCACCATCAGGTCTTTGGTTTGTTGGAACGGACATTTTGACGAATTTAATTTTCTTTTGTGGGGTTCCTTTCGCCGTAGATGTCTGCTGCCGTCGCAAGTTCCGCTGGACCAGTTTTTCGATGTGAATGTAAATATCGGCAATGAGTTCGGTCTGTTCCGAAGAGACTACGTGAGGAATGGAGAGTATATTTATCTACAATGCTCGCTACGGAATAACACTGCGGACAAGTACAAATTAGTGTTCCAAGAGCCATTAAACCCGTCTGACGTTGGGGACGCTGGGAGTGCTGATGCAGACGGTAAACTGAAGCTCAATGACCGTGGAAAAGCAAGTTTCCGAGTTGCTGTGGTGGTGGTGGATGGAGAGAAACTAGCAAGCAGATCAAAACCGCTTGCACTACAGGTCCGGGCTCATGAGGCCTCCATTGCAACGTGGAACTTGTTTCCCGTGGTGTCCCTACCGTTTACTGTTGTACCTCCTGATGATGACTTGAAGGAGGGAATTACTGGTGACCTCGGCGTGCATTGCTGTCGAGCGGTATCGATGCCCGGCTTGGACCATGACATCCTCCTTGCTGAGTCACCTGGGAACCTTGGTATGTAACGTTGCCTCTAGATCATCTTGGTGTGCCAATGCTCGAGGGATGGTAGTCATTGGGTCAAAGCTAATGCTCGTTGGTGTTGCACTCAGGAATTGGAGGAAAGCTGTGGGACTCGTGCTTGGTGTTGACACGCTATCTAGCGGAGCGACGAGAACTTCTAGAAGGGAAACAAGTGGTGGAGCTTGGAAGTGGACTGGGTCTTGTTGGAATCTTCTGTTCCCTGCTCGGTGCGAGGGTTACCCTTACAGATATGGAGGTACGCAAGCTCCGGCTTGCTGCAACTTGTTGTGACATCACTCTGCGCATCCAACGTACTCATCTTGTGGTCTGTCTTGATGTTTGTTTGTACGTAGGAAGTCATTCCGTTGCTGGACTACAACGTCCGCTTGAACTTCCCCGAGGACGGGAGCTCTGTTAAAGGCGTTGCTGTGCCAATGTTGCCCATTGCAAGAGCGCATCTTTGGGGAGAACCTCCGCGCGATCTGCCGTCGCAACCAGACGTGCTGGTGCTCTCAGACGTCGTGTACGATCCAGAAGGATACGCCCCGCTCGTGTCTTCGCTGAAAGCGCTTGCAACGTCGCCGGATACTCTGGTGCTGATGGCTCATCGCTCTCGCAACCCAATGGAGCACCAGTTCTTTGAACTTTTGTCGCAATACTTCTCGTGCGAGCAGATCGACTGGCTTTCCACCGAGAAGTCCGTCCCGAAAGCGTCTCCAGCTGGCGGTCCGCCAAGTGCAGAACAAGCGCTTCAAGACGTGAAAATTTTTGTGATTCGACGGCTGGCGCGGCAGTGACCGGGCTCGACCGGCTCCAGGTTATCCGTCACTAGCGCTCCAAGACTGGTAAAGGCCTGTACCGGAGCTGCGCTGCGACGTCAGCGATGTGATGGGTGGGAGTGGGAGGCAACAAGAGCAAACACGCAAGTTGTCTCCTGAACTTGGCGATGGTACGAAGTGAGACGAAGACTAGGCAAAGAAGATACTCAACGGCGCTGGTCAGGCGCAAAGAAGCAGAGGAGGTGACCGACCTGTCAGTACATAGAGCCTGAAGGTTCGCGATGAGTGTGAATAGGAGGGCTGCTTCAACGTCCGTGGATTTCAGGGCCGTTCGACCTTCGTGTGGTGTACGTGTACTCATTGACGATTTCCGGCTCTAGCAGTTGATTTTTTCTTGCTGGTGAAACTACTTGTCACTGACTGGCTCGGGAACGACAAACCGGCTAACACTAGATCTGTTGGACGCTGTTCCGCCACGCACGTATCACGATTCCCTTGCTTGACCGAATGTTCCGTCAAGTCAAGGAAGCGGTGCTGCAATGGGAGACTCGTAACCCGCGGGATCAAGATCTAAAGGCTCGACCAAGCAACACGTTAGTCACGAGTTGTGGTCTCGTGGAACTTATCCTTGAACGGGTGCGGTGCGATTTCGCGCTGTCTTCCCGCACTTGGTGTTGCTAACTGCTAGGACAAATGCTAGAGGGCGGCTATTGACGCTTGACACTTGACTCGGCGAGAGTTTAGAGAGTTTTACGATCGTCAAAGACTGGGCTAACTCGTCGCGCTTTTCCGATGCTCGTGAGCGTTGGATCAAAACGGGACTTGGTGCTGCACCATTTGGGTCGCGAACGTGGGACCCCGAGGGGGCAACAAGTTGATGCGAGTGGCAGAAAAGATGTGCTGTGTTCCCACTCTGTTAGTCAGCACCACACGGAGCAAGTGGCATCGGAAGTTGACCGAGCTATTTGCAGGAACGATGGGGAACACTTGCGGTGGTTGCACCTGATGGTTGAGCCGTTGCCGGAGCACGTGCTGGTTTAAGCCGTGTAGGTGGGACAGCGTCATCTCCGCATCTTTCATCCCAGCTGCAGGAAGCTCCAGGTGGAGCACAAGCTCAGCAGAGAGAGCTTTACTCCAGCTGGAGCAGCCAGATGCCGTGTGATGGCGATCAAGCATCCCTGCAGAAATCACTCGCGTTGAGGCACTCACGTCTTGGAGAATTTCACGCTGCGTCACGGCAGAGACTTCGACCATCTCATGGTGCATGTCTCCGCCAGGACAACGGGTGCTACTGCCCTCCGGTATATCCCACAGCCACGTGCAATTTTAACGAGGAGGCATTCGCCAACACCTCCGGTCAGGCAGACTCGATACTGCTCAGTGCAAAAACTGCAACTTTGCTTCAGTCACCGGTGATGGCAATGTGATGGCCGTAGGATACGGGCATAATACTTGTTAAACAAATAAAACTTGATAACAGCATTGATCATAATTTCCGACACAAGCAAGTTGAACTATCCAACTACATAAACCTAATATACATAAAATACAACTGGTTACCGCATGACCTGTCTCTGCAGCATGGTCGTTACGAACGTGGCACTCGATTGACACGATGCGATCTTCAAGATCAGATGGCAGCGCGCCATCTTGTTTTCTGGCAGTCAAGTTGTAGACTGCGGGCGCTTTCAGCTCGTCTCTGGGCGCCCGGTTCAGCAATGAAGTGAGCTGCAGGCTTTGCTTTGCGGTTGTCGTAACTGTCCGTCGTGAACGGCCGGCCCTCGGTGCAAGACGGAGTGGCTCAACGGCTCCGGACATTACGAATGCTGGATTTTGTCCGGCCTCCATTGCTTCCTCTTTCTACAACTTTTGCTCGATGGCAGGCGGAATTTTGGTGGACCTCTGCCTGCAACACTCGCGTCGAATTCGCGAGCGCACATCGTCCGACGCAACGGGTCGGAGCAAAGTCATAGACAGTGCGACCAGCTCGCTTGTTCCTGCTAGCGTTGGCAAAATGGCTGTAAATTACTGCCATTTATGGTTAAAACCATAAATGGCAAGTTTTCGGCAGGTTATAACCATTTCTACCGAAAACTGCCGAAAACGAATTAGGCCGCTGCACCCAGCAAATTAGCGCGGGCTGGATACATGCAGGGAGCAGCCTCGTGCAGAGAGAGAGACCAAGAGTCTGGAAGGCAAGCAAGCGCCGCGCCGGAAGATGAAGGCACACGACTCATATGGCTGGCAGCTACAGTACATGCGATACTAGGACGTGCATTACCTTCCTATGACCATTCTTTATGTCGACATCGCAGTTCTTGCACCTAACGTCAGGGTAAGCCTTGCCAGGACCTTTCGCTACGATGGTCTCGTAAAGTCTCCATACTGACTTTTGCGGTCGAGGCATGGTGTGGACTGGAACGAGTGCTCTTCTGAGAAATGGAAAGTGAGAGTCCGGGCCTCATCATTTCGCCCTAATGGGCCATCGTCGGTCATGACCTCCGCCATGGCTGAGGCCTCCTAAAAGATGGCCGCTGCGAGGTAAAGAATTAATAAAACATCGCTATCCTCCGAATTAGGCCGATTGCACGAATCCGGCTGGTTTTTTCCTGGTTTTTTCCTGGTTATAACCATTTATGGTTTTAACCAGCCATTTATTCTGCCCAACGCTACTTCCTGCTTGCCTTGCAGTGCAAAGGCGCCAGCCGGAGCGTCCATGTCAGTCACGCACGAAGGCCCAGCCGGCCCGGCGCTATCAACGATAGTATCACGGCTGTCTAGCGTTTGTGCCACCGGTGCAACCAGACACAGCAGAGGGGTCGCAAAAAGTAGGAGAGGGGAAGCGCACATCAAGCTGCTCATTCTCGAATTTGACTACTGGAGCGCCAACGACGTTCTACAGTTTTACAAAGTCTCAGCAACCAAACAATCAGCCAGTCGACCCGCGCGACTACCAGCACAAACCGATCCGCTCGACTCTTTTCAGCTGCCGGTAGAACCAGATCCTTCGATCTACCACCACCAAGTCTCAACACAGCACACGACAGACAGACGCCCAACGAGTCAGTCACGTTTAGCTGTCCACTCACTCAAGCTTCCGCCACATAACTAACTAGCAAACCCACAACCAACTTTCATGTCCTTCGGAATGGCTGAGAGGCAGCAAGTGCGCGCCCACGACGACAAGATCAGCGCTCAAGAGAAGAAACCGGAGCACAACGACACCTCAGGAACCGACGACTACGATGACCTTCGCCTCTCCACTTCGTCCATCATCGAACTGGACCGTAAGGATCTACTGATCGTCAAGGACGGCACCGTTCGCGTTGCCGAGTCCCTCGATCGTGAGCAGCAGCAGCTTGACGCCAACGGAGAAGTCGTCAAGGCTTCAGGCACGTGGACCAAGGCCGAGCACGAGCGCTTTCTACGGGCAATGGAAACGTTCCCTAAGGGCCCGTGGAAGGCCATAGCCGAGATGGTAGCGACCCGTACGGTGCGTCAAACGCAGACACACGCTCAGAAGTACCGGGAGAAGCTCGCACGCCGTATGCGAGGTCTCCGAAACCGCAACGGCACCCTTCAAACCCCTCCGATGTCGGTCGGCATGGCCCCGGGAATGGTAAACTACCAGCAACACGTCGCCCCCTACGCCAGTGTCTACCAACACGCACCCCACCCTGGTGCCATGGGCTACTTGACTCAATCTACGGCTCACATGGTGAGTGCTCCCATGGCGACCATCCCTCTGGTCCGAGCTACTTCGCTTCCAGCCATGCCAATGCACGGTTCCCCACTACACCACCCGACCACCACGTACGCCTCGACCCCCATGTCGGCTTCATTGGCTATGGTGAGTTCTGAGTTCAGTCAGCTGAGTACGTCCACGATCTCTAGCGCGTTCATTGGGAACGCCTCGTACCCTGCGTCATGGGAAGGAAACGAAGTTGAAGTCAAGCCGACGGTGCCCAACTTTGACGAGTCCATGGACTTCCTCATGGATGTGTATTCCACCAACCCGAGCCAGATCAACACTGTATCCTCGGGACTCACAGTGACTCCTACGGCTTGCATTCCGCGTTCACCTCAGACGCCCACGTCGTCCTTGGCGATGAAGCGCCACCCAGGCTACGGATTCACCCAGCAACCGACCATGAAGCACTTTACTTCCATGCACGCTAGTGTCAACAGAGAGCAGGACGCGAAAGGCGTATAGTTCTTCTTGAACCACTTAATTTATTCACTTTTGTTGTTCTAAGTTTTGCTGTTAACCGCAACTTCCGCTATTGCCAAGAACTCTCCACTTGACGTCAACTACTGAAACGGTTGACCACTTGCGCGTCTTGTTTGCACCGGCGCTACGTTGCCCAGCATCAACCTCTACTGTACCTGCACCAGAGTTGACGTCACTGAACACACAACGACTGGTGCAAGGCAAACTCGAATCGGTCCAGTCGCTCTAAGATGCACGTCATGGCGCCAGAGTTGACTCACCACTAGCCAGCAAGCTCAAATATTCATCTCATCGCCATGTGCTGCAGTAGAACCACTCGGCACAAGCATGCTGAGTGGTGCAAGTTGCATCTTAATACCATGTAGAGTGATGAAACTTATGTTGCTGAAACAATGTGGAACATATAAAGTTGTAGTAAAAATACGACCACCGAAAATGCAACATAATGTTTTTGTGCAACTTCACAGCAACTTTACATTCCAGCAGTGCTATCCGCACAATTAGTATACCTCGACCATGAGCTCCACGCCCGACAACGTCGCCCCACGAGCTCCGCAGCGCCTGACACTTGAGGAAAAGGTCTGGTTTGACCGAAGAAAGAAAGATCTCGAGTATTGCTCAGGCGTTGGCGGTCTTTTGGGAGCTGCAGTGACCGGTGCTATCACCAGTAGGTAGCCCAAAATGTGTCATTCTGCTATTGCTGCTCACTTTTGTGCTGTTTTGCTCAGTTCTAGGACCATTTCCAAAGCGTGTGCAAGTCCTCGCTATGGTTGGTGGCGTCCTGATTGGCGGGAGTGCTGGATACCTTTATGCGGACACAAAAGCTCTTGAACGCGTGCAAGACCTGAGCGCCAGTAGTAATCTGCGCAAACAATACCAGCAAATGTGGGTCTCTTTGCAGTCAAAAGATGATGCTGAAGAATTGACTAGGTCTACTGCTATGTTGTAGTGAAATGGAAAAGAAGGCGGCGAAAGTTTCCAAGTAAGGTTGAAGTGATCTTCTGAATGAGATCACTCTGTGGGCGAAGACAACACGAGAATCAAAAGCCAGCAAGTCCTATTGTTAAGGGGAAGACACGCTTCCGTATGCACTGCAGATCTGTTCCTACCGCCTCCTTTTCCTGTATTTGATCTGCTCTTTCAACTCCAGGTTCTCTTTTTTATCTTCGTCAACCATCTTCGTGTCGATGGTTAAAGTTTTTTTTTCAGGTCGGATCTTGCTTTTCCAATTGGCTTGCTTGCTGTCTAGTGCAGCTGCGAGTCCTTGATCGTCTGCTTGAACGAGAACGGGTGGAACTTGTGGCCGTCAGCCTTGTAGAACTTGTTCTGGAACTCCACCCAGTGAAGACGCAGCGCGTGCAGGAAACACTCTAGCACATCCATGGCCAGAATAACACCGAATGTCGTCGCTGCGAACACTGCAAAGCCGATGAAGATGGCGATGAACGAGTCGCTGTTGATGGTAGACAGCATCGTCTTCTCCCAGAACACAGTGGCCAGTTCCGAGTGAGCCAGACTCAAGGCCCACAGACGCAGGTACGAAGCCGTGTTCGAGACCATTCCCAGCACGAACTCGATGGTTTCAATGCCCTGGTGGATCACCACTTCGCCAAACTCAAACTCCTCACCGTGACCGCCGTGACCGCCGCTTGAGCTGCCGTGGTGGTGCGACACCAAACGCTCCTCAGCCTCGTCGTCGAAGTCAACGTGGTGGCTCACAGGCGGTGCCGTGCGGTCGTTCTGGATCTTCAGGTAAATTGGCTTGACCAGGAGCATCGCTGGCACAGACACGAACGCCATCATCAAGAGCGTCTGTTGGGTCTCAAGCTGGCCTTCATATAGCGGGTCAACGACGTTGCCAGGTGCCAATGCGATGTTAGAGCATCCCCACCGGTCACGGCAAAACATCCCGGTAAACGGTTTACCGGGAAAATATTTTTACCGCTGCAATTTATCTTCCCCACCGGGCCACGGCAAACGGCAGAACGGCAAATTCCGTCCGGCAAATTTCCAAAATCACGGCAAACTCGACCGTTTTGCAGTTCCGCAGAACCCACTCCGGCATCCCGAGAATCAGAATATTATCAGCGTTTTATCAGATTTGGATCAGTCCATTTTGCAAGAGGAACATCACAAAGAAGCTGAAAGGGAAACTTCGCCGGCGGCGACGAGCGTGACGAAGGCCCATCACTTCGACAGCGACAACGACGTCAAGAAAGAGGTAGGTGAGAAGTCTGCGCGCGCGCTGTTATGTTTGTATACTGATCACCGTCTTCTGTAGTGAGAATGCGTGGTTCTAACTTCGATACAGCCGAGGAGATCCAGCTCTGCCGGTCATACATCGCGATCGGCACGGACGCTGTGACGGGGACCGGGCAAAAGAGTGGCACGTTTTGGGAGCGCGTCGAGAAGCACTTCAACAACCACAAAGGCGGAAGCAAGCGATCGCTTCGTTCTTTGGAGACAAAGTGGCGCGTCATCAGCGCCGAATGCTCCAAGTTTGTGGGTGCGATGGCAACTGTGCGTGCTCTTCATCGTTCTGGAGAAAATGAAGACGATGAGATCAAGCGAGGCATGCAAGTGTACGCAACGATGGTCGAAGACAGCGACAAGGAGAACGCCGGATCAAAGAAGAAGTCCAAGCCAGCGTTCAAACTGCTCCACTGTTGGCGTATTCTCGAGACGGAGCCAAAGTGGCAGACGTTTCGTGATCCGAAGCCGTCGGCCGATGGAGACGCCTGCCAGAGTGCCTCGATCCAAGCACCATCCGCGGCACCAGCTCAACGACCCACTGGCAACAAGGCTGCCAAGGAGGAGGCGAAGAACGCTGCGATCATGGAGACTACCTACAAGCGCATCGCGTCGGCAACGTTGCAGACCGCACGCGCAAGTGCCAAGCGCGTCAAGCTCATGGAGGATGCCAACAACATGGCACTGTTCACCATTCCGTTGGGGAATCTTGACCCGACCGCGCAGCGCTTCTTCAAAATGCGCCGTGCCATGGTCCTACGTCAGATGGAAACGGAAGCCGCAGATGCTCAAGTCTCGGAGAACGAGGACGGAGACGATCGAAGTTGTCCAGCCATCACCCAACCGACACCTGCGTCGTAGTAAATGTGGAGGAGGACTGAGTGCTCAAGTGGGAGATTCATGTACGCGTTGATTTTGCGTCGAGCCTATCTATTCAATTACGTTCTAGACGTTCAAAAAGTCTTCGTGCTGCTGCTTTGTTTGCCATAGATGTTCCACCAGATCGTTTTGCAGAGCCGTGTGGGCGGTGACGTCCCGCATTCGAGCCATCTCCATCAGCAAGCGGTCGAATTCCATGGGCTCTCTCGCCGCCGATGCGACGACAACTGGATCAAATCCACGATCCGGATCCTCATCGAAGAGCTCTTCATCCTCGACGATCATGTTGTGAAGAATGACCAGGGCCTTCCATGTTTCGCAGAGCCGCTGATGACTCCATGATCGGGCTGGCGTGGTGAGGATAGCAAAGCGGCCTTGAAGCACCCCGAAACAGCGCTCAACATCCTTTCTTATCGCTTCTTGCTTCTTCGCGTACCACTTTTCTTTCTCTGTCAATGGGTTTGCGATAGTCTTCACAAACACGCTCCACCGAGGGTAGATCCCATCGCACAGCAAGTAGCACGTCTCGTACTCGTGGTCGTTGACAGTAAACTGGTGCGCTGGTGCATGGCCTTGAAGCCAATTCACGATGAGTGGCGATCGATCCACAATATTAATGTCGTTGTTGGATCCGGCCGTCCCGATATATGAGTGCCATATCCACAGGTTGCTCGTGGCCACCGCCTCCATTACGATGGACGCAGTTCCACTGCGATCTTGAAACATGCCCCGCCACGCCGTGGGGCAGTTCTTCCACATCCAGTGGGTGCAGTCAAGTGAGCCGAACATGCCAGGAAATCCTCGACGTGAGTTGATTCGTGTGTGCTTTGCAATGTCGGCTTCTGTTGGCTGGCGCAAATACTCGTCACCAAACTCCTCGATGATGACCTTGCACAGCCGGTTGGCACTCTCTTGGGCAGTGGACTCCCCGATACGCACGTACTCGTCGACAGAGTCGGCCGCTACACCGTAGCAGTACATTCGAAGTGCCGCTGTCACTTTCTGGTAGGGCGATAGCCCCATCTTGCCAGTCGCATCAGGCTTCTGCACGAAGTACCGATCGCGGGCGACAGCGCCGTACAAGAGACGGTCAAACACGCGGCGGGACATCCGAAAGCGTCGACGAAACTTGTGCGCTGGGTAGATTGGAATCGGCGTGAAGTAGTCGGCCATGAGACGAACATGGCCAGCGGCATGGTCACGATCAATATTGGGTTGCTTTCCAGGCAGCGATCCTCCTCGTTTGCGCTCTTTGGGCGCACGTTGCGCTGCGGTGACGATGTCGGCTGCTGCTCGGAGGACGAGTAGGTCTTCCCTTTCATCTTCGTCACACTCTGCGTGTTTCTCGAGGAGTCGTTTAACAATCGCTTGTGCATCCACTGCGGTGGGAGCGTCCATTGGGCTACACGATTTTTGCTGTTCCCGGTGGGGAAGCAAGACGGATACGGTAAAAACAAAACGGAAACACGAAAGATTAACGGTAAACATCTTTTTACCGTGTCGTTTTTACCGTGACCGGTGGGGATGCTCTTAATCAGCGTGTTCACAAGCGAAGGAGGACGGCAGCCAGTGTGTTCACCAGCGTAGTTGTATGGGCACACCTCGTGCTTCATGCGCTCGGTCCAATCAATGCTCCATTTCATGACGATCAACACGATCATGTAGCAGAAGAGCGAGACGGCGAACACGATCTGTGGCACAAACTCAAAGAAGAACGTCGAGTAATCGCGGAAGTACAGGTTGTTCCAGCCCTTCAGGAGGATACCGAACGTCATCTGGACAATGCCAAAGATCACAGAGATCTTCATCTTGAACGAGTTGAAGAACAGCAGCTCGTTCGACGACGTCTTCCAGATCGGATCCAGCCCAACAGCGTATACGTTGTCACCGGCCGATACATCTGTAGCATTGACGTATGTCATCTTGCCGTCGATCATGTACTCTGCCACACACTTAGCCTCTCGATCGTGAGACTCCAGGCAGTCCGGGTACGCGAACTTGGAGCCGAACAGATTCAGCGGCAGCGAGAAGAAATCGTTGTAAATGACACCAGCATACATGGCGAAGGCACCCATCATGAACAACATGTAGCGTCCACCGTAGATCGACGCTGTCATCTCGCCCATGCTTCCTGGCTGCTCGAGTTTACGCTCCGTCAGGATCAGATACAGTCCGAAGAGCAACACGCAAAGGCCGTGACCGATATCACCGTACATGACACCGAACAGGAACGGGAAGGTCACTGCCGTGAACACCGAAGGGTTTACCTCCCGGTACCGAGGGCAACCGTACGTCTCCACGAACGCCTGGAAGGCATCCGTGAACTTGTTTGTCTCGAAGTAGGTAGGAGGAACAGGCCACGGTTTAGCCACGATATCCACGAGCGAAGGCATCGACTTGTCGTCGGCTGCTGTGTGTGCACGTGTAACAGCACGACGAACACTGGACAGAGCCTCCTTGATGACCCAGCCTTCAGCACGCAGCATGCCACTAACATCAGCACGGAACATGTTGAGCGCGTGGTACGTCGCCTTCTCCTGGAGTACCGACCACTTCCAGGACTCAAGCGTCTCCGCCAAATCACGGCACAGCAACACACAGCTCTCACGGTTACGACGCAGGATGTGGCTGCTCTGGTTCAGCTCTCCAGCGTTGCTCTGGATCAAGTGAGCAATAGCAGCACGGTCGTCCATCGATGGCAGCGAGTACAGTCTCGCGTGGAAGGCGTCACAGATCTTCCGTAGCTTGTTCTCGATGAAAGTGGACTGGAAAAAGATGACGAAGGCGTGCTTGGTCACGGGTTGGCCATTGGTTGGGTCAACGAGCGGCTCCTCAATAGGAGAGAACCGCGTGAAGCAGTTGCCGCGCGTAGTTCGGAAGATCATCCTCTCGAACTTAAGACGTTCATCAGCAGGCACAACTCCCGTCACATTACGGAAACGAAGTGACGTAGCTTCCTCTCCAGCTCCCAGGCCTGGAGACGAGTCCACGAAGCTGTATCCACCCGATCTCGAAGACGTTCTTGAGTTTCGACGCGCTTGAACCTCCGGAACTAATAAATAACACATAAATTAAGTAAAAACAAACTATAACTACAAAAAAAACGGAATAACTTACTCTCGATCTCGAAAAACTCTCCCGCACGAGAGATAATTTCCTGCAACTCTTTGCGTTCATTGTACTCCCTCGTGAGCTTCTCGTGCATCGAGTTGAGCTGCAGTAGCTCCTGTTCCTTGTCCTCCAGCAGTCGCTCCAAAGTATCCAGAGCTCGAGCCGCCGTGTCCTGTGAACCGTAACGAATGTCCGCTGAGCCAGCCAGGAACTGGTCGATGGAGCCTGCGGGCTTGGGCGAGATGCTGAACTTGGCCAACTCCACCTCGAAGTAGCGTAATTTACGCTCCATCTCGTCGCAGCGCTTGACGTAATTTACGTAACGGCGCTGGAACGGCGTCAGCTCTGGGTTTAAGTCCGTGAATTCCAGCACACCCAAGTCGCCCAGTTTCTGCACGCAGTCATGAGCTGCGTCTTCGTTCACAATGAGGGAGATATACTCCATTTCGGCCGAACGGAGCCACTTCATGGTTAATGTCCTTTAAACGCTAATATCAGGTCGTCTAGAGGGAATTAGAAGAAGGGAAAGCCACCACTGGTAGCAGGAGACGGAGGCGCGTCGAATGAGCTCACTGAGGGGCTCAAGAGCGAAGCGGGAGTGAAGGAAACCGAACGACAAGGCACAGCACGGCTAAGCTTAGATGGAAGCTTCGCGTCTGGGCCAAAACGGCTTTTTATAGCAAAGGGGAGATCGGATTTAGCTGGTCATGTTAAGTACGATCTAAAAATAAGATCGCATGGGCACTATAAAGAGGTAGATGATAATGACATTCCGGGCAAGTGAAAGGGTTAATGTTAAGCTTAGTCGTATATAACCCTTCTGAATAATGTTGATAAAAAAGGGCACTTCAAATCCTGTGCTACATGCACTTCGCCAGCTGCGAATGGATAACAACATTTCCCTCGTTATACTTTAAGGGATTTTTATCTCCATTCACCGATTAGATTTCTCGTGCTCAGACATCTTTCAAGATGCAGCTCCACTCCACCGTACTGGTTGCACTATCGGCATTTTACCTATTCACTGCTGCCAACGGAATCTCTGCTAATGGAGAACTATCGACTACGGAAAAGCACCACGACGAGAAACGAAGTTTGCGTGTCGAGAAAATTGACGAAGAAGAAACTAAGGGGGAAGAACGAGTATCTCCAATATCGTTGATCTTGGATCTCTTCACTCCAAAGACTGCGGAGCAGATTGCAGAGGCGGCCAAGAAAGCCGAGGCCGTCGAATTCTACACCAAGCTAGCGAAAAGTCCTTCGTTTCGAGCAGAGCGCTTTCCCAGTTGGAAGACTGATAGGATGCAGGTAGAGTCCGTTCTCGTTCATCTGAAGCTGTGGGGTCTCGATGGAGACGAGTTCAAGGCAATCGCAACGAAGTACACTGAGTTTCTGAAAACAGGTAAACTTTCGTAGTTAAACCTCAACAATCGATTGGAAGTAGCTGGGTAATATTCACAGGCATCGCTGTGCTTTACGTCTGTCGTTATTCAGCGAAATGATACTGTACCAGGATGAATCCTGAAAGCGTACTTCTCCGGTCCACCGTACTATCGCCCATTAGGTTTTTTGGTGAGCCACACAAAATTGTTAGCAGTATTTGATTGGTAAAAAATAACTTGTCTTGCTGTTTTTGTTTGGCGCCTAATCTGAAGCTTTGACATGCATAACTTTTCGCGCGCTTTCACTGTCGCCAACCACTGCTGTCGGCGTTGCCGCCAACACTAAACTCAATTCACTATTCCTTTCACCCTGGACTTCACAAACAACGCCAGCATGCCTCGCCGTCGAAACCAGACCGACCTTACCCCACACGTCAAGGTGGCCGTAGCGCTATATCTTGCGCAGCGATCGGTTGGTGGCTGCCTCCCACGTGGCAGTATTGCCGCAGCTGCCGCAGGCGGCCTAATTGCTGCCGTGAAGGCCTCATTTGCTAAGGTAAGCTACCATACTTTAGATAAGTGCTTTTTGACATTACAAAAAGTACTAGGTTTGGTCATTGGGTGCAAGGGGGGCAATGACTACAGCCTACCACGCGTGCAGAAGTTCCACATGCGCAACGGAACGTCACCGATTGCGTTGCCAGTTGCAGACAGCATAGTTGCTAATGGCTACCGTCACTTATGCCAATCACAGCTTACAGTCTAATTTGAGGGTTCAAAAAAATAAATCGCCGTCTTATTCTTCACTTCGCGATGATTGGCGTATTTTATTCCGCTGGCTTGGTAACTAGGTGCCATGCTGCAATAAAACCTCGCTGGCGCGCGATCAATTTTTAGCCCATTGAAGCGTTTACAGACAATATCGGTTTGCCAGGACGGAGTCAATTAGCTCCTACCGCTCGTGTAAAAGTGCGATTGATTATCGCTAAAAATTGACCGAATTACGAAAGTGTATATCATTTCGGAGTCTCCATGTTGCAAGACAAAAGACAAAGTTATTCTACCATTCAAACGAAGGCTCCGTTTCAGCAGGAAGTCCGGGGGCACATACCTTGCGTCTTCAGCTTTCTAATGGTGTGCGCCATGCTTGCTAACTCTAAAAACTTTTTCCGCTATGCCCACTTTTTAGAAATGGCGATAGTACGGTGGACCGGATAAGTACATGAAAAATGTCAGTAAAATAATGTACTTCGCACGAGTAACGTGCCATGAGTAAAACTTTGCTCAGAATGTATTGTCGTACTCAAGCAGGAGCTCATACTTTGAGAATAAATTTACGCAAATTTGGGTGTTAAAGCCCACGACATGTACTTAAGCTTTCCCGAAGCCGATCTTCCATAGTTGGAGCCTACTGATCGAAGACATCGACGTACCAGCAGTTCTTCGGGAAGTTGAACTGACAGACGCGTTGTTGATGGGCCGTGGTGGTAGTTTGGTCGAAGTGTTCTGCGTTCCTCGGGTTTGCTCGCGTTAACCCAACCGATGGAACTGTTCGATCCAGAACCCTCAAGCTGGTCCAGCTCTGGGTTGTCGGCTATGGTTTCCCGCACGACATCTTCATCCCCAGCTACAATAGTAGCAAAGGTAAGAACAATAACGATAGTACGAATTGTCTGCATGATTGCCGAACGGGTTATACTGAAGTCGCTTACGCCTCGCTTTGAAAGTTAAAAAGTGATGGAAACTTGTACACGACATGATTTGCAACAAAGATAGATAGTCATCAGAGGTTCAGAATCTTTACAATGAATTATGGATGACATTGTTTGGGCTCTGTAGGCCTGAAAACCAATCAGCAAAGTGGCAATTGCAATTGCTGGTGGGATTCCAGTGCTCATAAAACTAGCAAAACTCGGTGAATACATTCAGAAGGCTAAAACTGCTTTGGCACTCTGGGGTTTATCAGTGGATAACCTGAACAAGGTGGCAATTGCAGCATCGGGCAGGATTCCAGTATTAATAACGTTGATGGCGCAAGTGTGCAGATTGAATTTGCAGTGGCAGCACTATTGAATTTAGCAATGAACATTGATAATCGAGTGGCTATCGCAACCAAATTCCTCCTTTGGTAAAACTGATTTGCATCGGAAATACAATCCAAACGGCAAAAGCTCTTGGAGCGTTGGTGAATTTGTCGGCGAATATTGCCAATAAAACGGCAATTGCAGCAGCTGGAGCTATCCATCCGCTTGTGTGGGTTGTTGACTACACTTGTCCTTATTTCACAAAAGCCTACCGAACTGCGCACACGAAGTCTATCGAGAAGTTTTTCGCATGTTTAACGGGCTCATAGAGATTTTCTTGCTCGATAAGAGTTGAGAATCTTTTCTAGTACTACGAAATCTTTCAATTGATAGTTTGTACTGCTTTCTATGTAGTTGTTTTAAAAGCTTTTTTTTTCAGGAATTGGGTATACTTCGTTGCAATTGCTTTGAACTCTTCTCCATCGAGACCCCACAATTTGAGACGAACGAGAACGGATTCCACCTGCATTCCATCCTTTTATCCAGTTCGGAAAGCGCTCGAAACGAAGGACTGTTTGCTAGCTTGGTGTAGAATTCAACAGCCTTCGCTTTCTTTGCCACCTCCGCGATCTGCTCCGCTGTCTTTGGTGTAAAAAAGATCAATGAGCCAAGATGCTAGTAATACTCGTTCTTCCCCTTCAGTTTCTTCGTCATCTTAATCAACTTTCTCGACATCCAGAATTTGTCTCTGTTTTTCTTCAGTCAAGTGATCCCCGTGGACTAGTGTAAATTGACTCTGCCCGACTACGTCGGTGAATCCTCACCCGCTGAAGGAGCTTGGATGCCCTCAAGCCCGGATTCACAAGACATTATCGGAATATGTATCGCTGCGACGCTGTCTTCTCCCGGTTGTTCATGATGTGAGCTCCGAATGATTTTTGGAGATCTACAGTGTTAAGCGTTTTCAAGAAATATAGCCGTGATCCAAGTATGACAGCAATGCGTTCGAGAATCATTTTCACAGCGATTGAGACAGTGGAACACTGCTTTTTATCGTGTCCAGCACTAGAAGAGATGTGGCGATCGCTTTGGGTTCCATGGAGTGAAATTTTTTCTGTGGTATTAGATTGGCGGCTACTGCGAGCGATCTTAAGCTGGAATGGAGACAGAGGCACAAGACTCTCCTCGTTCTTTGGCGCGTTCATACTGCAATTGTTTTTCACGCAACGTGCGCTGATTTACACTTTCGAGAAACGCGAGTTGAGAAACCAAGCACACAAGCGGTGCTAGGTTCCTTCCGCAGACATTGTCAATTCATATACTCTTGTTGATGAGGCCGTAGTAGTCGAAGTCCTTCGCCAACTTGGTTTCGAACCCCCGACGGCTGAAGTTTTACCCCCTCCTGAACATTGGATTCCTCGTACGTAATGGTCAAGTGATTTCCAGTTTTGATATCTTAAGTCTTAGTTAGCAAAACGAGAAGTCCGATAACTGTTACAACTAATTTTCTTCTTCTAGTGTAAATTGACTCTTCGCCACGTGAATAGGGAAAACCACTTCAAGTAACGGGGATCAAGATCGCTTCTATCTCCATTGTCGGAAGTGATCGTGAACGGATCCAAGTGCTGCCTGCATAACAAAACTGAGCACCAATCTCAATCATGCCAAGATAAAAAGTGAAGCTGATATTATCTTTCAAGGCAACAAAGCAGAAGGAGTTAATGTCTGTGTGCACTATTCACCCCATCGAATTGATCAGTCAGAGAATTGCCGGCGTTCTGCTGGTTGATTCTGCGCTCAGGCGTCGTACGTCCAGCACTGTCCGAAGTGGCATTCAGTGATTGTCCTGCCGTAGTTGTTTTTCTCTTGCAAGTCTTTCCCGGCCTCGTTCTCGGCAACAGTCGAGCCCGACCCATCCAGCCTGCGTGTTTCAGAGACAACTTCGTTCACTCCACGCAGAGTACCAGTCGTCGCGGCATCGACGGAAGCAAAGGCGGCAGCTACAAGAGCGAACACGATACCGAATGAAGCACGCATGTTGAGTTGAGGAATGTCCTGGGTTTCGCAAATTGAAAAGTGAAGATGGCCATCTCAAGCTGCAGTGGGGCCTCCAATTATCCATGGTGGCCGATGACTGGCACAGTCGAAGGCCTCAACCTTTGATTCGTCTATACTGTTTTTACTGAGTGACCACGAGTTTGCCACCTAGAAAGCAGATAGTGTCAATAATAGGGTGATAAAAACTCCATTTCGACGTTAACGCACCTAGTTCATCGCTAGGATGATGCATTTCTCCCCTTCGAACAAACTACGAAAGCACCTGTGATTCTTTTTGAGCTGGGAGACGATGCGGGTGAAGTTGCTTGCACTGATGAGTTCTTGGTTTGTTGTTGTATTGGATGGCGAAGTCGTATTTTGTAACACGACGGAACCTCGAAGCATTCGTGGGGCTTCTGCTGCTGATGAGGATGAGAGCGCCATCCAAATTGTCACGATAATCGACCACTTCATCTTGAACCTCCCGAACGTTTGCGCCTTTCGAAGTAAAATCTCGAATGGCATTCCATTGCTAAGTCACTCTCTCCATAAACTACATAGAGTATGTTTTCTCTTGATTCATAAAGGCAAAGACCGCATGATACTCACTGTCAAAGACAAGGATGGATGCAGCAGTTGGAAATCAACCAGATGTGGCTTCAGCATGTACAGTACGGTATGCTGTATCCCAAACTGGGATTCCCAATGTAGTACTATATCCTGGATATTGATGCCTGAGTTCTGCTAGTTCAGAAAGTGATGGAACCGTTAATATTGCTTCACAGTTAGAGAGCTTAAAAGTTTGCCACCCGGGGCAGATACTTGTTGTGAATATGGAGGCTTAGAGACTGTCAGCAGCGTAGACTACACCGATCTCCGCTCGGATTTCGTCCATAAGCTTCGCAATGGCCAGAGATTCCTCCGGCGTGTACTCGGTGCACACCAGTCTACCACTCTGAATTGCCTTGGTGACAGCTTCGGCTTCGTAGACGAGAGCTTCCGACCCTGGGTATTTGAATGGCGTGGCAATATTTGCCGAAGGTGTCGGCCAAGGAAACTGCAGTGTCTTCGTATGATGCTCGCCGTCCTCGAGAAATTGCGTCACGGAGACTGCTGTGGCGCTGTGGGCGGGCGACGGAATGTGAATTTTGCCTTTACTGCCAGTAATGGTGACGAAATTGAAATCTTCCAGACCTGTGAACTTGATGGAACCTACCCGATTCCCGTCGTACTCAAGTGTCGCTTCACCGGAAATATCGGCTCCACCTGAGCTGAGCTTGCCCGTAGCAGTGATCTTCGTGGGTTTCGTGCCGAAAACCATCGTCACGAATGACAATGGATAAATGCCAATACCCAAAAGGGCTCCAGCACCGGAAGCGCTGGTGAAACTCGCTTCGTTCTTGGAGTTTACAAATGGTATACCAATTTCTCCTTCAACTTGGTGGACATCACCAATACTACCTTCAGCTAGTAGCTGACGTACATACTTGAGGAAAGGGAAAAAGCGAGTCCACACACCTAATAAAGGGTTAGAAGTTGCAACATACCGGTATCGAGATGAAAAAAAACGTTTTTTTTACCTTCCAGGAGGAAAAGATTCTTTTCTTTTGCCAATGCGATCACTGCAGCCGTCTGCTTCGCATTCATTGTCATAGGTTTCTCCACCAGAACATGTTTGCCATGATTCAATGCGAGGGTGATGTGCTCAAAGTGCATGAGGTGGATCGTGGCAACATACACCACATCAACATCTCGGTCAGTGCACAATTCCTCGTACGATCCATAGGCATGTGCAAAACCTGCAACAACTTGTAAGGACTACAAAGTGAAAGTTGAAATTGTAGCAAACGTTACCATGGGTCTGGGCAAATTTATCTGCAGACTCCAGTGATCGAGCTGCACACGCTGAAAGCCTTGCAGTCTCGCCTGCCATCCCCTTCAAAGCGTTGACAAAGTCATTGGCAATGTTACCACAGCCAATGAACCCCCAGCGGAGCGGAACTTGCGAGTCGGCACCCATTTTGCAGATTGTTTCTTGGCTACTTGGCAAAAGCGATAATGGACTCGATGGATTCCGTCGAGGACGTTGCCGTTGGACCAGCTTGTGGTTGAAGCTGTTGAAGCTGAGACCTTGCGAGTTCATGGATGACAAGTTAGGATAGTACCGACCACTTTCTGCAACGCATCAAGAACCAGCCGATTAAAGTTAAACAACGCGTTTTTTATTCGAACGCAACTTCTTCAAGCAGCCTGCAACGTACATCTCTGCTACAACACTATCCTATCTCGAATAATGTCGACACAACAGAAGCTACTGCGAGTCGGCAGGGTACACCAGACTCAAGTCTTTACGGATCTTGTCCATGATAGTCATGATCTGTAGCGACTCGTCTAGGGAGTACTCCTTGTTCTCAGTCTGACCGTTCTTAATGGCCTTCACCACAGCTTTGATCTCGTATTGGAATCCCTCCGAGCCGCCATAGTTGAAGCTCACTCCAGCAGCAGGCGTAGGCCACGGGAACAGCGACTTAGTCTCTTTCTGCGATCCATCTTCCAAGAACTTGACCACTTGCACCTCCGTAGCCGTGTGAGCGGGCACCGGCAAGTGAATGCGTCCTTTGCTGCCGGTAATGGTCACCGTCTCAGCCAATGTGGCCAACATCGTGTACTCGACAGTAGCGAAGCGAGAGTCGCTGTACTCGAGCGTCACAGAGTTGTAAATGTCCACTCCTCCGTCATTCAGCTTGCCCGCGGACGTGACCTTCTCAGGTTTGGCTCCAAATACCATTGTGGCAAATGCCAGCGGGTAGATCCCAATGTCCAGGAGGCCACCGCCTCCCAGTTCATTGTGCCACATCCGCGCATTGTCCTTGTCAAATTGGACACCAAACGCTGCGTGGACGTGGTGCACGTCCCCGATCTCCTTGTCCGCCAATAACTGACGAACATGACGAATAGCAGGGAAGAATCTGGTCCACATTCCCTCCATTAGGAAGAGCTTCTTCTCTCGAGCGAGGGCAATGGCACTCGACGCCTGTTTGACGTTCATGGCCATGGGTTTTTCTACCAGCACGTGCTTGCCAGCGTTAAGTGCGAGCATCGTGTGCTCGTAGTGCCAAGGGTGCAGTGTGCCAACGTACACGACGTCTACATCTGCGTCGGCCACAAGAGCCTCGTACGAGTCGTAGGCCTTGTTGATACCGTGCTGTTTGGCGAACTCCTGCGCGCTGGAGAGTGAACGAGCAGCGCAGGCCTGATACACGACGTCATCTAGAGACTTCATAGCACTCACAAAGTCCGAGGAGATGCGGCCGCAACCGAGGAAGCCCCAGCGAAGAGGGGAAGACGTCATGGTAGGGTGGCACTTGTGATCCAAGCAGAAAAAAGGAAAGTGACAAGTGATACAGTCTGTATCATACAGATGATTGTCGAGAGGTGTCTTTTGTCATTGCAGATATAGTTAAGACTCATAGCAACACACTCATCACCATTGGTGATGAGTGTGTTGCTATGAGTCTTCACCAATAGTGGCTGCCGACTGCACTGAGGAGGTATGTAGCTCGGTCCGTGTCGGTCGATCATGGACACGCGCAAAGTGTAACTAAGAGTTAGCAGACCTCAAACGTGCTTTGACTCGGGAGATAGTTAACAGGATCTAATGGGTGGATGGATATACTTTTGTGGTACATGTAGCAGCTAAGCTGGCATGCAGGTCAAACTAAAGTTTGCGTACACAGTTCAACCATGACGTGTGCTGTTGCTAAAGGGTTGTTGATGCAGGTTTGGCTGCCAACTTGTCAGCGTGATTCAGATCAACAGATCACTTCCGCCCTTCAACCACGAATCAATAATGCAACCAACGAGCTTGCGTACGCTGTACCGCCATTTGTGCTTTTGAAGCGTTATTCAAACTTTACTCCATGATCGACACGACTCGTCTTCGTTGGGGCTTTCTCGGCTGCGGCCGCATCTCCCACGCCTTCGCTGGAGCAATCAAACCTCTGAAAACTGTGACGTTCCAAGCTTGTGCAGCAAGATCACTTGAAAATGCACAGCAATTCGCTACCGAACATGGTACATTTTGTAATAGACCATCACTTGAAACTCATACTAACATTAATCCCATACTGGTAGGTGTTGCTCGTGCCTACGACTCGTACGAGGCTCTGTGCTCCGACCCGGAGGTCGACGTCGTGTACATCGGTACTCTTCACCCGTGGCATTGCGAACATGCCACATTGGCTCTGAACCATGGTAAACACGTTCTGGTGGAGAAGCCAATGGCAATGAACGCCAAACAATCCGCGTCACTCATTGCACTGGCGAGAGAGAAGAAGCTCTTCCTCATGGAAGGGATGTGGACGCGGTTCTTCCCAAGTATCAAATTCGTCCGTAAGCTACTGGAAGACAATGACATCGGCGAAGTTCGCCACGTTCATGCTGAAATCGGTTACCCGTTCCCGACGGACGAAGCGCGTCTGTGGAAGAATGAACTGGGAGGAGGAGGGCTGCTTGATATCGGTATTTACCCTCTCGCCTTCACGACGATGGTTTTCGGTACGGAACCTGAGAAAGTGACGTCCGCTGGTACACTGAACGATGGCGGTGTGGATGTTCACAACTCGGTGACGCTGCGTTACAGCAACCAGCGCTTCGCTACGATCGAGTACTCAATGCTGGTGCAGCTCAATGAGACTGTCACGATCTCGGGAACCACTGGACGAATTCACATCCACACGCCAGCTCACCTCGCTCCAGAAATCTCCGTGATTCGAAGTGTTGGACCTGGCAAAGAGGAAACCAAGACGACGCAGTTCCCTTGGCCTGATCCGGAGAGCGGATACTCTGGATTCCGTCACGAAGGTGAAGCAGTTACTAAAGCCATTCAAGCCAAGAAGCTTGAAGCTGAGGAATACCCGTTGGACGAGTCTTTGGGAATCATGAACTTAATGGACAAGATCCGCAAGGACATTGGACTGGTGTACCCTGCCGACGCCAACTAGGGCAAAAACTAGATCGCTGATAGTCAATCAGTAGAGCTAAAACTTCAACCACTAACCATTTGTGAGCATTCGAAGTGGAGTTCCCCCCTGCGTAAACTTGTTGGTAAACTGCCTACATCATTCTGGTTTTAGTCGTGCTTGACTCACTTCTCAATCATGTCAAGTAACCGCAATACTCCTCTACGTTGGGGCGTTCTCGGCTGTGGCCGTATCTCGCACACTTTCGTCAACAATGCAAAACCTCTGGAAACTGCAATCTTCTATGCGTGTGCAGCTCGCTCAATGGATCGAGCGCAGGAATTTGCCAATGCCCACGGTACATTTTAGTCAGTCTGGTGATCAAAACACGCATGCTTTAACCCGATATTGATGCAGGTATCCCGCACGCGTACGACTCGTACGAAGCTCTACTTTCCGATGCTGAGATCGACGTAGTGTACATCGGTACAATCCACCCAACGCATTGTGAACTTGCCCAATTAGCATTGAACCATGGCAAACACGTTCTGGTAGAGAAACCCATGGCCATGAACACGAAGGAAGCAGAAGCAGTGATCACATTGGCGAAGCAGAAGCGATTGTTCTTCATGGAAGGCATGTGGGCTCGATTCTTCCCAGCAGTTCGCTATGTGCGCCAGCTTATCGATGAAGGCGTCATTGGTGACGTTCACCACGTACATTCGGCCTTTGGTGTCCAGTTCAAAGCCAACAACGACCGCATTTGGAAGAAGGAGCTGGGTGGTGGAGGCTTATTGGACATTGGCATTTACGTCCTGGCGACCGCTACGATGGTGTTCGGGTATGAACCGGAGAAGGTGACGTCAGCAGGGAAGCTCAATGATGAAGGTGTGGACGTGTACAGCTCTGTCACGCTTGAATACAGTGGCCAGCGCTTCGCTACGCTGGAATACTCGACACTGGCGAAGATCAGTGAGACTGTGACTATCACTGGTACTAAAGGGCGGGTCTTCATTCATCCACCAGCGCATGCTACGATGGAAATCTCCGTCATCACGTACGATGATGATGGTAAAGAAACGGAGAAGACATCGCGCTATCCATGGCCAAATCCAAGTGATCATCACTCGGGATTCCTCTATGAAGCTGAAGCCGTGACGGAAGCCATTCACAGCCACCAGATCGAGTGCAATGAGTACCCGCACGCAGAGTCGTTGGGCATCATGAAGATGATGGACACCATCCGCCACGACCTCAAGCTCGTGTACACCGCCGACATTCCATAGATGCTAAGTTCCGGGGCAATGGTGAACTTGTCTTGTAGCCACGTTGCAGTCTTTTAACACATCCTGGAGGTTTCTTGGTCTTGTTTTTTTTATTTTTTTTCGTTTGTACTTCTCCGATGGATATGAAATGTGTTGTGCACAGTGTTACATGTGAATGCAACGCATGGACCAAGTCTTACAGTCAACGCAGTGCTGGTATTGCCGCCACAAGAACGCGGAGACAGCGCGTCACACATGGCATGGCTCACTTGAAATAGACGTTGCAACAGGTCGTATGCGCAAACACCTCAACAAAAATGTTCTTCCTAAACAAATTTGATTATACAGGTTATCCATTTATTGATATCAATACGTAATTCATTATCACTTCTCACAACATTTCTATCAAAGTCAATTTACAACAATACTCAATATCACAGTATCTATAAAAAGTAATAATACTCCTACGCACCACCGGACTGCATTCCAAAAGCTCATTCCGAGACTTTCGTCCAAAGGTTCCGCAGTGCCCATGACGTCCTCCACGCCCCCAATGAACGTGATCGAGAAGATCCTGTGCCACCACGCGGTGGGCCTCTCTCAGCCTTTTGTCCGTGTGGGTGACGTGCTGTGCGTCAAAGCGGACTGGACCATCGCCAGTGAATTGACATTCCAGGCCATGGACACCATGCACGCGGCCATTGGACGTCCCCCGCTGCACCGCCCCGACCGCTTCTGGCTTGCATTGGACCACACGGTGGACCCGCGGGTTAACCACTTGCCCAAGCAGAAGGCGCTCATTGAGATGTCCACAAACTTCGCCAAGACCCATGGGCTCACGGATTTCCAGCCTGCCAACACCACCATCATGCACACTGAGTTCGCTCGCAAGCGTGCGCAACCCGGACAGATCGTCATTGGTGCGGACAGCCACACTTGCAGTGCCGGTGGAATGGGTTCGTTCGCTGCCGGTCTTGGAGCTGGTGACGTCGTTATGCCTCTGGTCACGGGCCAGACTTGGTTCAAGGTGCCTGAGGTCTGCTACATTGAGTTCGTGGGCGCCCCGAGCTTCGGAATTGGCGGTAAGGACGTCATCCTTCACATTCTGGGCGAACTCAAGCGTAACACGGTTGCTTTTGAGCGTTGCGTGTACTACGGAGGATCTGGACTCAAGTACCTGTCGGATGACGCTCGATTTGCCGTTGCTAACATGAGCACGGAGTTTGGCGGCATTGCTGGTGTGTTCCAGGCTGATGCTATCACTCAGCGTGTGTTGGAGGCACGTGACTCGCACTTCGATGAAGCTCTGTTCTTCGAGCCGGACGAGGGATGCAACTACGCTGCTCACCATGTTATCAACTTGGCGGATGTCAAGCCACTCATTGCTCTGTACCCGTCACCAGATAACTGCGTGAGTGTCCAGGAGAAGCTTGGCATGAAGCTTGATGGATGCTTCATTGGTGCTTGTACCACGACGCAGGAGGATTTGATCCTTGGCGCTTTGGTGCTGCAGCAGGCGATGCTTGAGGGCAAGCGTCCCTCTTCAACCGGCAACCGTCGTGTTACCCCCGGTAGTCTGGAGATTATCGACCGTCTCAAGGAACTGGGTTTGATTCGTATCTACGAGGAAGCCGGCTTCACTGTCGGTGTGCCAAGTTGCAGTTTCTGCGTTGGCATTGGCGCTGATGTGGCTGGCGAGGACGAGGTGTGGCTTTCCAGTCAGAACCGCAACTTCCGCAACCGAATGGGCAAAGGTTCTATCGGTAACTTGAGCTCTGCGGCTGTGGTGGCTGCCTCCAGCTTCGACATGGAGGTTGTAGACCCCATACCGTACCTTGCTAAGATCAACAAGGACGACTTTGACCGCTACCGCAACTGGGTGGAGCCGGATGCATCCACCCCGTCGCCAGCCAAGGCCACCAAGTCCTACAAGGTGACTGAGCCTAAGCCGGTGCTTGCCACTGGTGACGATGATGAGACTGTGCAGCAGGCCAAGGAACAGGCTGCTGTGGCTGAGCTGGAGGCTGCTCTGCCGCCCAAGTTCAGCGGTAAGGTGCAGGTTTTCGGTGACAACATCGATACCGATGCCGTGATCCCGGCTCAATTCATGGGTCTCAACAAGTCGTCGCCTCTGTGGCCCGCTGAGTGTGAAACAGAGCTGGACGTGCTGGCTGCCAAGTCGTTCGCTTACGTCCGCCCTGAATTCCCTCAGAAGGTCAGGGAGGGATTCAACATCATCGTGGCTGGTACAGCTTTCGGCAGTGGTTCGTCCCGTGAAGAGGCTGCTATCTGTCTGAAGGCTGTTGGAGTGCAGGCTGTGATTGCCAAGTCGTTCGCGTACATTTACGCCCGTAACCAACCCAACAACGCTCTGCTGGGTATCGTCGTGACGGACGAGAAGTTCCACGAATTGGCTGCCGAAGGTGAGGAAGTGACTGTGGACCTCCGTAACCGCGTTGTGAGTGTCAAGGACCACCAGGTCTCGTTCTCCCTCACTCAGCTTGAGGAGGCTTTCCTGAACGGTGGAGGTCTGAAGACTCTGTTCAAGCAGCACAAGGCGGATCTGTTCCGTGCAGCCATGCGTGGTAAAGCTCCGAAGGTGATTTCTTCGGGTGGTGTTGGCTGTGGTGATGGCTGCGGTGGTGAAGCCGCATCCACTCCGTCATGGTAGGCAGTGCAATCTATAAATTCAAACATACTACTTGTTTCTTGAAAATATCTTCGTGAAAAGACGCACTTTTGGATCAAGACAACATGTTTCAGGATGTGACGCTGGGGAGTGCACGCTTCAAGGCGAAGCGAACAAAGCAGTTGGCTGAGATCAATGTCCAAACGCTTGAGATCGAGATGTTCGACTGTGAAGCTCAAACGGATGCTTCTACTACTTCGAGTTCCACACAAACTGGTCAAGCGCAACCAACAAGCAGGAGTAAAAGCAAAGAAACAGTTACTGATACTCAGGAAGATGAACGTCGAGGGCTCGAATGTCTGGCAAACGTCGGAGGTTTAATGCTTCGAGAAATGGCCAAGAACGGAGCGACCAGCTCCTGTTTCAGTGGTGCGACTCCTATTTAACCTTTGCGCAGTTTTCATGCTAATTTTTCTTGACATTGACACAGGTCTGGAGAAATACCTGGAAGAGTCGGAGGAGAAAGATATCACAAAGCTTTTTCGACTGAGTTTCGACTATGACGCGTACTTCCAGCCACCAGGCACTGCGACTAGCGAAACTGGGAATTCGTCTTCATTGAGACTTTCATGCACGGGTGTATCTTGGAACGCGACGGGATCGGTTATTGCGGTGGCGTATGGACGTTTTGATCACTCTGGTTGGTGCAATTATCGTTCTGCACTCTGCTTGTGGAACGTCTTTCAAAGTGATCTCAACCCTCAAAAGCCGTCACTTGTTCTTGAAACCTCGGTAGGCTCCTGATCTTTTCAATTGATATCCACAATCTAAACTTGTGAATGTCTTGCAGAGTGGACTCATGTGTGTCGCCTTCCACCCGCAAAACCCTTCGATCGTAGCAGCAGGATCTTTCAACGGAGAAGTATTTGTCTGGGATCTAGAACCAGCCGAGTATAAATTTTACTCATCGGGTATCGGCGATTACTTCCACCGCGAACCAGTCACCAAAGTTGCATGGGTCTACGACATTCAAACAGCGGATTACAATGTACGAACTCCACAACTTGAAACATTGTGAACGCTAATTCGTACCTCTTGTTGTAGATTGCTAGTGTCAGTGGCGATGGCAAGACTCTCTTCTGGCGGGTCAAAGATAAATTGGCGTTTCCCGTTGAAGGTTACGTCATGCACTTGCCACAGGGAATCAGCGGCGCAACAAGTGGTAAGCCTAACAGCGATGACACTCGTTCTCCAGTAATTGGTGGTAAAGCACTCGCCTTCAGTAGCATCGACAAGGCTAGCCGCGCTTTCGTTGTCTGCTCGGAAGGTGGCGTTGTCGCTCGATGTTTCGCCAAAGCTCCCAGCGTTCGTTCATCAGACTTCAAAGGCGAGAAAAAGTGGACAGCAACAGCAGCTCGTCTTGTAAGCAATCTGCCAAGGTCGAAAATCCCTGCGGCACGTGGAAAAGTGGAGGCGTATGCGTCAGCTAAGCGAAGCAAGGAAGTTACGCTTGCCACAGTGTACGAGGCCAGACTGGATCCAGCGACAATATTCCCGAGTGCAATGGACTTTGTCTTCGAGCCACATACTGCTCCAGTGTACGACGCGAGTTTCTCCCCTTTTCGAAAAAGTATCTTCCTCACTGCGTCAGCAGACGGCACCACGCGTGTGTACTCGACGATGCAGCGTGAGTTACTGCTGTCATTTGAAGTTTCGCCATCTTCAGCGTATCTCTACGCCGCTGAATGGTCCCGCACACGTCCATTGGTTTTCGCTGCAGCGAGTGAAGACGGGAATGTTTATGTCTTTGACCTCAAAGTTGATCGTGTGAGCCCTGTGCTGGTTCTCAGTGGAAAAGACCCAGCCACGGGATCTGCAACAACCACAGAGACGTCAACAAAAGGGTCAACAGCGAAGACGTCAGCAGCCTCAAAGATAGCGACCACCTCCCCAATGTTTGCCCTGGATTTTAACCCCCGGCAACGTAACTTTCTTGCAGCCGGTGACTCTGCCGGCGTCGTGCATATCTGGAAACTTTCGTGGCAACTCGCTAACTTCCAAACAGGTGAAGGTGAGTTGCTAGAGGCGCTCGAACACTCTAACTAGGCCTCAACTCAAACAAGATTTCAACAAATAAAACTGTGTCCAAAGCAGTCATACCACGTTTCACGCTGGGCTCTACACATTATTTTCTTGATTGTCACTTTCTCGACTGCGCGAGGTTCTGGTGCTGCTGAATCGCTCTTCGTTTACTTGCTGCGACCAAGATCCTTGGCCGTACGGTGAGCATGCAAACTCCACTCCATCTTCGTCTGGGTCACTGCTCAATGCACAACATCATGAGAAATTGCGTATAAGTATTCTCTAATGCACTAGCGCAGACAGATCAGCGTACCTGGCATCACGCGACGCATTTCCTTGAAGGTCTCCTCGGACATGTTGATGTACATGTCTTCCAAATTGGTCTGGAGATCGTCCTCCGCCTCCTTCATGACACGCAAGATAGCGTCACCCAAACCACCAACGCGTTGAATCGTGATCTCCGCTTCGACATCCTTGGAGCTCTGTAACTGTAAGTTGCCGTTCTCGAAGTAGTGCACATGCAACTGGATGTTACCCTTGACTGTGGCAGGGTTAGCCGTCAGATCCACCTCCCACCGACTCTTCCAGCGTCCTCCCCAGAAGTTACGCAGGTTCACACGCTCGGTGCATAAGTTGACCACCAGCTTCGTCCCGACAACGTATACACCCGCAGTTCCACTTCAACAACAAAAAAGAAAGTTACGCAAATTGTAAACCAAATAGCAACTCTAGACTGACATCTCACCCGTGCATGTACTCGAATTGCAGATACGACTGCAGCGTCTT
Organism: Phytophthora colocasiae; assembly: GCA_018806915.1. Classification (NCBI taxonomy): domain Eukaryota; phylum Oomycota; class Peronosporomycetes; order Peronosporales; family Peronosporaceae; genus Phytophthora; species Phytophthora colocasiae. Next base: position 1,514,777 of record JAGKQI010000078.1, on the reverse strand, counting down.
CTGCACTTCCTGACTGTACAATAACATCAGTACATTTCAAATAAACGTCCAGCATAAATAAAAACTCACCGCTCCTTCTCAAAATCCGTGACTTTGTCCTCAGGAATCTCAGCTACATCTTCCGGTACAATCTTCTGTTTAATATGGTCAAAGCCCACAATGCGGTTGCCAATAGGGTCCACATAATGAGCAGCATCCACCTCTCCCTCCTCACAGATCAAAATCTAATCAATAAATAAAAATCTTTTAGTACAATAATTATCCCCAACATCTTCTCTCAAAATGACGTCCTCCTCTATATCATAAGTTTATGTTTTACAGTATGACAGACCTTGTAATCCGCGTCTGGAACGTCAACAGGAAGACAGTTCTTGACGTTGTAAGCGTGCAGAGCGCCTCTCAGCGCCGCGTCAGGCAACACACGGGCCGGGACGAGCTTGGCCACATCACGCAGCACCTCATGGACCTGTCCGGGTGGACTGGCGAGCAGAAATCGCTGCGCAATCTGCAGTTTCTCCTCGTCCGTAGCCTCCTCGTACGCCCACTCTTCCGCCATGATCACAAGAGTGATGGTCTCACTTCACACAAATTTGAAGACTTGTGATTGGTTGATAATCTGTATTTGTCCCGCACAATTGAATATGGAAACGCCCAGTGTGCGCGTGCTGGTCGTCGGGGACTCGGGAGTAGGGAAAACAGCGCTCTTGTCGGCCATTTGCCGCTTATATTCGCCCAGTTCGACTAGTAATGATAAGAACTCGGCGTTGTGGACCACTGGGTGTGACGTTCATGTGCTTTTGAAGCCATTTGGCTCTACACAATGTGAAGTTTTCGTGGAATTTTTGGATGTGGGGGGTCATCGGAAATACGAGCTCAGTCGTGGAGCTTTCTACCATGACGTCCATGGAGTTATATTCGTTCATGACTTAAGCAATACCAAGAGTGGAGAACATCTACGTAACTGGAGCAGGGAGTTAAGTAACATACAGAGACTTAAAGGCTGCGTGGTACCAGCTACAGGAAAAGAACAAGACCATCCGACACTGCATGAACTGCCGAAACTCATTATTGGCAACAAGAAGGACCTTTTGCCGAGAAATCATCGACTAAATACGGCGTATTTAGGAGCTCCAGAGTTTCGAACTGTTCCGTGCATTGAAGCGGTGAGTTGTAGAGTTAGTGTTGAAGGTGGTAAATGGTGATCTGACTTTGAATTCTTTTGCTACAGAGTGCAGAACCGCTGTCGATGGAGCCGAATGCAGCTTTTGATACATTCTTGCAACAGACTCTGGCTTTTGCCAATCGAGGAGACGGAGGGAGCAGCTACAACGGCTTCAGCAACAACAACGGACTCAGACAGACAGCAAATAGAGCAGTTGATCCGGACGAAAGCAGAACTGGATCAGGACTCAGTGCAGGACTTAGCAGTTTGGCTGCAGTGTTGCCTCCACTGTCGACAGGATCGGGTAGTGCACGCTCAAGGTGGTGGTAGATGGGGGAGTGAAGTTAATGATGGTGTCCAGTCAAAAACTAGAGTAACATTAGATATGGCGTTGCTACTATGATACGACTTGGGCCTGACTTGATCTTCCTCAATTTCCTCATTTCAGGACGTGGAGGCCTTCCTGCATGCTCAAAATTCGACGGAGCCGCGGCTGTTGAAAGAAACGTTGTCCCCGCGCGACGGCTTGTTCTTGCCCGGAGTTGCTGCGCTGCCACTGCTGGTTTGTCTCTTAAACTTGGGTCCTCCAGGTCCGAAACTCTCGGCGTCTTCAAATTGACCGTGAGAGTAGTCGCTGCCGATGGACCGACTCGAACCGTGAGTGAGTACAGCTCCAAGCTCTGTGGACTTAGCGCTCTCGAACGCTTCGGCATCGAAAGTCTCGTAGCTTCGACCACTCTCTATCGAATTCGAAGGCGATGAGAATGGTGAAGAAGCGATTGCGGAAGAGTTCGGAGACAGCACACTACCCACCAGCAATCCAGAGCGTCGAGCCGGGCCTGAAGCGTACGATTCCTGTGCTGCCATCGCCCTAGGCATTTGAATTGTTCCCACAGAATCAGCACTTGCCAACGAGTCAGGACCCACACTGATCCGGGAGTGCACCATGTCGTTTGTATCTGCTGATCTCAGAGCATCAATTCGAGACTGCAAGGTGCCTCCTGAAGCTCCCGATCCTGATCCGGCACTAGCTCGTGCCTCAGACGGACTGGGTGGTGCACGCGTGTATCTTGGAACCACAACTGGTGCTGGAATTTGCTCATGTTCACTGTTTGATGTAGGCTGATTCTGCAGCCTCACGCCGTTTTTCCTGTTGGCCTTCAAACTCTTCGAAGCAGACGGAGATGTCACGGACATGAATGGTACACCATCAGGGCCTCCACCAGTCGGGTACGGGTCGTCGTAGCGCATGCTGTCCGGGTAGTTCGTGCTTGTCTGCGGCTCGTAACCAAAGCTACCAGAGCTGAGCCGGGGTGCATTGGCTTCGTAGCCATGACTCAATGGACTGCGATTCTGACTGGGATTGAACCACTTGGACGGAGCCTGATAACGTGCTTGATCAGGAGTTTGGCGACCAGATTGACCTGCTGCTTGATGCTCTGCTGGATGAGGAGGATACGGCTTTGCGAATTGCTGGTTATGAATCTGCGACGGATTCTCCCTGTAGCCATTAGCAGCTACTTGTGGTCCAAGATTCTTCCGGTTAGGAGGAGGAGCCAAGGGCACAGCCGTCACTTGCTTCGAGTAACCGTACGCTGGCGGTTGGTAGCCGTTAGCTGAGCCATTGTTCATGTTGGCCTGTTGCGCCAATTGCGCCTGTTGATAGCGTTGATGCTGTTGCTGCTCAGCACGTTCCCGCTCCTGTGTAAGACGTTGACGAGCTTGTACAGCCGCTAACGCTTCTTCATGTCCTTTGCGCTTGGCTCGTTGTATACAGACGCAACAGCAGACTAAGAGCAACAGAATGAGCAGCGCCACGCAGCCAATAGCGACCCACCAGATCCAATCGTCCCATCCAAATGCGCCCTTAAACACTGACTGTCCACTAGCCATGGCGACGGAAGAAGTGAAGAGCGAGGAAGTCCTTGCGCCTGCCCAGAGGGAGAGTCTGCAGTGGCAGCTCGGGAAAGGAAGAGTGGCTTACCTGCTGGCTCGCGACATGACGCCCCGAGGAAATAAGGGTAGAAGAGGAGGTAAATCAGGTAGATTACACCGAATAAGTCCAGTTTTTGCAACAGAAGTTTGAGTAGAACTTGATTAATGTATGCATCGTCTGTTTTTAAGTAAGCTTTACTCGTGCAGAGTTTCGTGTAAATCATAGTAAGAAAATGCTAAAACGTATTTGGACCGTAGCGAGCCGGAGAAACAAGTGCCATTGGTCAAGCTGTTCATGGTGACGCACATACCCGATGCTAATGCCTACTGGTTCGCGTTGAACCAAGCAATGCAATGCCAGAAGCACTCTAAAAGAACGTATGCTGTCACTAAGCGGTTAATGCCGCATTCTGTCAGAAATGGTGCGTCACCAGCCAATATAGCCAACAATCAAGGCTGATTGAGAGCTGGAAATCTAGCAGCGGATGCTGACTACCGTGACTACCGATACCGGTATACATGTACCAGGGATGTGTGGGCGTGGACGCTTTGGCATGGTCGATTAAATGTAGCCATGCTGCTATAATGGCGTTTAGCTATCCTATATAATACTGTATAGCGGTCTACATACGACCTTTCACGATCTTGTGGGAAAGATACGCCTATCATGGCAGAAGAAGGAGACGAAGACGCGGTTTTAGCGTTCCTGCTAGGCTCAACGCCATCTCTGGGCACGGAAACCAGGACGGAAGCTGTTGAGGAAGAGCCGGAGACCGAAGCCAATGCCGTCACGGAGACCATCACGATGTGCCAGTCCGAGACAGGTACTTTACAGTCAGGGAACGTTGAAGAGGATGACCCAGAAGAAAAGGCAAAAGATGGCAAGGATCTGGACAAGATGGAGTCTAGAGGAAGTGACGGGACGAAGCTTGCTGAGCTGTACCAGCTTGACAAGAAGAGATCACTGGGGAAAGATATCAAGAAGCAGAAGCTGAGTATTTTACCGGTGGCAACGCCGTCGAAGATTTCCAAAGTATGTCGAAAGTCGACTGGGGGAATCACTGCAAAGATGAATCCAGCGGTGACGAGAAAGAATCTGTCAGCAGAGAAGGTGGAGGGCGTCCCGACACCGGAAGAGATCCTTTTCGTCGGCTGCGTCGTCATCGTGTTGATCGCGTACCTGGTTGCGTGCGTGTACAGCTTCTTCCATCCGGTGGTTCTGCCTTTACCGGACTACAAGGAGCTGTATTCAGCGTACGATATCTCGAATGTTTCAGTGCATATCGTGAATCCCGTGGACAATTCGCTGATCACTCCGCAGGGCGTTGTATTCGAGTGGGAACTTGCTAATTTTCCGACGGAGGCGTTGAATTTGTACGGAGCAGAAGTGTTTCAGTATCAAGTGTCGCTGGATGGCGAGGTGATCACGTCCGAACTTGAATTTCTGGTAACTCAAGTGGAAGACGGCGACGCTCTTAATCGGACGATTCGCTTCCCCATTCCTCTCAGGAAATTCACGCATAAAAATGGTAGCTACGAAGCTGACCTGTTCAAGCTTCATCTAGAAGTTACAATCCCTGTACCTGGCTTATTCGATGAGCTCAAGATGTTCGAGCAAGAGGTCTACGTCCGAAAGCCAATCACCAGGTCGACTAAGGAAGGGGTGCAATTAACGCTTACGTTGCCTGTTGACGGTACGATTTTCGAGCACAAACAGCCTATTGTCCTGGAATACACAGCGGTGAATGTACACACGTTGGACGTGCTGCTGGGCGACGGTATCTTCACGAGGAAAACGTTTGTGAACGATGGCAATATGCTGCTACGTGGGCTGGGCGTGGGGTCGCACAAATTCGAAATTCGAGCTGTAGACGAGTACGGTGAGATTGTTGCAACTTGTACAACGCATGTGGAGATTGTGGAGGCCAATACTGCATAGCGAAGAGGGCTGGTACAATAGTATATTGGAATGTGGCAGCAGCGAGCGAAGTCGATACTCAGATTGCTTGCTTCAGTAGACGAAAATGGCGTGTTGCAAGTCAACACGCGGTATCTAGCGGACCTCCTTACCACCGAAAGTATCAGAATGTATCCTGCACCACCAGCACAGAAGTCTCGTGAAAAAGATGGAAATGAAATGCATTATAACGCAAAGCGCTTTGCAACAATGGGCATTGGTTTCTCTCTAGCTCGCCCACCGAGATTGGCGCGCTTACTGCCAGACTTTCTTAGGCTTCCAGTGGAAGTTCTCGTACAGACGCAGGAGGTTACGCTCCAGCATAGCCACCGTGACCTTGCCAACAAGGGGAACGTACTGCACACCCTTGATCTTGAGCAGTTCGGCCTCGTCGACGTTCTTGAAGGATGCGACGTTGATGACCACCGTGTTCTCGCTCACCCACTCGAGCGGCAACTTGTAGCTCTTCACGGGGACGCCAGTAATAATGACGCGGGACTTCTTGCACGCCGTCTCCTGGGTCTCCTCGCTCGGGATGAGCTTTCCACGACGGAACAAGTACAGTGAGTCGATGTCCGCACTGTACACGTCGGCGCCGTCATTGGCGAGCATAGCAGCCAGCGGTCGGCCCACAATGTCACTACGGTTGATGACCGTGATGTTGACACCAGCCAAGTGGTCACCGGTAGGCTTGGACTTGTCGTAAATGCCAATGTGCTCGAGGATCTTGACAATGGCCAGAGGAGTGCAGGGCAGCACACATTTCTGTGTCTTTTCATCATCCACGTAGCGGATGTTGCGGTACAAGTTGCCGCGGTAGAACTGGCACAAACCTTCCACGTCCTTCTTGATGCTGATGCTGTCGCGAAGGAAGTCGTCCATTGTGCCACCGAAGAAGCTCGGGAACGGACCGAAGCACGGGTAGTACACTAGAATACCGTGCACCTCCGGGTCGTGGTTGGCCTTCTCCAGAGCCTCCAGAAGCTCGTCCTTGGGCACTTCACGCAACTCGTAACGGATGCCGTCACGGGCACAGGCCTTGCCCGTCCATTCAGCGTACTTCTTGGCAGCCGGGTCGCCGTGGGCCAGGAGACCCACGAGCTTAGGGCCAGCACCACCCATTTCATTGTCAATGTACTGACGCACAGCAAGGCTGAAAGGCTCAGCGATGGTGGAAGCGTTGAGCTTCACGCCGGCAGGAGAAGCGTCGGTCATGGGATTGCGTGGTTGGCGTGTTTGTGGACTGTGGACTGCATTGAAGCACCACCAGGCTTTCGTCTTCCACCAATAAAGTGTTATTTGTGTGGACCACACAAGCTATTGTAAGGGTTAATCACGGTAAAGATAGTCACGTCACAGATGGTGTGGTGTACATAACGGCAACTTGCATCGAAGCTTCGAGAACTGTTTAGGGTATTAGAACGCAGCGAGCTGCTGGCCTTATCTTTGATTCAATCTTACTTTCCATTTTGCATCGTCAGAATACGCGCAATCGTTTTTGGTTGTGAGCCCAACGACGCCAGGTTCGAACGACGTTCTTACGGACGAGAACTACTTCATATGGGAAATCTGCGCCCGTATGGCGCTTGCGCGCAAGGACCTATTGGAGCACATCGAGGTGAAGTCAGAGTCGGCGGTGCAACGGGATGATCCCAGGTGGAAAGCAGAGGATATGAAGGCTCTGGCTGTGCTTGTCAAAATGCTCTCACCTACGTACCAGTCCATGATTAGAGAGTGCAAGACGGCGAACGACGCGTGGGAGACACCGAAGAACTTCTTCTCTAAGAATAGTCTGCACAACCGAGTGCAACTCCGAAAGCAATTGCACGAGTTCTCGATTGAGAGTGGAGCGAACTTGATGGAGCGCATGTTGAACTTTGATAGACTTTGCCTGAAACTTAGTGCTGTTCGTGACAACGTGAATGAGGGCGAGAAGATGGATATCCTGCTCGGCAGCCTCCCTTCTGAATACGATGCTATGGTACGCATCATTGAGACGCAGAGCGAGACGACACTACTGGATGCCAAGGAGATGCTCCGTCGCGAGTTTGAGACTTTGCAGAAGCGAGAGCAGAAGGAGACAGCGTTCAAGGCATCAGAACAGCGAGGAGATGGTCGTGGAGGCTACCGTGGACGTGGCCGAGGCCGAGGTAGCAATCGCTGGAATGCTTGGAGGTACCGCAGTACCTTCCCCGGAAAGTGTTTTGAGTGTGGTCAGAATGGCCACAAACAAGTGGACTGTCCTGTGAAAAAGATGCGAGATGATGGAGATGAATTTGTGTTTTCTGCGACGTGTGATACAAAAACAGTGTGCAAGACGTGGTTGCTGGACAGCGGCGCCAGCTGCCATGTCTGGTGAACGTAGCGATTTCGATGGGTTTCGAGAGTTGGTATCACCAATTTCAATTACAGTGGCGAGTGGAGAACGTTTAGCCGCAAGCGGAAGCGGAGCGGTACGATTTGCGCATCAGAATGGGTCGATAGTGAGTTTGACCGACGTTTTTTATGTACCCATGTTGGATAGAAGACTGGTGTCAGTGCCCGCATTGACTGCTCGTGGAGTTCAGGTCCAGTTTGAGCACGGTAAAGCCACACTAGTGATAAATGGGAACGTGGTGGCTGTGATCAGGAAGGAAGGCAAGTTGTGTGCCTGGAATGTGCAACAGGAAGATCAAGAAGAGGCGCTTGAGGCGGTCGTGAAGCGGAAGAGCGAAGCGGAAAGTGCGTTGTGGCACGCACGACTTGGTAACGTGTCGGATACAAAGTTGAATCGATTAGCGCTGCGTGTGATGGTTTTTCTCCCGACAAGATGATTGGATTTGCGCAGGTTGTGCGTGCGGAAAGATGTCGACAAGTCCATTTTCGCACCGGTCTAGAAGTGAAGTGAAGGCATCTCAGTCGTTTGAGATCGTGCACGACGTTATGGACCCCATTAAGCCATGTCGAAGGGTGGAGCCCGCTACATGCTCACCTTCATCGATGACTTCACGAGATTTGTTCACGTGTATTTGATTCCTAACAAGGCTGTGGTGTTTGACAAGTTCGAGGAGTATTGTGTATTAGTGACAACCCAGTACGGACTTGTTTAAGGAGTGATACCGGCGGCGAGTACGTGAACAAGCGATTGAACTAGTTCTGCGTGAAGCACGGGATTGTTCACCAGACAACGGCACCGTACTCCCCGCAGCAAAACGGTCTTGCAGAACGCATGAACAGAACCGTCACGGAGATGGCGCGATCGATGCTGCAAGGCATGCAAGTTGAGCGCAAATGGTGGGGAGATGCGATTATGACCGCGGTGCATATCGTCAACAGGATCCCGAATACGGCTCGACCTGGTGTGAGTTCGTTTGAGGTTCTTACTGGATCTAAACCTGTGCTGGACTATCTGCGAGTGTTTGGCGCGAAAGCACATCGACAAGGTAAAGCGGACAAAATTGGATGCGAAAGCACCGCTGGGTAAGCTGAAACTTCGAAGGCATATCGTGTGTGGGATCTTGACGATGAACGATTAGTGACGTCGCGTTCGATTGTTCTAGATGAGCAAGCTGCCTCCGGATATCGCGACGTGGTTCTTGACGATGGCCGTGGTAACAACAAATTGGTTGGCCATCTTGATGTTGTGGCATCTTTACGAGGCACAATAGTGATGACAACCCGCCAAACCTCAGTGGAGAAGCCATGGATATTGATGAGACAGTGGAGGATGGCGCGGTGGACATGGACGTAGACTCGGTTGAAGCCCGTGAACAGCAAGTATCGGCAGTCCGACTGAGGGGGAGAGACGAGAGATTCAAGGCATCGAAACTCCTGCTGTCATGCCACAACACCCGACGCAGAACGTACAAGTACTGCTACCTTGATGCCAAGTGAGACGGGCTCGTCAAATAAGTGCGAGTACAGCTCCACGTGTTCCCCGTAACACGGCAACTTCTAGTATTCCTCAAATTTAACAAGCTGTCCGCGAGGAATCAGCTTTGGTCCCATAAAACACTCGCTACTTTACTGACTCGAGTGGTCTTTAGTGGAGGATCTACGAAACCTTAGTCGCTTTCGTATACCGCTCCACGACTACTCACTAATGGTGGTGATTCTGACCTTGCGCTGGCACCGCAAAGTTACATCGAAGCGATGTCGTCGCCAGAATCGCAGCAGCGGAAAGAGGCAATCAGACGAGAAATCCGAGCGCACATTAGAAATTACACATGGGATGTGGTTTGTCGACCTCCAGGTGTTAAAGTTATCGGGTTCAAATGGGTTTTCGCGCACAAGTTCGACGAAAAAGGTCAAATCGTACGTTACAAGGCGCGCTTAGTTGCTCTTGGCTGTTTCCAGACAACACGGGAGTCAAGCGAGACTGGATCCGGACCAAGTCAAGGGCGGCTTTCTGACGATATACATGGCGGAAAGGCAAATCGACCAAAGATTTCTTCAAACGAATCTCATGTGACCATGGCCGCTCCCATCTCTACGTAAATCCGGTACGACTAGCACACACACACACACCCTTCGGTCGAGACAACCGGCTAATATGAGGACCCACCCAAGTACGTTTGTGTGGTACGTATTCCTTGTAACGGGGTTACTCGTACAAGTGGTTACACCACTTATAACTCTAACTGTTCAATAACTGTTAGAGGTTGGAAATGGACCTCAGAAGCGATTGTCCTGGAGCGAATACTACCGTTCGGTCCGGGTACTTCGGGTCGCAAGTGTACAGTGCCAAGCGGAACTTCTCGGACGAGATACAGCCGCACCGACGTCAGTCGCAGCGTTTAAAGTATGTACAAGCCTTGGGTTCCGCCATTTTCACGTTTAAATCATGCAGCGCCATGCACCTTGAATTTTCCCAAATCAATATCTCCAGATCCATCAGTGTCGTATCCCGACGCTGTCTTGATGTCGATCACGTAAACCCGGGCCAAATTCAGTAACAGTTCTCATTTTACGGTATTTTGCAGTTTAAATTAGTTATATTTGATTTAATTAAACTTATTGGCATAAGAATATTTAAATTAAGTCTAATCTAATTGCACGCTTCCTCATACACGTAAGCGGACGTGTACGCCATCTAGTGGGTCTAAGTAGACCCATTACATTCCTTACAGGGGCCATACCACACGAAGTTCTTAGAACACTTCATTTACCTATTCACCATCTTAACCGTGAATCACACGTGCCTTCCCACGTCGACGTTAATACCAAGATATGTGCATGTGTCCGCTGGATCGAGAAGTCGGAGGTCACATCCCTATTCCGCATTCCGGCTGAGTCCGTCCGGGTGTAGAGCGACTGCAACAGCCTTTTCACGATTAAGTTTCAGTCCTGAAGCACCTCCAAACTCGGTCAGAACTCGACGTACCGCAGGGAGTTCCGATGGATGGTCCAAGTAAACATCAGGCCGGAGTTTGAAGTTCACAGGTGAAGAGAAGTAGAGTTTTCCTCGGAGTCTGGTGTCGGAATTCAGGAAACCCTTCCAGGAGCGTTCGGGAGTCGGAATCTCTGGAAACCAAATAGGTTCCCAGGAAGTCGATAGTCGAAGAGAGATTTGTCACCAGAGAAAAGTCTGATATCGGTGTCTGGATATCACAAATGCAGAACCGAGCCACTTGACTTTCATAGATAAACAACAAATATACAGAGTTCAGGAATATACAAATATACACAGCCGTTCTTATTCTTTCGGAGCCCTTGAACGGTGGGCTAATACTCCAGGTCAACTAGGGACTTGTTACCACACCTGGTCTGTCTGGTATCCCTGTCACAATCGCCCTCCCTCTAATATAGAGGGTAAATATAAACCAATACAATCGGCTATATACAACAGTCTACTTTGCACTCTGAAAACGACTGTCTAGTTTCCAGAGCCTGTCAAAACATATGAAATGGGCTACCGCTAGAGACAAAACAAACGACCCAACTAGGATATGGAATAGGTGGGTCCTCTCAGGTCTCCGCGTTACCGCATAACCTAACTCATAGAGCATGCATATCTCTTAGCGTAAGCCAATCAGATCAAACATTTCTGCAAGTCTTATTACCATTTCTCATAAAGCACACTCAGTGATTGTGTTAAAATTTATAGCAGTGAAGAACTGATAAAGCGCACACTCCCGCAGTTGCAGCAGTCTACCTTTTCATTTTCGAATTTGCGTCGGTTTACAATGGCAATTGTAGGAAGACCTCGTACGAGCGGCACCAGATCTCGTCCGAAGCAGTACAAACGCACTCCTTTCTCGTATGGCTACAAATTGCACATGTACTATCCTATGCACCTGCTAAACAGCCACGTCCGCATGTACATGGGGTATGCTCTATGAGTTAGGTTATGCGGTACCCGATGTTTGCCTAAGGGGATTGGAAAGGCGAGAGATCACACGGCAACAAACCTTGACGCGGCCTTGCAGACAGAAATACAGCGACTTCTGGTCCACACGGCAAATTAAACTCTTTTTTTCGTTTTATCTTTCTCATGACTCTCAAATCTTTCTGGTATCTCTCTCTCTCTCTTCTTGCCTTCTTTGGGCGTCCTTCATGCAGTCAGTTCATATCTCAGGTACTCTTAGTCTTTATATACATCAGGTATCTTGACTTGGTCTCAGTATGCAGTCAATGCAGCAGATCTCGATAGTTTGACAGGTAGAGACGTCATTACGAGGGATGTGCAGGTCAGGCATCACTTGATTGCGTGACTTGATGGGTTCACTCGGTTTCAGTATGGTCTTGAATCTTCGTTGATTTCAGAGTCTGGTATCCTGGTTTTCATAGTCTTGGTCACTCAGAGTAGGGGATATCAGAGTCTTGAGTAGGATATCGGAGTACGGAGCACCAATTCTCAACGTACACGACGTTCTTGAGGGAGTGCGCGGGTGCGCGTCGTCCGGCGCGCGATACTTGGTCTCTGCGGGTAAGTAGTGTAGATCCTTGAACCATCATCGTCGCGCTGGACGGTAACGAGATGAGGTCTCTCGTAGATACGTTCTACTGAGAAACGTTCCGCCCGGAATTGGGCACTCATCGTCGGGGAAAGTCCGGTGACCAGACAGAGAGTATTTGACCTTCAGAGTTGTGCACATTCTGAAGTACCCGTCCGTCCAATGGACCCCTTTACAGTCAGGCGAAGGTTTACCCACATTCTTCCACAGATGTCACACGGGTGCAGACGCGTCCCAGGCTCCCCTTCGCTCGTAACTCATAATGTAACCAATCACATCGTAACGTAATATCGAAAATCGGAAATAGCATCACGTCAACCGCCTCTCCTGGTCACGATCCGTCAGTGCGGAACTTTCTCCAAGCTGTGTGTCATGGTCAGGCCTATCAGACATTCTGATTGACGGTTTTCAGAGTCTCTGGTGTCCTGTCGCACAGTCTGATTCCTCTCTCAGACTCAGAAGCTTGAACTTGGCTCGCCCAACGGGCGGTCATATTCCAATCCACTTTCTTACGCATATCTCAGACCAGCTTTTCCTAATTATATTTTATGAGGAAAACAGCACGTCTCCAGGCACGAGCGCCTCAACGAGTGTTAAGGCAGGCTGCTACGGCAACTGCCGATACGGCACAGGTTGGTGATGTTGCTTAGCCACATAACTGGGTGGCTGCTCAAGCGCCCCAGCCCATGTACCGGAGTCTGGGACTCCCCAGGTTTGATGGTCATGCTAGGGACCTCCCTGATAACAACGCGAACCTGAGCTGTTCAGGTGGCGCCTCGCCAAAGACTGTCTCACGTGGTTCTGGTTCTGAATTCTCTGAGGATGTCCCCTCCAGGGTCTTCCGATCGCGAACTGTCGGTGCCCCCACGACTCTTGTCCACGGAGGAGGTTGGATCGTCGCTTCCGTCAAGGTCTGGTGACGAGTGATGGTGTTCCAGTCACTGCGTTGGAGGTCCCCCAGAATTACATTGATCCTGACGTGAAACCAGAGGGACGTGCCTTTCTGGTGAGCACACCGGCGCGAGCTGAGGATTTCAGGAGAGGACGCCATATCGCGAATGCTTGCGGCGGCCCCTGTGTAATCGTGGGGTACGAGTTACTCACCGACGAAGATCTTCGAGAGCTGGAGCGGGTGATCCCACGCTTCGATCCCGATGAAGTTGTGACTCCCCGTGCCCAGACTTCGAACGTGCGTACTCTGGATGCTCTGACTGCGCCCGTTGAGGTTCGTCGGGAGATAACGTCTTTATTATCTCACGTTCCACATACCCGGCTGGCTGAGAGGGTCTTTCGGACAGCTGGATGTCTGAAGCTCATGACCGCTGCTCACCGCCGTCTTCGGGAATGTGTTGGTTCTCAAAACGGCGTCGCTCTGATAGATGCGGCGGCCCGGTCTGAGTGCGAGGAGATCAAGCGCGAGTGGGTGCTGAACTGTCGGTACTGGTGGCATGAACTCCAGAGTGCTCAACCGGTGCCGTGGAAGAGCGTATGTCCTCAGAGCTTCAGGATCTCAAGGCACACTATCAAGATCAAGAGGAGGCTCTGAAAGCGGACAAGGCGGCTCTGAAGGCTCAAGTCGCTGACCTCCAAGCACAAGTCTCCATTCTGAAGTCCCGTCCTGATGTGAAGCCGACGGATCCATGGGGGTTTTCAGAGTTTTTGCCAGAGAACTCTGAATTCTCTGGCCTCCATGATCTTCTGGTGTCATATCAAGAGGACATTATCGTTCCAGACGACTGGACCACCATCGTCAACGTGACGGCTCTGGGCGAGCGAAAGAAGCCCGTCCCTGATTTCAAGAAACGTGCAGCGGGGCTGCGTAGGAGTGCACCGCACAGAGGAAGTTTAGTTGACTCGTAGAGTCTCGCTTGCAAGGCAATAGCCTTCGGTTCTATACAATAACCAAGTTTTCCACTAATTACGGGACTCACAGAGTCAGTGTCCCTATAATAAAGGATTGACACTATGGATTTAATATCTAACATACTAAATCCTAATCAAAATATAATCAGTGGCTCTGAGCCGACTGCCCATGTCTGAACACACGAATCTCAGAAATAAAATCTCTGAAAAACATGCATTCAGACTCCCATTCTCTGAAAATCATACTCTGAAATCCCTTAGATATCAGACTTCCAGATGCGTTTTCAGAGTTGTTAGACTCTGGGGTGATCGTCTCCAGCTTGCATCGCCTGGAAACAAGCTCGTGCTCGTGCACTCTGGTTGTACTCGTAAAGTAATGCGCCACAGTTCAACTTTGATAGCGGTGGCCACTCAGTTTCATCGTAATATTTCCACTTAACGAGATATTCACGGAGACGTTTAGACGTTCTGGGACGTTTACTCCAGTGAGTATCTCCACTTCGTACTCGTCATTCTGACCATCAGGTTCCCAACTGTTTTAGGTTGGCTTGGGTCTATCTTGTGACGGCGCGCTGTTCCTCTCGTCGTGCTTCTCTCTGACCCAATTACAATCGCAAGCTTCTCTTCCACCGTTCTTCTCGTGTCTCGAATCGGTATGGTCCTTTTGCGCGCTTCTGTCAGACTGCGCGGCTGGAAGATCGCAAAATAATTCTACCTAATGAGGTGGCAATTGAGTGAAGGATCACTCATCGATAAGCTATCCCCCTTTGCAAAAAATTTTGACGGGGATAGCTCATCGAGATTCGCCAATATCTTCACCGTTTCGTTAAGAGTTCGCCCAGCAGGACTGGTCGCTGTTGCAATCGATTCAGTGTTGGATGCAGCCGCATCTTAGCGTTGGGTGCTAGCCTTGGAGCCGTCAGGGATGTGAGGGGTGAGCCGCCTTAGGAGGGGCTTCCTCACCCACTCATCCTAGGTTGGGCTGGTTCTTGACCGCGCGCCAGTTTTCGTTGGAAAAGCAAATCCTCTTCTCCGAGGCGAATTACACCGCACACGCGCAGATTCAGATATAGTACCGGAATGTGCTGGAGATATGACGGGGGCTATACAGCACTTTGCACAGAGGAAGGCTTGGAGTATACAAACTCCTAGTGAACAGCAGTTCACTTCGTCCCTAAAGCTTTGGGGAGACTAACTAAAGTTTAGGTAGAATTAAGACTGAATATTTTATAGATACTTGTTAGCTTGGCCTCCAATACAAAAACGATATGTATATGTGATAGGTGTCTGCGGAGGCACCCACCACAACAGCCACAGGAAACCAAATTACGACATGCATCAATTTGAAAGACTCATTTAGCGAATGTTACCTGTGGCCACAAATAATATTCATATCTCCTTGACAGGGATACCCCGTTTTAGCTTCTTTACTGTACTCTCTGTTAGCTTGCTTTTGTTTCAAACCTCAATATTGTGAGTTCTACTCAAAACTGGATTGATCGATTGGTTAATCGCCCACGCTCAATGACCCATGCAATCGTTCAGCCTCTCATAAATCATAAGGAAACATTACCGAAGATAGGTTTCAATTGCGCGCTGCAAAGCAGTGCGCACCAGCAACTTTTCCTGCATCAGCACGGCAATGGATCCTTAGTCTCACGTGTCGCTTGGGGCCGCAAGAGGCTTTCGATCAGCTGACATTTCGCCGGCGAATGGTGCGCGGAATGGCGCTCGCACGCGTGCATCGCCACATTCAGCTCGTGTATCGCCGTACCCTGAGCGCATTCGAACACGAACGGGAACGCCACCACCTCCAGGACCAATACGACGGCGGACACCACCAGCAGTAACTGTCAGTGCACGCTCGAATCCAATTCAAACTCCATCTACATCTCAACAGCCTTCTCTCGGGGCAGCAAGGTCACCTGTAGCGTCAAGTCGAGCTAGGCGTTCTCCGTTCCCTAGTACAGCTAGTCAACCGCGGACACCAAGTTCAGCACCACGCCGAGCGTCACCCCGAGCTGCATCGCCTATTGGTAGACCTGAACAGCAGCTACCAGCCTCTCCACTGAACGCAACATCGCATCAATATCAACTTGTGGTCCAACCTATCCTTAAAGCCACAATGAGCCAGCGAGATGCATCCGGGGAGTCGCTAGAGGACTTTGCGGTAAATGGATCGACGTTTAGGGAAATAGCCCACAAGTTATGGAGCATTTTGGGCACCACGTGAAAGGGCGAGCTGTGAAACACAATGGAATTTGGTCACTTGAACCTCCTGCTGGCAAAAGATGATGCAGCTTAAACTCAATAAGCATCTTGTCGACAGCACCAAGAGGCCGCCTGGAACCAGTGGCTGCTACTAGTAGATTTTGACCAATCACATCGAGCCGTTGATTGGACTGGCGATTGACCAATCACCCTTGTCCAATTTTAACTGGAATTGACATGTTTATGACAAGTGCGTGGTGTACGTGCACCGTAAGCAGATCCATCATTATGGTACAAGTACAGTACAGTGCTGTATGTATAAGATGGACGGTTGGATCTGTCACTGGATCATGCCGCAATCAAAAATGACAGAAACTACAGTGTTACAATACACGTACAGAAGAAGAAGAAGAAGTTAATTAACTACTTAGCGGGCATATCGTTTCGCTAGCGATGTAATATCTACTTACGACAACTTATTTTACATCCGGGGAGTCCATATTCGGTCACTGGATTCGGGTAAGTTTCTAAACCCATTCCCTGAAGAACTGAAACCACATTCTTCCTCACAATGCAGATAGATATGTTGGTAATGTCAATTTATCACACTTTGAGTGCTCAATTTTTCTGTTTCCGTCTCCTTGAAGTGAATCTTGCTGCGTAGCCGCCAAGTAGCATGGAAAGCAATTGCTGTTACAATACTCGTACAGTACGTATAAGCGGTATTGTAGCACTGTACATTTTTGTCGGTCCTCACGCATGAAAACAAAAAATGTGGCAATACTACAGCAAGATGGTATGGTCAACGCGCAACTTGTTCGGTTACGAATGCTAGTAATTGTACCGTGGTTCTAAACAGCACTTAAACAGAGAACCCAGTCTTACGTTACGTAAGTTACGTACAATCCATGAAGGAATCCCAACGATATACAGGTTTCCCCGCCTAATTTGCAACTGTGTCAAGCAAAAAACCTTGATGACGACGTGCAGATGCGGATGCGATTTGCTGAGACAGATTCGCCAATGTACTGATATAGATGTAATCTAGAGGGAACGCGGGATGCAAGTTGCTCCATTACGGTGGTACTGGTAAACGAAAGGCTAAGAATGGACATTATTTGTTGCAGTGTATCGCTGTGCTAGTGCTCATAAGCCTCATTCACCAATTATCAACATGCCATCCAGCAAGAAGAACGTGTACGTGCGCCTCACACTTTTAGGAACTGTTGGAGGAATACATACTGTGTGAATTCACTCAACTAATAAAGTTTACATTAATTCAGTAGTTGCTGCGTTTATGTGTTACCTGTGCAGATTTTGCATCCTCGGACATTTTCTTGGTCCGACCCTTGCAAATTAGGCGGGGAAACCTGTACTACGTACATGTAGTACAGGTTTCTGCCTCAATAAAGAAGTTGGAGTCTGCATGCAAATGGCAAGGTTATAAGAAATAGACAAGACAGTTCGATTTAAAATATTGTCAGTTCATAAAATGGTGATATGCAGCTCGGAAGGTTATCGGTTTTTCAGGCTTCTTTATTGAGGCAGAAGACTGTACGAGTGTCGCTGTGTCTGACACTCAAGACACTGGCAGTGTCGATGTGTCTGCTGTTTGTGGATTGGCCAGCTCTCGCACGCGGACACATCTTGCACATCTACAATAAATGTTCTGAAGCGTGGCAGACGGTCGACAAAATACTATAAACACACCAAGATGTAGCGTTAAGCACAGCAAAACCTTCATGCACACAGTGCAAGAGACAGTTTGCCGAGCGCGCGCACGTCGACGACAGATGGACGACATGACTCCTGATAGGTTGGCGCTGTGGAGGTCCTACCCCTCCCCTGTTTGACTGTTTGACGCTATTTGACTGTTTGACGCATATATCCCCAAGACGACGATGGACGCTGCTGGAGCTCTAGGGCGATGACGGCTACTGCAGGAGCCCTAGGGCACGTAGGGATTACCCGTGGTGGGGTTGGCGCTGTGGAGGGTCAAAGGAAGACTCGTGCGCGCTGCTGCTCGCGCTTGAGCGTGCTGCTGGTTGTTTGACTGTTTGACGCTATTTGACTGTTTGACGCTATATCCCCAAGACGACGATGGACGCTGCTGGAGCTCTAGGGCGATGACGGCTACTGCAGGAGCCCTAGGGCACGTAAAGGGATTACCCGTGGTGGGGTTGGCGCTGTGGAGGGTCAAAGGAAGACTCGTGCGCGCTGCTGCTCGCGCCCAGGCGTGCTGCTGGTTGTTTGACTGTTTGACGCTATTTGACTGTTTGACGCTATATCCCCAAGACGACGATGGACGCTGCTGGAGCTCTAGGGCGATGACGGCTACTGCAGGAGCCCTAGGGCACGTAGGGATTACCCGTGGTGAGGTTGGCGCTGTGGAGGGTCAAAGGAAGACTCGTGCGCGCTGCTGCTCGCGCTTGTGCGTGCTGCTGGTTGGGCTCACGATGCTGGTTGGGCTCGCGACTCGTGCGCGTTGCTGGTTGGGCTCGAAGGTCAGTTGAACTGCTGTCATTTCGAGGGTGTTTTATTAACAGCACATTAATCTATTCTACTGATAATGCAGGCCCATTTGCTCGTGGCCTTCCTGCAGCTTGGCCAGATACGCCCCCGCGTTTCCGCTTGTTGCTCCCCCGATAGACTAGCGTATCTCGACCAGCAGCGTCAACACCTCCTACAGTTCCAAGAGCATACAGTAAGTGCACACAGGAAGCCTGCTTCGACCACAGGCGACACGGGCAGACGCGTGACTCGATATCTACTGCCCAGCCGGTAGCTGGCATCCCTAACAGCTCCATTCGCGTGCTTTCGACACCAAGCTGAGCGGAGACGGGTAGGTCTTCCTGAGAGCGGCGCTCGTTGACGTTAAACACGTGGATTGCCGGAGATGCTTGCACGTAAACGATATGATTCGCACATTCCGAGTTCGAACCGAGCAGAAACGCGATGGTGTTGCGCTCGGGCTTGTACTCGCGAAGCAAGCCAGCTCGAGCCATAGCGCTAGCGCGCCTAACCATGCGCTCATCAACTCCAGGCTCCAAAGCAAAGGCCCGAGCACGCACACTTTCACCTCGGCACAGGACGAGAAGCTGCTCAATGAGGGCGCCAACCTTCAGCTTGCGCCTTAGTGTGACGTCACGCTTAATAGCGGCATTGTACGTCTCACAGGGGTTATTAGTGGTGGCATAGCCGCCCAGCGTATGATAGCATTGCCATCGCCACACACGATCGTTTAACCACACCGTTCTGAAGTAGCTAACGAACCGATCTAGCTGAGTGTATCCTTCCCATTTTTTGAAGAATCTCATCCTTGCGCTCTTGAAACTCCAAATCGCATCTCGAAAAGTGCATTTCGTGAACGTCGCGCATTATCATTGCTGCGATGCTGGTGTCGAAAGCCCGTGTTTTCTCGTAGATCTTCTTAGCCACATGAAAGTAGCACATCAAAAACTTATACGGGCTGCTGCCTCCTCCAAAACTTTCATTAAGCGCATTCCATTGCGCGCTATCAGCATCTCCCATTGCGAAATGAACGCGAAACGGCCTTCCAGTCACTTCAAAAAACACTTTTGACAGCATTGACAGAACCTCAGCGTACTGAGGCTGCTGCTGCTGGGACACAATAAAAATTGCAAGAGGATGAAACTTTCTTGCACGATCCGAAATCCCAATTACTATAACCGGGTACCCAGTCTGGGTGAGCTTGTACGTGGCGTCCACGTGCAAAATGAAAGAAGCAGGATCACGGTCAGCTTGACGGAGCAGCTTTTTCGTGGTGATCCCAACCACAAAAGGGTGAGCATCGCTCCATTTCCGACAACTGGTCTGCCATCGCTATCCGTTCGCCACGTAAACGTGAAAGCTGCATTGTCTTCTTCGCGGCCTGTAAAACCCGTTTCACGTAGCTTCAGGCGAATAGCGCCCATGCGGTCACTGCCGCCCAGCGTTGTCGTAACATGGTGGTAAACAAAACGCTGGACAGCAGAGAGCGGTGGAGCTGTTTCCTCATCGAGGCCAAAGCGCTGAATTAGCGCTCTCCAAATACGAACAGGGCGTAGACCCTGCGTGGCCCAGTCTCGGGCGAGTTCCTTCATGGTAGGCGTTAGGCGAGGCCTGGCGTGGGCTCGCACGTGGGTAACGTGCGAGAAGAGCTCGTCCACGGCCACCACATCGTGCTCCTGGCACGAACGGACGCGCCCACGCCATGGGCACGGTGTTGCTGATGCTGCTGCAGAGCACGCTTCGCACCTACAGCGTAGCAGCTGCGTCCGCATCGCGTGCGGAGCAGCGTCAGCGCAGACATTGCACTGGCCAACGTCACTTCATGCAATGGAGAATGCTTTGAGCGAGTCCAGCAGTATGTCGGCGTCCGAGCGAGGCATGCTTGGGGTGAGGGTGGTCCAGGAGAGCGGCCGAGGCATTGGGGAGGAACTGGATGGCGAGGGAGGGGGGGAGGCGCGTATTGCAGAGTGAGCCAGCAGTACTTTGTCAGAATTGCACTAGATCTTATTGGATAAAACTGGGTTTTGTGATGAACATGATTGAATAAAAATACATTGTCGTGAGACCAGTAGATTAGTGGTTGTGGCGCGATGTATGTAGTGGCGGTCTCTCTTTGTACGTGGAGCTAGTGGATTTTACTGTGCTGGTGAATGTGTACTTTGCCTGTTGTGTTTTTTGCCGTGAAAAGGACACGTCCTCCAGACGGTCTGCTGTGTTGATTACAGCACAGAAGCTGTGCTGCACGGACTTTTTATATCAGCTGCCAAAAAAAAAATCTGACTTCGATTAAGAAGTATATTATAATATAATTACCACATAATACATATTCCTCTGGACTCCAGAGTATCGAGGAGCGCTTGGCGTGAATCACCAGCAGAACGAGACATCGTTAACAACACAATCGAGGTAGCTGTGGATGATAAAAACAAGGTACCTAGGATTTAATGGCCGCTCATAAATACTTTTAAAAAAAAGTATATGGTAAACTGGTAATTTAGAATCAACAGAGACATTGTACACGATGATGCTTCTTGCCTGTCTGTGTGCTTGCACGTCCTCCAGGGATTTCCTCTGTCTCCAAACTCTCGGATCATGATGCCGTATCTCTGAGATGAACCAATAATATCCGTTCCAGAACTTCAGGCTGGCGTTTCATGTACCATGTTGGGTGGCTCCTCACTCGTCAACATTCTTTTCAAGACTCAAGCGCTCAATACTGTTACTTCTCCCATGCGTCTGAACTATTTCGTGGTTGTAGCTGCGACTTTCATCTTCGCTTGCTGTGATGAAACGGCTGCCGTCAAAGGCCCCAGCATTGCTGCTTCAGTTACCCATACGGATTCGCTGGGTGTTACGCGGGGAATTGGCAACGGTAACCGGTTTCTGAGAGGCGTGAACGATGTTGCTGATGACGAAAACGACGAAAACGACGATGACGAAAAGGATGATGAAGATGAGAACGAGGAGAGGGCATCGTTCAAACTCGACATGGCAGCAAAGAATTTGTTTACCAAAGCGGCAGCCAAGCTGACCAGGAACAAGTCACTCGGCAACCTTGCAAAAGTGGATGATGAGGTGTTCCACAGTGCTGTCGTTACACGTAACTTCTTCACGCTCGAGCGTATTGAGAAGTTGGGCTTCAACCCGGACAAGATGTTCTTGAAGATGAAGCAAATGAGCAACAACGCTCCTCTCAAAGAATCAGAGAAGGTGCTCCTGCAGTACTATTCGATGTTCTGGAAGATCAAATATCCCAACTGGGTTAGCGAGGTCCCCCGTATGTTTTAGCGCGCCATTGTCTAAGACAAGGAAAGTAATAGCCAAGACTGTCGTTCAAAGACTTAGCGGTGTAAAACTCGATTCTACACTAATATCAATTCTATCGAATACTTCCTAGGAAATTTAATGGTACTATTATAACGTACGTAGTATATCAAATGACGTAACGTAAACTTGTACTGTACTGTACATGTAGTTGTAGTAGTAGTAATAGTACCGATCTCTTGGTGATCCTCGCGTATTAATAGTGCCATTTGGTATTAATAGTATTTGGGAGAACTGGCGCCTCGTTTGTTTTGCACTTGTCAAGGGCATGGCCTCCCAGCCAGCCTACGCATTTACAGAGATCCAGCTTCAGCTCATTTGTCTCGAGTCTAACACTTTCCGATAAGACAAGTCACCCCAACTTGTTCCTGTACAGGCGTAATTGTATTTAAAATACAGTCTTGAAAGAATACGCTTACTCATTTTCGCTTCGGGATACATCTGCGGCGTTGAATCACCTTTTCGCAGTCTTTTTAGTGCTTCAAGCCTCTGTTTCGTTTCATTCTATGCCGTCAATGCCTGTGGTCGGCACAGCATGCATACTGGTACTGTTTGGTCTGGTGTCCCCGGCCCATTCCTATGAACAGTGGTGTATTGCCAGCTATATGAGACCTCATTGGCAATACGTACTAAATAGTTTTGTGAATCGGCCCTATCATACCGGAACAACGGGACTGAGATCTGGGCGATATTGTGCACTACGGTACAGGGATCATATAATCGAACACAAACACGAGAACGCTGGTGTGTTAGCCCAGCACAGAGTCCCCGAGCTCCATGGGTGTGCGCGTCTTGTGAAGCATTGATCTTGTTGAAGCTGCCGAAAGAGCTTGTTTGTTGTTGTGTCTTGCTTGGTCAAATTGCGAAATGAGTATCCAACCTTCCCCTGCAGCAAGCCGCTTGTGTGGTGTGTGGTGTGTGGTGCGCGTCTTGCGGGTCTTTGCCGCCACAATACTGCTTGGAGAAATAGAGTGTAGGCCCGGTCGATGTGACAAATAGCGACAAATTCTTCTTCAATATACATTTAAGACCAGCCAGGCTTGTTCGCTTAGGTCAAGTGCTGGATGAGCATTAACCCATGTGACGAGCGCAGGAGGTCAGGCCGCTTGGTGTCTACAATGCACATGTCATGTACCTGCGCAGTACTTTAAAGTACAAGCAAGCAAGCAAGCAATGGTACTTTGAGATAGACGGTAAAAAACTTGACAGTATCTGAGGCGTGAAGCTGCATGGTGTTTTTGGTGTGCGTTCATATCGCGTTTGCTAGACACGCGGTGAAAAGTTTCACTGAAAATGTTGACGAAACAAAAGCGGAGAAACACGATCCTCTGTTGCCAGCTAGCGGCTGTCACTCGCTAACAGCGCTGTTGAGTGGCCTTGGTGCTTGGGTCGTGAGTGCGTCCACTTCTGACAGCAAGTGGACAATCCTCAACTAACGATGTTATTGGGTTTCGAATACTTACTCGTAAAACAGTGATCATTCAGCCATGAAACACAGCCGCACAGTTCACGGACAAGCTTGGCATGTCTTTCATAATGCACGCGAAAACACATTGCTACCACTAACGATACCTCTTACGCCACTTTGAGTCAAAGTTTGAAGCAGGTTCGTCTCTCATCGCGTGTGGATGATACTGTGACTGCTTTTGCGGTGTTGTTTAGCACCACGTTATGCTGTCATGGAGTAGGTTGCCGCGTGTGAAGCTGACGATAGCGAGACATGCGTTCCTCCTGGACAATCCTAGTCGATAATGATGAAAACTAGACTGCGCCCGAGGGCGTCGTCGTCACACATCAACTTGAAGTTAAGGCCCACCGAGACGACAACTTGTAAGCACCGCGCAAAAACTGAATTTTCGTCCGGTTGGTCCTTAGTGCACGTTGAAGAAGAATCTGTGTGCTACCATTTGTCGCATCGGTCGAACCTACACTCTGGTAAATGAACAACACGTCTGATAAACAGTGCTGCAGCACTATTCACAAGCAACAATGACGGTTTCGTTGAAGCGGAAACCAGCAATACAGCGTGCAAGTGTAATCAAGACGCCAACAATTTTGAGGCTGAAGTTGATGCTGGTCAACTTCTATGTCGTTTGAGGCGCCAAAGACCTGCAAGACACAGTGCACCACGGATCCAGTCGCGAATGGACATGGGCATGCGTACCAATGTCAACGTATGCAAGGAACTTGCTGCAGGAAGGGGCGCCGCTAGGTAGGATACTCACTTCATAATTCGCCAAGACCAAGCAAGACACAACAACAACCAAGCCTTTCGGCCGCTTCAACAAGATCAATGCTCTACAAGCCGCACACACCCATGGAGCTCGGAGACGCCATGTTGGGCCAACTCACAAGCGTTCTCGTGTTCATGTTCGACCACATGATCCCTGCCGTGCACAACGTCGTCAGTTGGGAGACGGATGACATCGATCTAGGCCCTATCATCCCAGTACGTCCAGCTCTAGATACTCGTCACTAAAAACACTGTACTGACGTTATTTGTCATTTTCAGGAATGGAGTGGAGATGCTCGGCCTGCCAATGACAAGAGCAAAATGTTCACACCACAACGTCGTGCTCTGCGCGCCTAGCTCAAACCTGTTACTGGTGCAATCCCTACACGAAGCACAAGTGGCAAGAAAAACAAAACTTCTGGGGGCATCTACACCCTGTACCTCCCTGCCTGCCCATTAATTTAATAAACAAGCAAGCTTTTTTTCATTGTGCAGAATATGTAGCCACTTGAAGCATCAGAAATCCGCGAGTTCCATTGGTCAGAATAATCGATTTTCCACCAATCGTCAGTGTTATAAATTCCGCTGGACAGAGAGTTCTTGTCATTTTTTACGATTCGGTGGAGCGTCAATTAGCTGAGAAGCGAATCAAGCAAGGGAAAATGGTCGCCTCGAAGAAGTCGGTACGTAATAAGACTACACAAACGAATACTACTACTAGTAGGTAACATTCTTTAAAAAAAAACTTGAACAAATTACTATTTATCATGTACAGAAGAAGTCCTCGGACAACATCAACTCGCGTCTGCAGCTGGTCATGCGCTCTGGTAAGGTGGCGTTGGGCTACAAACAGACGCTGAAGAACCTGCGCAGCGGCAAGGCTAAGCTTGTTATTCTGGCTTCTAACACGCCTCCACTTCGCAAGTCGGAGGTCGAGTACTACTCGATGCTGGCCAAGACTGGAGTGCACCACTTCACGGGCACCAACAACGACCTTGGTACGGCTTGTGGCAAGTACTTCCGCGTCTCCTGCATGTGCATCCTGGATGCTGGTGACTCGGACATCCTCCGTTCGATGCCGTCGGAGAACTAGTTGAAATGTCTGACTTCTTCCTATTATTTAGGAATTGTTAATTCCTAAGTAATGACATGACTTCTTTTGAGGTTCCAGATTGTATTTAAAGTTAGAGCCACGTTGAGACGCCAGTCACAGGATCGTACAGATACGCTCGTTGATATTCATCGCTCCAATACTGAACGGGGCTGTCTGCAGTCAAAACTTCGTTGTTATTTGGGGTTTCGTCAAGTGCAAAGGCACTAACTTCACTCGTGTAGCTGTCCAAGCCGAAAACTTGTGATGATTCCATTGAGTTAATGGAAATTGGTTGTCGAGCAGCAAGAGATGCAGCTTGAGACTCTTGTTTCTTTTTGCGTAGTTGGGACTTTTCCTCCAAGTATTTGTGGACGATTACCCGTTGATGTCTGCGCTTCATGTCTTGACGAAGTAAAATTCGGTATTTGTGTAGTAAAACTTGGCCGTTGCGCTTATCAATTCTTCGTTTGATCATTCGTTGGATGATTCTTGCAGCACAATTCTCACTTTCTAACTGGCGTTGCCGTTCGATGAGATCTGCTAGAGCACTTTCACGAACCAAATTATCTTGCTTTCTCGCACGGTAGGCTTTCCAACATCGTGCTATTCGGTTCACTGCTTCGATACACCTCGGGAGCTCTTCTGTTAGTAGTTGATTGAGAAGAAATCGCCATAAATCACAACGACGACGTCGATACCAAAGCTGAATCTTTGTTGCAGCCGAGATCTGTTCCAAGATACCCACAACATAAGGACTTCGGTTGGTAGAACGGGAATAATGCTGGTTGAGATGCCGTATCCAGTGCTGAAGGGTACGAGCTGCTGCATCTCGACGACGACGAAGGTTCACCGCTGTTATTCTCCATTTTGACGTAACAACTCCATGCTTGAGAAAGCCTCGAATTGCTTCGCTTGCAGCAATTCTGCGCTGTTTTTCCTTCTCATACGCGAAATGACGTCTCCAAGTTATCTGGATCGCGACAGAAGCGCTTTTAGCAATGGGTAAGCGAAATTGTTCCCGAAAACTTCCACTGAGGTGTCGAGCGCGTAAATACAACGGTCGAGTCGACTTGCGGAGTACACCACGTACTTTTCGCTCTACCTTATGTTGTCTAAATGTACGTTGTAGACAAGATGCTGCCAAGTTCTGGGCCATCAGCATCATTCGTCTCTTAGTTCTTGTAACGTTTCTACGTCGTCCAGCTCGCCAACACTTTTGAATACGAATAGCACTATCGGTCTTCTTCTTACTCCGACAGCGACCTTGGAATCTTCGAAGATGACGTTGAATTGATAGAACTGCGTCCAAGATCTCGACTTTGTCGACTAACTTGTGCACAATCTCAATCAAAATATTGTCTCTCCATTCTTTAAAATCACGCCAAAGTGTTTGAATACATCGTGCCTTCTGTTCGCGACTGCGGTCCAAAAGTTGAGCAATAGCTCTCGCTCGTTTACGAGATCGCCGTTTTAGATATGCTCGATAACTTCTCTGCAAAATGGTTGCTGCATCTTTTCGCCTGATAAACTCGTTATAATCCCTTCGACGCATCACGATACGTTGAATTTGACGAGCTGCAAATTCATCTCGACAATGTTGCAGGTACTGACGATATTTACGGTATTCTCTTTGAATTGTCTTCGCACTACGTTGCATTTTGTCAAGAGCTTGTAGTAAAACCATTTGTTGCTCAGCAGCTTCTCTCTGTTCTCGACGAGACTGAAGAAACTTCGAAAATCGCTGGAGAGTTATAGCTGCAGCCATGTATTCCTGCTCTTGAGAGTCGACAACCCATTGTCTCCATGCGTTAAACCTGTCAGCAGTACGTTCAAGCAAACTTTTCCTAAACATTGCAATGAGCTGGCGAGATGCACTCAATTGTAAGCGCTCCTTGCGCTGGGCTTTGAGTAACTTCTGGTACCATGTCAACAATGCTTTCCGTAACGTAAAATTCGTTAAAACATGGATAACTGCAGTCCTGAAAAGCTGCTGACGCAGACTTCGCGAACATTTCGCATTAGCAAGCTTTAAAACCGGGAAATGGCCATGAATCCACTGGATTTCACGTTGCAATCGCTCGACATGGTGGTGCTGTTTGAAGATCTTCTGGGTCAAGCCCGAACGAAGTTGCTCGATATGTACTTTATCGGGTATCTCCAGTTCAGAGTTCCCACCACTAATTTGATTCGAAATAGGCTTATCTGTCGACATCTGAGACCGTAACATCAATGTTGGCATCGGGTCTAGCTTCCTGCAGCGTTTCCGTCTTGCAACAATATCACGGGTAGATTGAGGATTTGAGTGCAAATGATCCGAGTCATTCAGTCGATTCCTGTAGCGACGGACACGATCTTGTCGTTGCATTCTACCATAGGGACTCACTATCTCTTCAGTTGGTTTTATCTCGCCATGGCGACTTCGGTGTCGCGCACTCAACAGCACATTCTGTAGGGTTTTAGCAGTCAAAATACCTGGAGCTGCCGATCCTTCAAGCAAAGTCGTGGCTGTATCCAAGCGAGCAGTGGTGACTGTGGAGTTATTGCAGTGAAACATCACTTTACATGAGCCAAATTCAAAGTGTTCTTCGAGCTATTCAAGGAATCGACGCCAGAAAAGGCTAAATTAACCCATTCACCATACCGTATTTAAGCCTAATGCATATACCGGTAAGGGTTTATTGTCAATACGCTCCTGCCAAGAGAAGTCTTGGACCAAGACTCTTGGCTAGAGCTGAGTGAGTTGGTGGCAGAATGCATGCCCGACCAAACAGCTCGATAGGAAGAGGCTTTGGCGAAGATGCACGGGTGGAGATTTGCCTTCAGGTTCGGTGGTCCACACTGCTGTTGAACTTGCCTTTCTTGGCCTGTTTTTGGCCTTCATAGCCGAGCCAGTATGTGATGAGGCATTCGTCGACTAGCGGCGATGGCCCATCGCCAATGGCCAGTCGATCGTCCTGCAGAGGCACGAGTAGGAATGTCTTTGCTGCTCTTGATGTGTGCAGCGTGGTTGGATGGTGGCATTCAGCCGTTGAACCAGCGGCGCTATGGCTCCTTTTTTCTGCTTGGCGCGCAATGCGTCGACGTCACCGGTCGGGATTGAAGTCCGCATAGACGATACTGTAAAATGGTGCTTGGGCTGCAGTACTTCAAGTAGTCAGAACGGCATTTGGTGCTTGGAAACGCAAGCGAAATTGTATTTCCAATGGAGCATGCGCTTTGCAGGAATACCGGGCAATACTCAAGCCAAACGAGTTCGTGTGTGGTTCCAAGAGCTCTGCTTGTGTCAAGGCGTGACGCCTGCTGTGTGTTTTGTACGCTGAAGCTGACTGCTTAAGCTGCTGTCGCCCAGCGATTCGCAAACGGCTCTTGGAGACTGCAACTTGCACTACCGTTAAACCAGCGGCGAAAATGCAAACAACCGGCGTGTCTCGTCGTCGCCGTTGCGCTGATTGATCGGAAGCACCGAGAACACCAGCCAGGAAGTGCAAAGTGCATGGCAACGGCAACGCTGTGTAGACTCCATCGCAACGTAAAATGTTTGGTAATCCTGCAAAATGGCACACGTTTCCTTGTTGAAAAACTTAGCTGGCAAAATGAGGAGAATAAAGTTTGCTTTCTTATTGTTGCTTAGCAAATAAATACGTCAAAATACTACCATGTACATGAGCACTACGCTCTCGAGCGTCTCCATCCAAAACTGACGGATAAATATGCTTTTTTGCAGTCGAGGGTTGACGCCCTACTTCTTCATCTTGCCGCCGTGGCTCCAGCAGTAGCCGCCGGACTTGGGGCCCTTGTTGCAGCCCTCGAGCTTGCAAAGGCGCTTGCCACCATGGCTCCAGCACACGCCGTTCTTACGGGACGCGTTCAGGCATCCCTCGACATTGCACCGCTTGCCTCCGCCGTGACTGATGCACAGCCCAAGGCTCACTGCGTGCTTTGTACAACCTTCTTCTGAGCAACGGAGGCCACCGCCGTGGGCAATACAAAAGCCTCCAGCCTTGGCACGCTTATTGCAGCTAGCCATGCCGCAAAGCTTGGCGTTTCCAGTGCGTTTGGCCTTGTCAGCACTAGTCGATCGGCTGATCGGGGTCTTGAGTTCGTTGAGCTGACTAACTGCAGCATCAGCTAGAAGACTGTTGAGTTCCAGCTCAGGTTGACGAGGCGAAGCCGTCTTGGTGTCCTGGAGCTGCTTGTACAAGTCCATGCAGTGCTTCTGCACCGGACTGAGGCTTTCAGAGTCGCGTGGACTGGCGTCACGGTTGATCATCACTCCGATGGAAGGCAGGCGGGCCAAGCCCTTCTCCTTGAGAGGAGACACCTGCGAACTGAGCACGTCGCTCATGCCTACGAGGCGCGGCGACCACTCTGTGGCCGTTGTCGTGGCAGCACCAGTCATAGCGAACAGACTGGGCAGACGTGTGAGGTTGCTCTTGGCGTTGGGCGAGGTGGTCGCTGGGTTCAATGGCGACGGCGGCTGCTTCCACATGTTCATTTGCAGGTCCATTGGTGCGAGGATGGTCTC
Source organism: Phytophthora colocasiae (assembly GCA_018806915.1). Taxonomy (NCBI): domain Eukaryota; phylum Oomycota; class Peronosporomycetes; order Peronosporales; family Peronosporaceae; genus Phytophthora; species Phytophthora colocasiae. The sequence continues at coordinate 1,485,028 of JAGKQI010000078.1, read as the reverse complement.
CATATTATTATTATTCTTTGCGGTTGTGATGCGGACAAGAGTGCAAAAGTAGGAATGGCGAGTTGCGCGTATGTCGCTTGGGAGTTGGTGGCGCACGGCGTCTCCCAGTGCAGATTTTGAAGTGGGGCGACCGTCGCCGACTGTCGCGCTTGAGAGTGTGCCAGAGACGCGGCGTTGACCACTGTCCAGATCACGTACGGTCTCTCGCACAAGTTGCGCCTCCAAGCGGAAAAAAGGGAACCGCCGGACCAAAACGGTCGACGCTGCAGTGGAGGACGCCGGATTTGCGTGTTGTCTGCTGTTGGGCCTCACTGGACGAAAGGAAAGGAGCTCGCGCTGTAGGCTTGCACTGGAGTTTTTCATACGTGTAGCACGGCGGAACTTTGTGTTGGTGGTCTTTTCGCGCGTCTCTTTTTGCGGGATCCTGCATGGACGCGTTGAAGTTTGCTGCCAAGAGCTTTTCTAGAGTCTGCGCGGACGTGTTCCGAATTCAGTTACCGTTGTTCAAATAGTTCGGTTGCAAACTCAGCGTCAGAGATAAGGGTCGTGCCGGCGCTTAGGGCGTCCCTACTAGCCAAACAGACGCAGAATTCAACCGCTGGAAGCATGGGTGTCCTCGACGACGGTGTCACGGCGTCTCCTTACCCAAACAGGTTGTATTACTCGACCAAAAGAAGAAGCGGATCGGCCGATAGAGCGCAGTCACTCCTCCGCCCGAGTCTCTGCGACTTTGAAGTTCAATCGTGGCGCTGGCTTCTTCCGAAGAAGTTGGTGCCGGAATGCCGCCACACATGATCGCCAGCACCTTTCGGTCATCGCGTGCCGACGGCCGAGACGATTTCTCGCTAGATTGCTTCGTGGCGGCAAACACGCATCGGGTGTGTAGTTGCGAAGGGTTTTTCACTGCAGGCGCAACATTGCAGAGGCTGTTACAAATGTGGCCACGCAGGTCTCGTTGACTTCAAGTGCCGCAATTTACCACGCAAAAAGTGTTTACCAGCGATGATTTAGCAAAATCTGGTCAAACTTAGTGGCGGTTTTAGCTCCCCGAATCGTAGACGGTTCCAACAACATGGCGTCAAGGGCTTCAAGTGCAAATGAACTGCCAACGCTTTCGATGATGGAAAGCCGCCCGCTCCGGCTGCTGCATTGCTGCATTGCTGCACGAGGCAGTGTGCTAGCGCCGAGACGCCCTGATAACGGGCGTTGATTTCCGAGGGTGGCGATGGCGGCGTCCTGAGCTTGCACTTTTGTGCTGCTTCGTTGGCGAGCCGTGACGATGTCGACGCGGCAGTCGCCGAAAGCGCAGCAGCTGTTTTCTTCCGCCTCGCAGTTCAACGTGCTTTCACGACCACACGTTGCATCCAAGCACCACTTTCGTTGGCATGGGAACTTCCCACTGCTGTACATACTGTAGCTCAAGCTGCTGCATTGCAGCCTGCAACGTTGGTGTGCAGCACTGGATTCTCTACCGGGCAACTGGCCCAGTGACTGGAGTCATGGACTGCTGCCAGCAATGATATCCTGCCAAGTCTCTTCAATCAGAGATCGAGTGAAACGCCCTCGGTAACGCAAGTTGCGTTCAGCCTTGCTGCGCTTGCATGCTGCGTGCACGTACTGTGTGCGAATGCAGCTACTGTACGCTTTTAGCTACAGTGTGCAGTCATGTGGTGTACAGTACATACTGTATCTATGAGTCTCAAATCGAGTGCCAACGATAGTTGCCTTTTTGGCGACCGCTTTCCCTCTGTTGAAGTAATGATTTGCGCAGAGTTGTTAGGTAGACGAAGGATGGAGACGAATAAAATAATGCATAGAATATTGGAGAGGAAGTCTTGAGTGTAGATGAAGAATGGGCTTGTGTGCTGAAGATGGTAAAAGAAGAAGTGATGAATTAGAGAGTCTGGTGTTCTGGAGGGGAGTTATTCTCCACCAACCAGTCCAGTTAAATAGGATTTCTCTATATGGAACTGCACAATTTAATACCCTTAGATAAGTGTCATCACTGCAGAGATGGTAACTTCAACAGCCTCCCACATCGAGGAATGTGTATGACGCTCTATCTGGCGAGTAGAATTTAATGCTCCACAGGTGGCTGTTTTAACAGTCCCAAAGTGCGAACATGAATATGACCTTTTTCTTTGACTTCGTTGTCAGATTTGTCATTTTCTTGCCGGTTTTGGCGTGGTTGTGCAAATTTCTTGTTTTCATTGATATTTTGGCTATTCAGGAAAACCTTTAGAGGAGAAAACCTGTTCACTGTCAGTTATTAACGCTTTGTACGCGTGTTGAGAAAGCTATTCAGGAAAAAACCTTTACTTGTAAGGATCAAAACCTGTTCGCTGTGCCTCGGAAAATCTTTGAGGATATATTGATATTTTGTTAACATTGATCATTTTTAAACTGCCACTTTTGTGCTCTTTGTGGATGTTGCCTTCACATGTCTTTCGGTTTTTGAGTTGTGTTTCTTGGCTGACTTACATCTGCCTCCCAGTTTCCTGAAACTGGTTCATTTATAAACTGTTTTAACTATGAGAGTTTTTAGGTTCAAATATTTTTAAGAAAGGCTACAGCTTTTACAGCACAAATAACAAACTCTGTTTAGAGTTTTTATTATTGTTCTTCTTCTCAAGTGCTAGACTTGTATCGAATCAATTATAGGTGGAATTGATGCAGTAAAACTATAGTTTGCTTTCTGTAGACAGAAGCGTGTCGTGCATTTCAGAAATTATTGAGAATTTCCTTCTTTTTGTTGTTACGTTTTGTATAGCTGGAAATGTTTGAAATTCATGCCAGTGACTGAATGTAGTTTGGCGTATGAATGCTCGGTTTTGGCGCTAGTGCCTCCCAGTTTCGTGCATTTTAGCACATACTTTTGATAATAGACGCAAGTCTGTATAGCCCGAATTTGATGTTGCTTTAACAAATTACAAGCCGTAGTTCTACCAGGGTAGTTCGCTATAGCTTGGCATCGAGCCAGTATATTTTGGTTGTACGAATCTTAGGCAGATTAGAAAGTGTTACACTTGGTAGTGTACATATAGTAGTAGTACTACTACTGTAGTACATAGAATGCTACAGTACTGCTCGACATTGCAAAATATTAATACTGTTTTATTGGTAGTACTACTACGTAGTACTATATTGCCAGACTGCCATTATTAGTGCTGCAGCGTTGCTGCGTGGTTCAAAAGGTAAAGGCACGTACATGTACGTAGAGCACAAGGGAATTTCTCCTATAACATCGGCGTTACGGCCGGCATAACACGGCTGCGTAGTGCTCGTGCAGTAGTGCAGTTAGTCTTCCAGAGCTCTTGGCCTGCTGGATAAAAGTCAGAGCATGGCAGATGTTCTGCTAATGCAGCGCAGCAGCGTCAGAGCTGGCGCATAGGGCATCGTGCCCTCACACCTCGGCAGTAGCCGGAATAGCACGGAAATTGTAACTCATGCAGCGGTACAGCTCGAACACTGGCGCGGAGGCTTCGTAGCCTCTCAGCATGGTGATAGTACAGCTCATGCAGCGCTACAGCTCAGTGGCTGGCGCATTTGGTAGTGTAGGGTTTGCAGGAATACACGTGGCAGCCGTCAGGCTTGCTAGACACGTGGCCTCTCTGGGGCGATTCTCTTGCCTCGTTGATTTTTGAGAGGAGCTTGAATCAAGCGTCTCCGGTTCTTCATCCACGCAGGTGAAGCGTTGGAGTCCATAACCTGTTGAAGTAATGATTTGCGCAGAGTTGTTAGGTAGACGAAGGATGGAGACGAATAAAATAATGCATAGAATATTGGAGAGGAAGTCTTGAGTGTAGATGAAGAATGGGCTTGTGTGCTGAAGATGGTAAAAGAAGAAGTGATGAATTAGAGAGTCTGGTGTTCTGGAGGGGAGTTATTCTCCACCAACCAGTCCAGTTAAATAGGATTTCTCTATATGGAACTGCACAATTTAATACCCTTAGATAAGTGTCATCACTGCAGAGATGGTAACTTCAACACCCTCGCAATTGTCGACGCCTTGTTGGAAACGTTCTGTTGGCAGCCTGCCGCAACCGCTGCGTTGTGTGGTGGTGGATGTTGGCGCTAGGTTACCTACCGGTATCGTTTTAGATTAAGCGAGCCGTTCTGGTAACCTACTTCTGAATATGTATAAATCTGTACAGATTTATGCAGCATTACTGATGCGTCGCTGCAAGTGCTGGAGATGTTTATTGTAGGTTCTACTCGAAACTGCATTGGGCGATTGGTTGAATCGCCGGAGCCAAATCGCCGGGCAATCACCAAACCTATATTAATAACAGGACTGGTGCACCGCCGGCGGGCGTGCAGTTGCTGTCTGCGTGCGGAACTGCTAGGCGCTGCTTTCAGCTGTGCTGTTGATTGAGTGGCGATTTGACCAATCACCCATGATCTTCATTTTTAGCTGGGATTGACAATAATTCCGCTCCAACAAAAGCTTTAGCACAGCAGGCGCCAAGCAGTTGATCAATTGTGAAACCCTCGCGGAAACTGCATTGTCCACAAGCTAAACGCATCAAAAACCTTTGTTATACAAACTTTTTCGTACTTAGTCGGAAAACGATCTTCAACCGACGCGTATCTTTCATTTTGACCAGCATGAGACGTCGCAGGACGTCCAGCGCCATCCACGCTGTTCCTGCTGATGCAGCGAGTAGTTCAACCCGCAAACCCGTTGCGCTAGAGCCGTACAGTCTCTCCATTGGCGATGCAATTGCATTGGCTGTTCTAGCCTCCGGGACCTTGGTTGGCTACACTTTGACACTGTATCCTTCCATCGCCGGAGGGGACAGTGGAGAACTTGTAGCGGAATCCTGTCATTTGGGAGTCTCCCATCCACCGGGTTATCCTCTTTTCAATATGATTGTCCACATATTTACCCAGTACTTGCCGTTTGGGGATACTCCAGCCTGGAGAGCTAACTTTTTCTCGGCTGGTAAGCATTTTTGTTGTTGAAATTATCATACTTCGAAGTACATCTTTAGTTGCTTGTGTAATTGTTAACACGTTATGCTGTTCGTTTAGTTTGTGATACAGTGGCGGTGGCGTTCATTTACTTGTGTCTGTTGCACTGGATGGCACCAACGGGGTGGAATGGACGACGCATCGCAGCATTCACTGCATCTGTAAGTTTTTGTTATGGGGATTCGTTAGGTTTTATCGAACTTGTAACATTGTATGCTTGGTTTTTCGACCATGTAGGCGCTGTTTGGATTTTCACCGCTTATTTGGACGTATGCAGTGGGAGCTGAAGTTTTCGCTCTCAACAATGCATTTACTGCAGTGTTGATATTTCTACTACTGCGGTATGCGCGTCAGCAAGACTTTAAGTCGGCACTACTAGGAGCGTTTACTTGTGGTCTGGCAATGTGCAACCAACACACGATTGTGTTGTTTGAATTGCCGGTTATCTCGTGGGTTTTGTGGGGTCGAAGAAGGTTCTGGTCGAGCGAGTTCATGCAGTTCACGGGGGCTTTTCTTCTTGGATTGATACCATACGTCTACATGCCGATCACTGCGGTGTGGAACCCGCAGCCTGGTTCTTGGGGGGATGTTACGACTTTCAATGGGTTAATTCACCACATTCGGCGGGCAGACTATGGTACATTTCGCTTGTTTGCCAGTAACGAGGGCAATGAAGATCTCTGGACGCGACTGTATCTCTATGGAATTGACCTGTCGGAGCGAGAAATCCCTTTCAAGCTTGTTCTCCCTGTTGTCGGTCTGGGTTTACTGCAAACACTGAGGCATAGTACGGGAATGAATCGTCAACTCGGTGGATTCGTGATAGTCATGTACACATTCTACATGGTCGTTTTCCATTCTCTCGCCAACCTTCCGATCAGTGAAGGGCTCATTTACGGCGTTCAAATGCGCTTTTGGCAGCAGCCGAATGTGTTGGTGTTCATGTGGTTTGGCGTTGGGCTGGGGTTTATTGTCCATTTAGTCATGCAAATTGGCAAAAGCTCGAAGATTTTGTACGTGGTGAACACCAGTATCGTTACAGTTGTCTGTTTGGTACTAATAGGCGCTCAAATCTGGCAATGGCATGAACTGTGTGATCAAAGTCAAGCTTTTTACATCAGAAACTACGCCCAATCATTATTGGATCCACTGCCCCAAAACGCAGTGCTATTCGTGAATTTTGACTTGCAGTGGACTTCGCTGCGTTATCTGCAGCGCTGTGAGCTCAGACGCCCGGATGTAACAATTCTTAACTTATCCATGATGACGTACAAGTGGTTTGCAACGAAGCATGGCCATTATCCGAGCCTCCAATTTCCTGGATCCAGACTCGTTCCCTTTGGCTCGGTGGTAATTGCGTCAAAAACAATGTTTCCGATGACTTCCGGTGACTAATTTTTATTGTGGAATTTCAGGGCGATGGGTTTAGTATGGCTCAACTTTTAGATGCGAATATCGGTCAGCAACAGCGGACACGATTTTTCTTGGGTGGTAAATTGAGCTACAATGATCGGGATTTCAACGAGAAGTACACATTGGTGCCTTACGGACTGCTTGACGAGTTCCACAGCTTGTCAATCCCTTCTCCGCCACTGAAAATATGGTATTCGTCACAGCAGAAAGTAAAGAGGATGATTCGTGAACGTCTAACGGAACTTCCACCTGAGAAAATCTACAACGATGAAACGTGGGAATGGACGATTGTAAGTTAAGGCAATTGCTGTGAGTGAACTATCACTGACTAATTTTTTTTCACTTTAGGCTCGAGATCACGGGATGAAAGAGCTCAACTGGGCTACATATCTGCTGGAGCGGACCATCGCAGAGGACCCTGAAAACCTTTCTTTACTGAGTGAGGCTACGAAACCTATGGAGTTGTCGTACCAATTCGAACCTCCAGAATTCTGGAGTGCAGCTTCCAACTTAAAAAACTTGGGGCTCGCGTACGCACAAATTGTCAAGTCCAGTCGAGAGTTTACTGCTTCGATAGATCCTTTTCTCAATGAGGTTGTGGGCGCCGGTGTCGAGGATCGGACGAGGTATCATCGGTATAACAAATTATAGCCCATTAGTGCGGATCTAACATGGTTTCTTGATACCACAGGTTCAAAGATCGAGCTTCGGCCAGGATGCTGGAAGTGTGGGCTGCATGGCTGCAAGTGCCCGAGGCTAAGCAAGACAAAGGATACGAAGCGATTAAAAGCGTCGTCCGTCAATTTGTCCCTGAAGAAAAAATACCGAACAATTCCAGTAAGCGCAAGAAGAAGAAAACTACAAAAAGACGAGTTGCCACGAAAAAGACTGGGAAGAAGTAGCAACCGAAGCTTGACAAACTCGAAGAAGTATACCATCAAGATCATTGAACTTCACCTGAATAGTTACTGGTATAGCTTGATCAGTTCGTCCGAAACTGCAGACGGCGTGAGCACACCCAGATCTGTGAACATCAGCGCGATGTATCCAGGCGGGGTGTAGTCGAAGAATGGGCTTGCAAAGGTCACGTTTTTCATCGTCTCGTCGGTTGGTTCTCCACCTGCAATATCACCGGAGATAGCAGCCATTTGCTTCTGCGGAACGTCACGCTGGGTCAACGGGTACAGTCGAGCAAACTTGTAGCTCTCCGCTGCCACGTAAAATTGTTTGTTCAGCGCCTGGGCGATCACTGCTGTAGAATACGTGCCGATCTGAAAAAAAAAAAAAAAACTTCAGTATTTTCTTGAAAAAATAAAATACAAACAAGTTTTCCTACCGAGTTGACGATACCACCGTTCTCCACCACACCTTCAGCGCCAACGATCACAATGTCCACTTGTTCCATGTAGTACGCCACTGCCGAGTCCAGGATCACCGTAGTGGGGATCCCAGCCTTTGCCAGTTCCTCAGCTGTGCCCACTCTGAAACAAAATTTCATTTAGTAAAAAAAAAAAACAGAAAGATAAAAGATAAATGATACATACCCAGAGGCATTGCTCCTGCCTTCCGTCACGAACACTGAGAAGTTCTTGGTCTTCGCAGCTTCACATAGCAAAGCAATCACGACACGAGATTTGCCGTGGGTCAACACTTTCTGCATACCAAGAGCAACATGTTATAAAAAAATAATACCATACTCCTTATAAAACAAATATCATTGTACCATTCCATCACGAATAAAATTGTGACCGACGTCACTAATGCGCTTGCGGCTGGATAGTGACGTCTCGGCGAAGAGTTTGCCACGGTCAATCAGCTGCGAACGGCACAGATCGAAGTCGTCGAACTCGAGGAAGCAGCGCGTCACATAGCGCAGAAAAAGCTGGCAGCCGGCCGTCGTAGCGATGGAATTGTGGAAGCGAGTGGCCGCTGCCTTGTCGTCCGAGGCCTGGAAGGCTCGCAATCGCTGTGCCGCCTCCTGCAATTCGCCCTCCATCTGCATCATAGTGCTAGCCCCACTGCGAGTGATCACGCCAGTTAGAGCCTTGATGACAGCTACAGCCACGGCCACATCCGGGTCTTCCAGGTAGCTGAGGAAGTCCACCACCACCTGAGGCTGCGTGTCCGCCATGTTCGCTCCAGTCAAAAAAAAATGATTAGAAAAATCAAATGGTGTGTGACACACTTTTTGTAAAAATACCAAGAATGATTTTACTTCAACGAGGAATGTAGGTCATTGTTGAAGTCGAAATGACAGCCAGCCTGGAAGTGCCCAAGGTCCGTCATGCCTATATGGATATTGTCGTTGGGTGGCAGCTCCAGATTCTCACTTTTAAATTGGCATCTGACCCAGCACCTTCCCTTCACTCGCCATGACTAGTCTCACGCTTTTCGAATCCGTTGCCTCGAAAGTCACCAAAGCTTTTACCCCCTTCATAGGCGGAGCGATGCAACGCAAGTACGTCACAAGTCATCGTGCGGTAGTACAAGACCTGCTCAGTAACTAACTTTGTTATTCTTTGCAGCTCTGTTGCGTGTCTGGAATTTGTCAAGAAGAATGCAACTCGGAATGATCCAGCGTCGGTGATTGCCGCCATCGACTCGTTCGCAGCCAGCAACCCCATGATGAACATTGGAGTGGGGAAAGGATCCATCATCGACAACGAGATCCGCCAGAAGACGCCACGAGTCATGGCGGAGATCGGTGCCTACACGGGGTATAGCACTGTACGCTTTGCCAACGTTCAACGTGATACTGCTAACGCTGCTGGACTCGACTCACACTACTACTCGTTCGAGTACTCGCCGGAATTCGCAGCTCGCGCCCGTGAAGTACGTTGCTACGTTGGTCATCTCCACCTAAACAGTCTAAACTTGTTCATTTGTTGTACTGTAGATTGTCTCGTTCGCTGGACTGGAAGACCAAGTGACTATCATTGAAGGTGCCTTCTCCGACCAGCTCCAGAACCTCCAGGGCAAAGCGGTTGATGTGCGTGCTCTGCAGAATTTATCGTAGTTCATCGATGTAGCTTACGAATTCTTCGCTGTGATGCCCGTAGATCTACTTCATTGACCACGACATGAGCCTGTACGTGCCTGACGCCAAGAACATCCTCAAAAGTGGCACTCTCCGTCCAGGATCGTTGCTCATCGCCGACAACATATTAATCCCTGGCGCTCCGGAATACCTCAAGTTTCTAGACGAACACCCACACCTCAAGCCTGTCCTACACAAAGTGCCTCTGGATTTCATGAACGGCTGGCTCAACGATGGCGTCTCCATCGCCACCTTCAAGAATTAAATCTGAAACGAAATCTGACGCGTTCTAAACGTAGTTTCTAATGATGCATCCCGTCTCATAATAGCTAAAAAGGAATCGACTTCTTTACAAATACCAAGTCAAAATTATAATCGAGCATCCGCCCGTCTCAATATTATTTCGTCCAATCATCACTTTTCCTTTTTAACCAATAAGCAAAGCATTTTAACACTAAAAAGCATGAATGCCGATGCCGAGGAAGCGCAGGCCCTAGCGCTCGACCAGTTACGCGAGCTGACGCGCCTCCGCGAGGCTCGCACGGCCCTGCGCTCGGCCAACAGCTTAGCGAATGTGACCAGCGTCCGCGCGCAGCTGTCCAGTCTCAAGCTCAAGTCCGACATCAAGCGCTCGTCCGCCTTCGTCAAGAAACTGCGGATGCTCAGTGAGAGCAACGCCGAGTCGCTCCTACGTGACGCAGCCGAGCTCAACCTTACGCGATACATCAGTGAATGTGTGGCTTCTCTGGCTGATGCACCGCTTAAGCTGGTGGATCTATCGGCTGCTGTTAAGGTGGTGTCGCTCTTGCACCAGCGCTATGAGGACTTCTCATTGGCTATGGTGCGCGCTCTAGTGAGCAATTTTGAGGCTTCTTACGCCTCGGATGATAAGAGCAAAATGCTCAAAAGACGACTCATTTTAAGGCTTTTATGTGAACTTTACTTGGCTGGAGTGTTCGACGACGTTCAGGTGATTGGTCACATCATTCAAAAAGTGGCGAGGAGAGAACAACCAGGAGCAAAGAAGGCTAAGGGGAATATGTCGATGGGTGGTGCTACTGGATCGTCTCAGCAGCTGGAAGTGCCGTTGCTTGTGAGCTTCGCGAAGTCGGTGGGTGTGGACTTTTTAGGTGTGCAACCGAAGAAGTACAAGGAGATGGAGAAGCAGTTGCAAGGAAATGAGGAGTTTCAGAAGTTTGTGGATGGATACACGTCTGTTGTACCTGAGAATGTGCAGCAGGAGTGTCTGGACTGCTATCTGGAAGCGTACGAGATGATCTGTAAGTTTTACTTGGCGCAACACGCCACGTTCTTGAAACTGGAGGCTAGGAATGAGAAGGAGGAGGCTAATCGCGGAGAAGTGATGGACGAACATGTGCAAGAGCTTAAGAATGCCAAGTTGCTGTTTGAAAAACTGCAGACGAGCGTCAATTCGTTGGCTGATGCGTTGGATCGGGAAGTGCCTCCACTCCCAGTGGAGGAAAAAGATGATGGATCGAGTAACGGGGGAATTTTAGTGTGGGAAGGAGAAGGTGGAGCTCGTGAATTTAGTCGTGACGGACCGTTTGATGATGAAGCAACACGCTCTTTTTACGAGGATCTGCCGGATTTACTAGAGTTGGTGCCTGCTGTTGTCTTGGGACTTACGGAAGCTGATGTTGCAGAGCTTAAGAAGAAGAAAGAAGCCGCTGCAACTGCAGATGAAGAAGTGGAGACTGAACTGGAGGAAGTTGAGGCTGTGGAGGAAAACGGCAAAGAAGATGCTGCTGATGACGTAGTACTGGAAGATCCTGAGGATGGAGCTAAGGATCTAGCAGTGGCTGAAACTGAGGAGGAGGAAAGTAAAGCAAAGGAAGAGCCTGGAGGTTCGAACACTGCAACGTCGACTTCGGCTGGAACTACGAACAGCTATCACCACCAACTTGACGCGTACTTTGCGTCATTGGAAGATCTGGTGAATCGGGATCGTTGCGATAAAGCAGCGGTAGAATTCTGCTACCGCAACTCCAAGGCTACCAGGAGTCGTCTCGTCAAGACACTGTATGCAGTGCCTCGGACTCATCTCGAGCTTCTTTCCCACTACGCGCGCTTGGTGGCCACGTTGCAGAGTGTGCTGAAGGAAGATATTGGTGGTGAGCTTGTTGGCATGCTAGTGGGCGAGTTTCATGGCCTGATCAAGCGGCGTAACCAGTTCCGGCTCGAGTCGAAGATTAAAAACATCCGCTTTCTAGCAGAACTAGTGAAGTTCCGAATTTGTCCGCCGAACACAGGCTTTCGTTGCCTGCAAAAGTGCTTCCAAGACTTTCAGGGGCACAATGTGCATGTGGCTACAACGTTCCTGGAGAATTGTGGTCGTTTTCTCTACTGTTCGAAGCATACCCATGTGCGTACCGTGAACTGCTTGAATGTCATGATGAAACTGAAGGCTGCCAAGCATTTGGACCCCCAACTGGAAACGCTAGTGGAAAACGCCTACTACATGTGCAAACCTCCCGAGCGTGTGGAGCGCCAAGTGAAGCAGTATGATCCGTTGTACTTGTACCTGATCAAGATACTGTACCAAGATCTGAACAGTTCGAACGTGAACAAGGTTGTCAAGACTTTGCGTCGGTTCCCCTGGCAAGAAAAATCCACCTGTGGTATGGTCCTGAAGGTTCTGTTGAAGGTAACGAAAGGAAAAGTCATGCAGATGAAATTGATCTGTGAAGTGGTAAAAGGACTGTCCCGATACCACGATGAAGTGCTGGTGTTACTGGTAGACGATGTATTGGAGTTTATTCGGTACGGACTGGAGGTGAATGACTACCGCGATCATCAGCGAAGCCTTGGATACGTGAAACTACTGGGTGAGATCTACAACTGCGGTCTTGTGAGCATGAACGTGGTGGTGGAGACGTTGTATCTCCTAATCAACCATTCGCACGACTTGCTGACTCTGCCGCAGTACCATAGTGACAAGATCTCCCCCGCTCAACTACTGGAGATGAAGAAGAGGTTTCTACTGGTACCAGACATGCGTTTTGACCCTCGTGTGCCTAGTGAAGTCGATGGTCCAACTGAAGTGTTCCGTATCCGTCTTGCAAGTGCCTTGATCGAGACCTGCAACGGCAGTGGGGGTGCTGGTGTGGCGGGAACTAACAGCAATGAGAGAGGCATTTCTCGACCTCGTCTTGGACGATTCATGGTGTTTTTTCAGCGATATCTCTTTTCCAAGACGGATATCCCGCTGGAGACGGACTTTGTCGTGTTTGACCTGTTTGAAATGCTCTCAAGCAGTCTAAAGGATCATTTCAAGAAGTTTGAAACATGGGAGGAAGTAGATCAAGCTGTGCAGGAGATTCTTCGTGGGGATATGGAGGAGGCGGAGCGACGGCTTTCGAAGAAGAACGCGGCGCTGCTTATGGCCACCAATGGCCTCCAAAGTGTGGCTGAAGATGCGACTTTGTCCCAGCCAGGGGATGATGACGACGAGTTCGAAGACGACGAAGAAGAAACGGATGAAGAGGATGAGGAGGATGAGGAGGAGGATGTAGGCAATGACAGTGAAGAAGACGAAGACGAGGAGGAAGATGATGACGACGACGAGGAAGAGGAGGAAGAAGAAGAAGAAGACGAAGAAGAACATCTGATCATCCACGACCGGGTTCAAAAGAGCGAGGAGGATGAAGACTTCGAGAAAGCTTTCAAGTCAATGATGCATGGGACGACCGATACGCGCAAACCTGCGGCTCGAGTGAACGTGGACAAGATGGCTATTCCTACGGTTGTCAAGAGCTCGGCTGCACTGACCCCTGCAGGCACTCGAGGCGTGCTGTCTCTCAACGCGAACGGTTCTCCTGATGGCGTTGTTTTTCGTATGCTGCGCCGTGGTAACAAGGGCAAAGTGGAGGCTCGTCAATTAGTAGTGCCCGAGGCGTCTTCGTTGGCTCAGCATAGTCACCGCCAAGAAAACGCTGGAAAAAAGGAACAATCCGAGCTCAAGCGACTGGTGCTGCAAAACATGGAGCGCGATGATTTCATGAACGACGGACCTCCCATGGACGGAATTCCTACCTTTTCTGCTCCGCCTCGCCCCAACGTGAACTATAGCAACCCCAGTTCGGGGCAGCAAGCTGCTGAGAACCGCATCGGCTTTGGAGGGGGAAGTGAATGGAATAACGCTGAGTTTGGACTGCGTCGAGGAAAGGGCTACCGAGGCACCAAGTAAGAATGGCAGGTAAAATAATGCTGTGAGTGTTCCTTGGCTATGTGCTCGGTATCTGCTGGCGAACACTCGACAGCTGTCCTACAAGCTCGTATTGTGAAGTTGAGGGTACCTAGAACGATATTGACAGAGATGGGAAAGGTTCCTGAAGCTAAGGCCAAAAGGAGCTATCAGATGCGTCAATCGGATTTTTATCGTGTAGGATTTACTCCTGGTAGAGCGCATTGGCCAATACTGTAGACCGGAAACCAGTGGTTTACGTGACGTCCGTAATACCAATACTACGTAGTACAAACGTACATTACATCAGATAGTTACACCTCTATCTTTTTCATATCCAACCTCGAGATCTGCAGGAATTATCTAGACACTGTACAAGAAGATATCTGTAAATTTATCGAGATTAGAGTGTATTGAGAGACGGGATACTATGCACGTGCATCTCTAGTACATGTTGTAGAACTGGTCAGATCAATTATCAACTCGCTTTTCATCCCGACATGTCCCGGAAACTCAAGGAAAGTATGGACGACAGCTACGATGAAGACGAAGAGAGAATTGCCCCGTGCGCCGACATTCATTATTTCGACATTCAAGGGAAATTAAACTGGTTATGTTTATGTACTATTCAAAGGGTACAGATCCCTACGAATACACTTGGCAAATTCCAACACGCCCACCATCTATAGCTGAGTGTTCATTCAACAATGTTCAACTTTTTATCCTGTCCTAAATCTTAAACAGATTTCTTAGTCGGGAAACGTGTTTTCAATACTTTTAGCGACCTTTTTCAACAATTATTCTACTACATGTAGCAGTACTACTTCAAGTATTAGTTTAGACACGAATAGTCGTTTCTATTTTGGATATACTACGTACTTCTTAGTAGAAGTAGTACTAGTATGTATCACTCTGACAACGAAAGTAGTATCTCTCTCACTGCCAAATATAATATTTTGTCAGTCCTAAAAGTTCAAATATAATTGGCTGAAAATCTGTGATGGCCATCCACCAACCGAGTGTAGCATTAACCATCGAGGATGGAGACGCCGCTGCTTTGGTGCGTTGATGAGCTGAACGTGGCGACGCGTCGCGGCCGCGTAGTGCGTAAAGTGCGTGAGCGCTACTTGCGTGACGATCTGAGCTGTTCGCTGTCCAATTGCGCGCTGTGTAGCGCCGAAGATGACGTCAGCGCGGCTGCGCACGTGCTGGGGACCACCAAGACGCTCTTAGGGGACAGTCCGCGTGACGGGGTGTATCTATTACCGTCCATGAAGACAGTTCTAATGCAGATGGACGTTTTAGAATTTAGTACCAAGAAGAAAAAGAAACAGGTGGACACTTCTGAAGTTTTTGCGGACATTGTGGTGCTGGAAACCGTTTGGGAGTTCGTAAAGCGTCAAGACTTGGGAGTTTACAATCGTCTACGCGCTCTGCTGATGAACGCCGACCGACGCTTCGTCGTCTTTGCCAATGAACATCATAGATCCTGTTTTGTTCAGAAGAAGCAGATGCTACCTAGAGGATACTCAGCGGAGGACACTTCGGAGGACACTTTGGAGACGGAACAGCAGCGCAATGAACGAGCTGTGGCCACTGCTTGGAAGTGGTACGCAGAGCACTTGAAGGAGCTGCAAAGGAAGAATGTTAAGGTTCAATTCCTGGCCAATGACGCTGAAGACTTGAAGAACGCAGAGCAGTTTGGAGTTACAGGAGGAAAAACTATCGCTGACTTCTTAAAACCAGTAGCAGACACGTACCCAGAGCTGCTGGATCTATTGTCCGCTTCGGCTGCTGAAGAAAAGGAGTTGACGGCTGAAGGAGTGAGCACTACGAAAGGACGAGGCAGGAAAAAACTGTATCCGGAACATTTATCCTCTGCGGAATTGCTGGCGGGTATCAAGAACAAGAGGTTCTTCAAGGGGACGATCCGATGCAATCGTGATCACTGGCTGGAGTGTCACGTGTTGATTCACGGTGCGAACGGAGTGAAGATCCCGGTGTTACTACAAGGTCGAGAGCATATTAACCGCGCGATTGATGGAGATCTCGTTGCGATTCAACTGCTACCGAAGGATCAATGGAAGAAGCCGTCGGACTCGTTTGCTGCTAATGGTACCGCAGCAGCTGAGGCTGCAGAGGAAGCTGATGACAAGGAGGACGTCCGGCCGGAACCTGTTGGTATAGCGGAGCCCACAGTCTCGCTGGAACAAGTGGCGCTTGTGCAGAGTGATGCGTCGCAGAACGCCAAGCCTGCAGGCCGTGTGGTGGGAATCATTCAGCGTAACTGGCGCAAGTTCTGTGGCTCATTGGAGCCTCCACGTGATGGCACTGCGCTAAACGCTTCTGGGAGTTGCCTAGTGGTCCCTGTGGATCGGAAAGTGCCGAAAATTAAGATTCAGACGCGTCAACAGGAGACGCTTATGGACAAGCGTTTGCTAGTGGCGATTGACTCGTGGCCTGCAGACAGCAAGTTCCCTTTGGGTCACTACGTGCGTACGCTGGGTGTGATTGGCGACAAGGAGACTGAGACGAACGTGCTGTTGATCGAGCACGACATCCCCTGTGATCAGTTTAGTGACGAAGTGATGCGTTGTCTGCCCCCTGAGGACTGGAAGATCACAGCAGAGAACTCGACAGGTCGTCGTGATCTGCGTGACCTGCCCGTGTGCAGCATTGACCCGCCCAACTGTAAAGATATCGATGATGCGTTGCATGCCAAACTACTACCCAACGGAAACCTCCAAGTGGGTGTCCACATTGCTGACGTGACGCACTTTGTGGCTCCAGGTAGTCCTCTGGATGAAGAGGCTGCGGATCGCGGTACTTCGACTTACCTTGTGGACCGCCGTCTCGATATGCTGCCGGGTTTGTTGACTACCAAGCTCTGTTCGCTAACGGATGTTGAAGACCATTTCGCCTTTAGCGTATTGTGGGAGCTGAAGCTTGTGGGCGACAACGACGTGCAAGTGGTCGACGTGCAGTTCTGCAAGAGTCTCATCCGCTCGGTGGCTTCGCTGTCTTACCAGCAGGCACAGGAGTTCCTGGATGATCCCGATGCTGGTGGCGTGTACGGTCAAGATACGAAACCCAAGAAAAAGAAAAAGGGTGAGAGTGAAAAGGACTTCGAGCGGCGACAGTTGCTGGGCAGCGGTATCAAGACGTTAAACACCATTGCTACTCGACTGCGGGCCAAGCGAATTCAGGCTGGAGCTCTGACTTTAGCGTCTCCTGAAGTGCGATTTGTGCTCGATACAGAGACGCAGAACCCCATGGACGTGCAGATGTACACGCTGCGTGATACCAACGCGCTAGTGGAAGAGTTCATGCTGCTTGCAAATATTACCGTTGCCAAGAAGATCGTGCGCCACTTCCCGACGTTCTCGATGCTGCGTCGGCACCCAGCGCCATCCAAGCGGCAGTTTGATCTTCTCTGTAGCCAAGCGAAGGCTGTCGGTGTTGAACTGCACGTGGACACCTCGAAACAGCTTCAAGACTCTCTGGATGCGGCTGATGTGCTCGCCAAGGAATCTGCAGGCAAGAGGAAGCACGGAGACAAGGCGAACCCGTACTTTAACAAGCTCCTGCGGATCATGACTACTCGCTGTATGATGCCAGCCAGTTACTTCAGCTCCGGTGAAGTAGCTCCTCCTGAGTTCCATCACTATGGTCTGGCAGCTCCGATTTACACGCACTTCACGTCACCCATCCGTCGGTACGCTGATGTGGTGGTACATCGTCTCTTGGCTGCTGCAATTGGTGTGGCTCCGCTTCCCAGCTACCTCGAGAACAAGTCGCATTTGCATGAGATTAGCGACCAGTTAAACCGTCGTCATCATGCCGCTCAACTGGCTGGTCGAGCCTCCGTCACTCTCCATACTGTGCTGTACTTCCAGCAGTACCCTACCCGGACGGATGCAGTCATCACCAAGGTCAAGAACAATGGTGTGGGCGTTTTGCTGCCTCGTTTCGGAATCGAAGGGATGATTTTCTTGTGCGACAAGGACGAGCAGGACGATGAAGATGTTGTTAAGTTCGACGGCAACAGCCACACACTCACGTTGGTGCAGAAGAACAACCGCAAGCTCCAGGTCTTTGACCGCGTGCGTGTTAAAGTGTACGTGGCACTGACGTTTGGCAATCGTCAAGAGCTCAAGATGGACTTATTGGAGGAGGACGATGACGAAGACGACGAGGAAGACGAGAAGCAGAAGAAGGCAGAAGCGAACCTGAAAGCTGCTCGTAAAAAACGCAAGGTAGCCGCTTAAGTTGCAACTTGAATACACACGTACGTACGAACAAATATCCCGTTTTATTCGAAAGTGACGACCGTATTCAGTGAGAAGATCTTCATCACTGTGTCGGGCTGACCAACAAGAGGAAAGGCTCAAGCTTAGCTCACTTCACTCCCCACGTAGTAACTAATCCGACGCATCTGTATTCCGAGATCTTAGTGAGTTGTTAGCGACTCTACTTGTCCGAACCCACCTCAAACCAGCTATACACACGAAAACTGGTCAGTGCTTGCTCTACTCGGTTATCTCAGCTGGTCCCATCGCGCCACTTGAACAAAGTTGGAGGCCACGTGCCAGTCCAGCACAACAGCATTACCACTTGCGCCTTTAGTACGATGGACGTGTGGACTGTGGAAGATTTTCGAAGAGACGAGCGAAAGTCTCGACTCGTTTTGGGTGACTCGGTTCATTCGCGAACTTGCCCAGACTTTGACGCTTACGAAAATGAGTCACCATGACCACACAGGTCACATCGCGACTGCGTTCCAGCTCAACGCCGGTGCTGCATTAGCGACAGTCTTAGGGGGTCTCATCATCTGCAGTCACCGAACGCTTCGGTTAGCCACTCCGATGGCTCTAGCCTCGACTCTCAGTGTCTCTGGGGGTTTAACAGTCTTCCTATCACTCATTGCCAGCTTTGGGTATTCGGTGATGGAGTTCACTCTGACGTTTGAAGCTGAAGACGCGGACGACACAGTCGGTGGCCAGTCGTGGCTTGCAGCGACAATTTGTCTTGGTGTCGGGATTTTGATCGTCTACGGTGTGGACTTTGTGGTACAGAGAATTACACCTTCAGTAGGGCCGGAAACACCGAAACATATTAACCAGAGTGATATACAAGGATCGCTACGTGGTAGTATTCAAGACAGTGTATTGCTGGAATCCCCACGAGATCAAGGATTTATCAACATGGACGAAGCAGCCAAGGACAAGTTACAGAGGATGGGCATCCTCAGTGCCATCGCTATTGCTCTACATAACATTCCGTCGAGTATTGCGACGTTCACTGCTGGGATTGAAGATCCAGCTATTGGTCTCTCAATGGCTCTTGGTGTCGGGCTTCATAATATCGCAGAGGGGGTTGCTGTAGCTGCTCCGGTGTACTTCGCTACTGGAAGCAAGTGGAAAGGGATCATGTGGTGTGTTGTTGCTGCCATTGCTGAGCACATTGGAGCCTTTATTGCCTATGGATTCCTTGGCCAAGATAATGAGCACAACATGTATCAAGCGGGGTTGTACGGTATCGTCGCGGGGATGATGTCTACGATCGCCATGAAGGAGATTTTCCCGACTGCTTACACGTATGCAGACGGCCGTATTCACCTCGTTTCCAATGGAGGGCTAGCAGGTATGATCCTCATGGCGTTAAGTCTCTCCTTCTTCAAACGGGTGGGAGTATAGGCGTGTAGTTAAAGGAAACAGAGCTGTAGTTGTACATGTTACAAGTTGAAGTTATGTTACACTAAACTCGTGTAGTACTGTACTGAGTTTCTTACAAAAGTCAAGTAATTTATCCAGTCAAAATTCAAAAATTACGCGGGACCAATATGGCGGACCTCCAAGCATCAACTTCGCGTGCGTGTAGCTCGCCTTCCAAAGCTCGTTCGATACAGCCAAGTGGCATGCGATCGCCCACGAAACTTCGCAGTCCGACCAAGTTGGTGCGACCTCGAGAGACCCACTGGGTGTCGAAAGCAAAGGATGTCAAGAAGAGGTTACTCGAAGGTTATTTGGACAGTGCTCTGCCATCCCCCAAGCGCATTAAATTGAGCCATCAGCAGTCTATTAAGCAAACAGACTCGGTGGGTATAAGCCATGGCGTTTCAAACGCTGGAGATACTGTAGAAGCTTCACAGCAGATTGAGGAAGAGGAATACACAGGCAGTTCGGATGGATTAGACCGTCAAGTGGAGGTGGCGCAATGTCTCGAGAAGGATCTGCTACGGGATAATGCTCGCATGAAGCTTAAAGTACTGGGTCTGAGGGATGAGGTAGACTTTTACTATGGAATTCTGGCCAGAATTGAGCTCGTGGCAGTGGAGAAGAGACGAGAGAGTGAAAGCGCAAGTAACCAGGAACGTGAAACAGTTAAACTACTGGTAGAGAAGTTGCAACGTATTATCAGTGCATCAAAACCAGTGGAGACGTCGGAGAAGGCGATGGATGAACGATGAACGAGAGAAAGAGTGATCAAGTCGAGCTGATCAACATTATATTGTGCTGCTGGCTTATTTAATGTCTTAAAAGCAAGTCTCGACCTACCGGTACCTGGTATTATTGACTTTTGGAGGTTTTAAGCCATTTGTTACCTCAAGCTGAGCTCCACAGATTATCCCCCACCATTCACCTTGTATTGTATATTCAGTCTTAATTCTACCTAAACTTTAGTTAGTTTACGGAGTGAACTGCCGTTCACTAGGAGTTTGTAGACTCCATCTGTGTGAAGTGCTGTGTGACCCCCGTCACAATTCATCCGTTGTCCGTATCAAGTTGATACAACGAATGTTCGGTTGTTATCCTTGGTTTAAGTGTTGATGCATTTAATGTTTACCATTTTTTGTTTACCAACAACTATGCAGTCGCTAAGTGTTGATGCATTTTTTGGTTACCATTTTTTGTTTACCAACAAAATATGCAGTCGCTAAACCAAGGATAACAACGGGAATGAGAACGAGATCTGTGCTCTTGCGCGTTTGGTATGCGGATTTGATACTGTAAATGTAATGGTACTCGAATAGCTGTTTCATCCTTTGAACAAGTAATGTCTGCAGAGCAGTACGAAGTAGAACGAAATACTCAAAAAGTGCTGTCTTTGCTTGAAATACATAGTCATTTGGTTTGAATCGCGCGTGCTTTACTGTCATGGCATGGTCACATCCACCACCATCACGGATTATGCTGCATCAGCATGATGTAACCTACATGTACGGTGCCCACACCAAATCCCAAATGAACCAAATAATGGCAGAACGAGTTCGTCGCTGTTGCCTACTGCCAGCCATATCGCAATTTACTGGGCAACCACAAAGCCAATGCGTCTTCACTACCTTGTGAGCATCGCTATTGTCATTTTCATCGCAGCCGCTTTGGAAGCTTTCTCGACGGTATCGACAGTCAGAGTTTCTGCCCACACTCTCCGTGACACTGATTCTTCTACCCTGAGAAGCCCACGAATAAGAAATGGTGGTGATAGTGACGATGAAGAGAGAGTAAAGGGGGGGATCTCAGTCCCCACTACTGAAAAGCTCGCCGCCATCTTCAAGTCTTCGAAAGTGACGGACGAACAGCTCCAGAAGTGGCTCGAGATAGGAACATCTGCCGACATTGTATTCTATCGCATGAAGCTGGCGAATGCTCGCACGTCGATATTCAGCCATCCGCTGTTTAAAAAATGGGTTCAGTATGCTGATGATTTGAGTGCCACCACTTCCGGGAAGGGGACATCCGCAATCTCGACACTGACGGCTCAATTCGGTGACGACGAACTATTCCAAATACTTCATATGGCCAAAATGTACTCGACGTCAAAGGAACTTGCCTCGAGACTACTAACGGACCAGGTGAAACACTGGGTGAGGGTTGGAAAGGACCCTGATGAAGTCTTTAAGATCTACAACCTCAACAACGCAGGAGGGAATCTACTTCGAAATCCTCAATTCAGTGCCTGGACCAAATATGTGGACGATTTGAATGCGAAGCACGAGGGAGCGATATCGATCATTCCGACGCTGAGGAAGTATTACAGTGACGCAGATTTGCTCAAAATGGCTGAGGCAGCCAAGAATGTTTATGACTTCAAGAGTATGGGCCTCAAATTGGAGGACTCGCTCGTACAGTTCTGGATTAACGACAAGCAAACGCCAGTTCAAGTTCTGAAAGAGCTCCAACTAGGGGTGACAGTGGAAACACTGAAGAGTCCACTATTCGGTTTGTTGGCCAAGTTCACGGACGCGTACAACGTGCAATTTCCTCGGGCGAAGACGACAGTGATCGAGACATTCACACACACATTCGGAGACGAAAAAGTGGCCAAGCTACTGACTGCAATGGAGACGAATGACCGGAAGGTGGCAAAGATCGTGATGGAGATGAAGGCTGCGCAGTTGGAAATGTGGTTAAACAGTGGGAAATCCGTCGATGATGTCTACAAGTTACTCAATTTGCCACACAAAGAATTTTTGTACGATCTTCGCGAGAATTCTCTCTTCCCCACATGGATAGCGTACATGAACACTCTCAGTATTAAAAATCCGGACAAGGTGAATCGATTGCTCTCGGCACTGGCGACCCAATTCCAAGACAGACCAATGATGCAAATTCTTCAAGCAACCGATAAGTTCCCCAGTATGGAAAGCGTTGCGGTCACTTTGCAGCTACAGAAGGCGAAGCAAGTTTTTGCCACTGGAATTTCTCCTTATGATGCCTTTACAGCAGTAGTGCTTGACACTGCTGGAGATGCAGTTCTCAGCACTCCTTTGTTTACGAAGTGGATGAATTACGTGGGGGATTTCAACAAAAAGAATCCTGGGAACGAAGAATCCTGGTTCTTGCCACTGCGTGGAAATTACAATAATGTCGACAGACTTATTGAGACAGCGAGGAAAAACCCGAAAGGGGCCAAGATTGCCGATATGGTGGAGAAGGCGCGGATGGAGGATTGGCTCACGGAGCAAAGGCCCCCAAAGCACGTGTTCCATTTCTTGAATCTCAATAACGAACGAGAGATATTGTTTTCCAACCCAAATTTCGGGCTGTGGGTCAAATACTTGAACGACTTCAACAAGAAATATCCGGACCAGAAAACGACGATGATTGACAGTATCAGAGATAACATCAAAGACCACCAGCTAATACGGATTCTGAATGAAGCGGAGAAGGTCCCCTCAACGAAGAAATTGGCTGAAAACTTGGGAAACGCGCTGGTCGACAAATGGGTAGACGAGAGCATAACTGTTGCATATCTCAAGCGGTTGATCGGTCCGTCCTCAAATGTCTGGGTTGAGCGGTTTACTAAGAAGCTAAACGAATTGTCGTAGATTCACACAAAAAAAGAGATTTCTCAAAACCAATAACTGTGCGTTTGTAGTGCATCTAAACTTTGAGTGAAGTCGGCATGAGGAAGTGTGTCGACGTTGATGAGATGTCGGGCCCATTCGGTCTACGCTGTTGGGCACCTTGACATGGCGTCTGGGGTGGTGCATGGTATGTGGTAATACAGTATTCACGAGTGTGCATTCGTTGCCGATTTCACTACAGTCTGTATCCTCTTTTAATATTTTTTTTTTTGAGGGGGGGGGGGGGGGGTGGAACCAGACTAACGAAGAAGAAGACACTCCAGCACCGCGACTGTAAGAGGTGATATGCTTAAGTTTGGATGTGTATAAGTGAATTGTCTACCAAACGCTGAGCCCATTATAGCTACTAGCTGTGCACAGCATCAAAACGGTTTACTTCTCGTTCGACTGGATGAAGAACTTCCAGCAGCCATGTTGGAAGCTGGTATCAGAGGACTTGTGTATGCTGGCTGGGATGCAAGGCCTGGACGCTGGAGCTGCAGTGGAGCAAGCATGACGAGTTCATGGCTGCGGAAGACAAGGAATGGACCGTCGACGGCAAGAAAGGCTGGTCGCATTCGTCAGGTCGGGCCGTTTACCTTCCAGCAAGTGTACGAAGCAGGCCACATGGTGCCTCTCGATCAACCCAAGAATGCACTGGCGCTGCTCAAGGCCTTCACACTGCCTGAGGAGCAAGCGGGCGAGCGCATGCAGGTTGCGGACGAAGCTAAGCAGCAATGGTTGGACAAGGAGGCCATGATCAAGGACGAGAGCGTTATGAGCATCATGTGAGCTTGCAAATGGTTGCATCTGTATAAGTGAATTAGCTGCCGAAAGAAACGTGTGCGAGAACAACGTGTAGCTAGGCACAGCAAAACTGAATTCAATATCAAAGCGATTTTCGCATGAAGATTTACCCTCTGGCGTTTCAAGAGCCGTAAGATGCGAGTGTTCAAAATGGATGGTCGTGAAGCATGGATATTGGTATTGTCAGAGCCGCCAGCGCTCAGCACAGTACAGATCTCGTTCTCATGGAGGAAATTCGATGTCCGTATTTGTGCTTTGGTTTATGGTGTTGATGCATTTCGAGATTTCAGCGGCGTTTACGCAGATTTTGTGCGATATTTACGCGCTATACTACCAAACGCGAACCAGGTACTCAGAAGCGGGTGGGTTATGAAGCAGCACAACATGACTACAACTACTCCTGAAAGAAGACCTCCAAAGTGGCTGCGATAATAATGACAATAGCGATGCTCACCAGGTAGTGAAGACGCATTGGCTTGTGGCTGGTCAATGTTCATTTTCTTTCTTTGGGAGGTGCATGATCGATGAATCATGATGCATGGTGGTCCAATGGTCAATGTACCACAAAGCTACGCACTTGGCAGGCGTTCGAGTCCCTCCTGGGACTTCCTTTCCATATGATTAGAAATGATTAGCATTCGTATGCATTTCAAGCAAACTTTTAACAGTTCTGTAACAAGATGTTCTGTAACAAGATGAGGCTACAGGTTGAAGAAGCGACGGCGGTTAATGGTGTATTGCTGGACGCAGATGCCAAAATTGATCAAAGGACGCCTCACGTTGAAGACACCGACGCTGGACGAAGACCGATGGCTGGAACTGTGATGGAACGACGGCTGTGGTTTATCGGCGAGGAACGTGATTGGTGAACGTTAGTTAGAATGCTAGTATTCTCAAACACTTCCAAGACTCTTACTAACCACCTAGTCCATGAACCAGATAAAGTTGGCATTCGTAATTTGTGCGTTTTTTTGGTAAATTTTTTCGCTCGTGGAGAGAAGAAAATGGTGAGGTTGAGGTGGGATCAGTTGGGTTTCTGGACGGCATTGTAACAAGGTATAAAATGTCCCGACCATCTCAGCGAAAGCTGTTTGAAACCTTCATCATTTGGGATTAGAACTTCATGGAAGAATTAATCCCACACCTAATTTGATTTATTCAGTCAAAATGTTTCCTATACAAAATGTCTAACCACACGAACAACAGATAATTTTTTGGCGAAGGTTCAGTACCAGAATGTACTTGGTGTCGTCTACGAGATTCTACTGCCCCGGGCAAATGTCGGGCTCTCGGGATGCTTTGAAATAGTACACACGAGTAGTAACTGGTTTGCTCGCTTTGAAGTGCTGTGGACTTTGTCAGCAACACTGCCGTTGGACATACCAATCTTGAGGTGTCATGTCCACGCCGAAAAGGGAATCAACCTTGAGCTGATGTTGTTGATGCGTGCAGCAAATGATTCGCTCGAAGCACCAGCTCAAGCTCTGGATACTTGCGAAATCGCATTCGGTATCAATAACCAATTCATCTGAAAATGAGCACCCTGCAGCAGACTCTAACGCCCTGGTGGGGTGACGGCCCTCGCCCCAGTCGTGAAGAGATGGATCGTCGAACCGATGAAGCGTACGTGTACAGATTCTTCCTGTCACGAAAAAAAAACTAACATCTTTTTTATCCAGCTCTGCCAAATGTCTGGCATACGTCAAAGAGCACGCAGAACGTGGCAACCCTGCGTCCGTTGTTGCGTATATCGACGAGTTCGCGTCGACGACGCACATGATGAACGTTGGTGACATCAAAGGCAAGATCATCGACGATGAAATTACCAAGAAAAAGCCTGCCATTATGGCCGAACTTGGAGGCTACACGGGTTATAGTGCTGTACGCTTCGCCCACAAGCAGCGCGAAGCTGCAGCTAACAAGGTATTCGTTCGAGTTCTCACCGGTCTTTGCGGCTCGAGTACGCGAGATGGTGGAACTTGCGGGTCTGTCTGATCAAGTGACGGTGCATGTGGGTTCATTCTCGGAGCAGTACGAGGTCCTGTGCGGCAAGACGGTGGACGTAAGTGCTATATAGTTGTGTAAATTATCTGGTTGTAACGCTTGTGAGTGTCTTTGTAGATGTACTTCATTGACCACGACAAGAAGGTCTACTTGCAGGACTTGAAGTTGATTCTGACCAGTAAGACGCTGATTCCTGGCTCGGTTGTCATTGCAGACAACGTCGGCCTCGGCCCCATGTCCGGACATAAGAACGAATACGTCGAGTTCATTGAGAACAACCCACAGTTCTCAGAAGTCCGTCATACGGTCTACATGAAGCGCGAAGACGTGATGGTCCCGGACCTTTCGGTCGCTACGTTCCTAGGCTAGACAACAGTTAGTTACTTCTCTCTAACAACGAATGAGCCGCATCTTGAACACCTGTCCTTCAACAAACATTCATTGTGGGACGTAAACCAATGTAGGTAACTTGAATGATTGTTGATGCGCCTGATACTCCTGGAGTCGAGCTTCCCATCTACGTCATTCATCAATTTGCACTGGAAGCAACAACCGCCTTCACCTTTTCTTTCAAGATGACGTCGTCCCCAAAATCGAGCAACCCATGGGGAAATGGTCCAAGACCGACTAAGGAGCAGATCCAACGATGGGAGGACGAGACGTACGTAGTAATTCAAAAAGTTCACTGCCTTTCCTTTTTGATACTAACCCATAGCTTGTGTTTCTTGTGGTACTTTACAGTTCGGCCAAGTGTCTCGAGTACGTTAAGGAACATGCAGAACGTGGCAACCCGGCGTCGGTCATCAACTGCATTGACGAATTCACTACAACTAACCGCATGATGAACATCGGCGACGTCAAAGGAGCGGTGATCGACGAGGAGATCCGCAAGAAGAAACCCACGGTCATGGCCGAATTGGGTGCGTACACGGGCTACAGCGCTGTGAGATTCGCGAGTCTTCAGCGTCAAGTTGCGGGTCAGGACTCGCACTATCATTCGTTCGAGTACTCGCCGGTGTTCGCGGCTCGTGTCCGTGAAATGGTCGACTTTGCCGGTCTTACAGACCAAGTGACGGTGTATGTTGGCGCATTCTCGGAGCAGTATGAGGTTCTGCGTGGCAAGACTGTCGATGTGAGTGGCTATTTGTACTGAAAATTGGTTACTTCTTTTGCTGATGAGTGTGTTTTGTTGGATGTGTACAGCTTTACTTCATCGACCACGAAAAGACAGTGTACTTGTCGGATCTGAAGCTGATTCTGGGCAGTGGAACATTGGCTCCAGGCTCTGTCCTTGCTGCAGACAACGTGGTGAGACCAGGAGCCCCGGACTATTTGGAGTTCATCGAAAACAGTCCTCAATTCTCCGCTGTCCGCCACACGGTTAACTGCGGACATGACCGCCAACTGCTGCCGGATCTGTCCATTGCTACGTTTTTAGGATAGGCGATTACTGCGTAAGTCGCCCAAGACACTTGAATTTGAATGCTGAGACTGCTCTTTTGACTCTTTTAGTTGGTTTTTCATCCCCAGTGCGAGTTCTGAGGTCGTCTATAATTCCGTGAGTGTTCACAAAAGTTGCTCGTTAGATCGGGTGAGTACGTACAGGTACTGGTCAACGATTCTGTCTGCATTGAAGATGTGGGGTGATGCGAGCGTGTCCAAGTGAACGGCATCAAACCCGTAAAGCTTCTTCGCCTTGGTGAAGAACGCCAAATCATGTTGTTCGTGGCCAGGAACGTGGTGCGCAAAGCTCACAAAAGCCTGTTCCAATACAAGAGGATACACGCAGCAGCATCCAGTCGACCACAACTTTAATTGGGATAAAACTAAGTCGGGAAGAACATACTCTCTTACCTTCCCTCCCGGTGCCAAGCACGCATCAATGGACTTCAGTAGATCTTCATGCTAAAACAAGCACAAGGGTTCAATGTGAACAAACAACACTGCTGAAATTTTAAAAGTATCACAACAACTCACTAAATCATGCAGCCACAGACACTCGGCAACCACCGCCACATCAAACCTCGTTGTTGAGTCATCGAGGCACTTTAAAAGTTCTGCCACGTTACTTCCCCACAAATGTCCTCGTACTTCTTGTCTCCCACTGCCTAATAAATGTTCATTGCGCTTGATGTTCGTCTCAATATTTTTCAGCAACAAGTCATTCGGGTAGTCTGAAGCAAAAGACAATTTTTAGAAACCAGACACAATGTTTAAGATGTCGTCTCTCCTCACCGGTCATTACAGCAACTTTCGCTCCAAAATGCAGCGCCACAAGCGACGGCAACGCTCTTCAAGCAACAATTTTACTGTCAGCATTTCTTCCAATTGACCAATTGACCAAGCCAAAAACTCACGAAGCTGCACCAAATTCCACGACATTTTGCCCTTCCACTAACTCAGGATTCTTGGCGAAATGCATGGCAATAAATCTCTAAATCCAATTGAAAAACATCAGTTCAAGTTGCTCTACAAATTGCTGGTCATGAGGTATCGTATATTTTGACACACCGCTCCATTCCAGACTGCACAGGCGAAGAGTGAACCAGGGATGCCACCGTCATCATCTGCTACTGAGATACGGAAGTGCGGGGCTGAGTCCCCCACGTCCAGTTCCTGTACAAAGTCCTCAGGGTCGTAGCTATTGTCCTCCCCATTCTGCAGGAACAGGTTCCCCACCACATTATTGTCCTCGTCCATCAGGAAGACACTTCCGATTGGACCCGGGTCACCGCCAACCCCTCCGGTATGTGATCCCTCCATTACATGATATCAGTCTGTGAAAACTCACCCGGGTCGAGTGATGCCTGGTGAGTTTCGCTCCGCTTGACTACGCGCCACGCCGATTGAATCCAGACGTGACACTTGGCACACACGTGCAAGACCGCTTGACACAGCGCTAGGAAGCCATTTTAACGCGAGGACGCGCGTGCACGACCTGCACGGCCAGAAAATAACATTAGAAAACAGGCTTCGTGACATTTCGGAGCAGGGTTCACAGCGCGGTATTGCAATATTACGGTGAGATTCACACAGCCAATCAGGGATGCTGTCTATTGTAAACTTCAACATGTTATTGTACCAGGAATATTACGGTGAGATTCACAAGGCTATGATTAAAAAGCACTTTTTAATGAATGTCGCTTGAATGTAAGACCAACACTTTTCAATTGGGGCGCTATCCAACCGCGCATTACCTGCCGGAACGGCATCCGGGAAGCTACGCGTCGCTGTATCTCCGCTTACAGACCACACCACAGCGCCACTCTGTGCTCATCTTGTAGCCCTGTGTTTGTTGTACCAGTCTACGCTTTTTGTCGGTCTAACGCTCTCTGGATTTCCTGTAATTAATGGGACAACATTTTTTGTTCCATCGAGATCTGGTGGCTGCCACAGCCGTGCATCATGCGGTGAACGCGCATCTCTCCAGCGATCTACAGGCAGATCTGGTGCTTCTAGGTCCCCAATGGCTCCGGATCTACCGCGTGGAGCCTTCCCCGAGTTCTGAGAGTGGTCTGGAAGCTTCAAAAGGTCACGTTCTCCACCTCGTGGCCTCTTTCCCCCTTGCTGGCGTCGCTGATAGCGTCCACGTGCTCAAATTCGACCGAAATTTACTCCGGAAGAAACACCGCTTCTTCGGAGGTGAGGAAGTGCTGTTGCTGACTTTTCCGCTCTTTAAATGGGTCATTGTTGGATATGACAGACGCTCTAGAAGCTTGGCAACCCTCGCCATGTTCTCTTTTGAGGAAGACGCTATTGGACCTGGAGCTACGTTGAAAGGAGATAAAAATGGACGTGAACAACTGCTGGGTCTTGTGACTCAAGCACAAGCCCGAGTGGACCCGCAGACAAGATGTGGCGCCATGTTGGTGTACTCGGATCAGCTGGTCATCGTGCCATTTAGGAGCGAGTCGATGGAGTTGTCATTCTTTGAAGAAGATGAAGATGAGTTTGATGATGGAGAACAAGGAACGACCACTGCGGATTCCGAGGATGAAGAAGATGACGAAGAAGAGAAGAAGCTAGAGGAACTGGTGAATGAGAGTAAGAACAGAGGCGTGACGAGCGATATGAACAACACGCTCAATGCTCTTCTGGACAAGAGTGTGAAAGTAGGAGCCAAGAGGAAGAGGAATCATCTTAGTGGACTGATGCCGAACGATATCACCGGACGGGAATTCCTGCTGCGTCTGCGTGAATTGGAGATTACAGGCAAAATTATTGATTTGGCCTTTCTGGATGGATACTTGGAACCGACGCTGATGGTACTGCATGAAGAGAACGAAAGGAACTCGACGTATGGACGATTCGCGATGGGCTTTGACACGTACTGCTTGACTGTCATCTCTATCAACATGAACACTAGACTTCACCCGAAGATTTGGACCGTGAAGAATCTTCCGTCGGACTGTTTCCGTTTGATCCCGTGCCGTGCGCCGCTGGGTGGCGTTGTGGTCTTGTCAGCCAATGCCTTACTCTACTTTAACCAGACCCAGTTCTATGGACTTGCGACGAACGTGTTTGCGAGCAAGACGGTGAACCAGGCTGTGTTCCCTCTCAGCGATGCAGTGTATGAGACTCCTGACCACGACACAGCTCAGCTTAATATGGTGCTTTACGACTGCCAGTACGAGTATTTACAGGAGAAAGAGTTGCTGCTGACGATGCCCGACGGACAAGTTTACGTGTTGTCGTTGCCCTACGAGGACACTTCCAGCCGTGGTTTGTACGGATTTGGTGGCGCTTCGAGCCGAAACGCGTCGCTGTCACTGCGGATGCTTTCCTCTAGTATCTCGGCGAACTGCTTGTGTATCAATGATGAGAAGAAGACATTGTTTGTGGGCTCAAGATCAGGTGACTCTGTTCTGTTTGCTTTGGACCAGAAGAAGCCAGCTAACGTGCAAATTGAGGAACAAAATGATGAGGAAATGGCGATCAAGGAGGAGGCAGTTAAACAGGAAGCAGTTCCTCAAGTGAAGGCAGACGTCGTTGAAGAGGAGGAAGAAGACGAAGATGACTTGTTCCTTTACGGTGCAGCTCCTACGAAAGAAGAGCCGGCAGCAACCGCTGATCCTACAGAGATTGCCAATGGTTCGAA
This sequence comes from Phytophthora colocasiae, assembly GCA_018806915.1. NCBI lineage: Eukaryota > Oomycota > Peronosporomycetes > Peronosporales > Peronosporaceae > Phytophthora > Phytophthora colocasiae. Next base: position 1,454,142 of record JAGKQI010000078.1, on the reverse strand, counting down.
CGGGTTCAGTGCGAAGAAAGAGGAGAACGATACGTCTGTTGAGAAGTACACTGGGCCGTATGATTACCAGCTCCGGCAGATTGATGTGCTCCCAAGTATCGGACAGATCACTTCGATTGAGTTGGGCATCGAAAACAACGCAGACTCGAATGAGAAACGAGAGGAGCTGGTGATCAGTGGTGGATACGAACGCAGTGGTGCCATCTCAGTTCTACACAACGGTTTGCGCCCGATTGTCGGCACTGAAGCCGAGTTAAATGGCTGTCGCGCAATGTGGACTGTATCGTCGTCATTGCCTTCTCCAACGAAGAGTTCCGACGGGCGGAGCTACAACGCTTACTTAATTTTAAGTGTTGCTCACAGGACAATGGTTCTAAGAACTGGAGAAGGTATGGAGCCTTTAGAAGACGACAGTGGCTTTTATACCTCTGGTCCGACGCTTGCAGCTGCCAATTTGTTTAACAAACAGCGAATTGTTCAGATATTTAAGCAAGGAGCTCGTGTGATGATGGAAGTGCCTGAAGAGGAGGCACCAAATGGACAAGACAAGCCTGAAAAAGCAGGAGATGCGGAGGAGGAAGACGACGAGGATGATGACGGCCCGAGAGTTAAACTGGTTTGCACCCAGGAGATCACGTTGGAAGGGGATGTGGAGTGCGGAGGCATGAATGTGGACACTGCTACTGTTGGTATTGTGTCTGTGGATGTGGTGGACCCGTACATTCTTCTACTTCTGACGGATGGCTCGGTTCGCCTACTAATGGGCGACGAAGACGACATGGAGCTGACTGTGATTGACCCAGAGATCGATTATCTTGATGGCATTCCCGATATAAATGGGGGCGAAGAAGCATCGAAGCATGGCAGTAGTTCAGCCTGCCTTTTCTACGATTGGGCCGGGATGTTCCGTGAAAACGCGTGGGGTGAAGACGAGCGCGAAGAGCACTATGCATCTACAGTTACTGAGAGCAAGAAGGAAGACACGGATGACGACGACATGGATGCTTTGTACAGCACGAGTAAGCCAAGCCCCAAAGCGGCCGCCGTCAATCGCAATAACACAGCGAAACCAGTATCTACTCAGACTGCGCCGAAGAACGCTGACGGGTCTGTATCAATTCCGCTGTTGAAGCAGAAGGACGCCAAAATGATGTGTGGCTTGTGCTTTGGAGATGGCTCTCTCCATGTGTTTTCCCTCCCTGACTTCAAGAAGCGAGGCGTATTCCCGTACCTTACGTTTGCCCCACAGTCGCTGGTCAACACGTTGGAGCACTACCAGGCCAGCAAGAGTAAGACGGTGAAGTTCTCTGCTCCAGTTCTTGGACTCAATGCTTCATCATCCTCAGCGAATGACGGTCGCATTAAGAAATCACACACGATTAATTCCCCAGTAGCAGACATTATTATCCACCGGGTGGGTCCCAGTGAAGGCCAGCACAATGCTCAATACCTCTCGCGCATGGTCATGCTAGTGTTTCTGGCGAACGGCGACTTGCTTACGTATTCTGCAACGCCCAAGTTTGAGAGTTTGAAGCCACGAGCAAACGGCGAAGTGGCTCCTGTGTTCCATTTCGTTCGTGTTGGAACCGATCTAATTACCCGGCCATTCCTGCCTCCTAAAGCACGAACCAGTTCTCACAATGAGGCTGGCAACAACCCGGAGGTTAACACTAGCGCAGTGCTCGCTAAACTTCGGGCTGGATTTCGGTACCCCATGCTCACATGCTTTTACAACGTGAACAACATGAGTGGTGCGTTTTTCCGAGGTGCTCACCCGATGTGGATCGTGGGCGACCGCGGCCAGCCATCCTTCGTCCCCATGTGTGTTCCTGGTTCCGCTCCACCGGCTAATAAAGGGAACAAGAACGCTGCCCCACGAGTGAGTGTGCCGGTGTTGAGTTTCACGCCGTTCCACCACTGGAACTGCCCCAATGGCTTCATCTACTTCCACTCGTGTGGCGCTTTGCGTGTATGCGAGCTTCCATCAAGTAAAACGTCGACGATCCTGCCTTCAAGTGGTGGTTTCGTGCTCCAGAAGGCAGAGTTCGGGGCCACTTTGCACCACATGCTGTACTTGGGCAACCACGGTCCTGGCGGTGTGGCTGAGGCACTTGAGGCGCCTACGTATGCCGTGGTTTGCAGTGTGAAAATGACACCAGCGGACGCTGAACGAGCAACTGAAGTTGAAGGTGCTGAAGAGGAAGAAGAGCTGGAGAACTTGGACGCAAATGGAAATCCCGTTGGAAGCAACGTCATGGCCCCCACAGCAGAAATGTTCCCGGACTACGAGATTGAGCAGATGGCGCACACGGAGGAGGACGTCTACGAGCTTCGCTTGGTCCAGACTAATGAGTTTGGTGAATGGGGACGACGTGGGGTCTTCCGTGTGCACTTTGAGCGCTATGAGGTGGTGCTTAGTATCAAGCTCATGTACTTGTATGACTCGGCTCTGTTGAAGGAGGAGGTTGCTTCTACGTCGCCTGAGTGGAACAAGAGGAAGCGTCCGTATCTGGTGATTGGCACGGGCTGGGTTGGTCCGCACGGTGAAGACGAAAGTGGTCGTGGTCGTCTGTTGCTCTACGAACTCGATTACGCCCAGTACGTTAACGAAGAGGGCGGAGCTACTGGCGGGAAGTTGCCCAAGTTGCGACTTGTATTCATCAAGGAGCACCGACAGGGAGCGATCTCAATGGTGGCACAACTCGGACCGTACGTGCTGGCTGCTGTTGGCTCAAAGCTTATCGTGTACGAGTTCAAGTCGGAGCAGTTGATCGGCTGTGCGTTCTACGATGCACAGATGTACATCGTGACTCTGAATGTCGTCAAGGACTTCGTCATGTATGGAGACGTTTACAAGAGCGTCCATTTCTTACGATGGAGAGAGATGCAACGGCAGTTAGTGCTACTAGCGAAGGACTACGAGCCCTTGGCAGTGTCTGCCACCGAGTTCAGTGTGTATGAGAAGAAGCTGGCGCTCTTAGCGGTGGATATGGACGAGAATCTCCACGTGATGCAGTATGCCCCGCAGGATATCGAGTCTCGCGGTGGTCAACGTCTCCTCCGAGTCAGTGACTTCCACTTGGGTGTTCAGGTCTCCAGTATGTTCCGTAAGCGTGTGGATACTCCTGGCTCCGTTGCACCTGTTGTTAACGGCCGTGCAGCTGCAGCACCTTCTTTCTACGTGAACGTCATGGGCAATTCAGAAGGCGGTGTTGGTGCTCTAATCCCCATCAGTGAACGCGTTTTCCGCCGTCTTTTCACGCTACAGAACGTCATGGTGAACACGCTGCATCAGAACTGCGCTTTGAACCCTCGGGAGTTCCGTATGCTCAAGACGAACGCTCAGCGGCGGTGTGGGAGACCTGATGCGTGGAGCAAAAAGAAGTGGAAGAAGAGCTTCCTGGATGCGTTCGTGCTCTTCCGGTTCCTACAGCTCGACTACGTGGCCCAGAAGGAGCTAGCACGGTGCATTGGTACCACACCGGAAGTTGTCATTCACAATCTACTCGAAGTCCAGCACGCTACGTCAAAGTTCATGTAGAACACACTCGCTAAACAAGCAATATATTGCGCCGACCATCGATACGTACAGCTACCTCAGCAGCTTATGTCACTCGGAATACCCCGTAAGCATCAACTCGCACGAGACTACCCCGTAAACGTAGCGACTGATAAGTCAGGGATGCTCTCTTGTCTCCAAAAAGGAGGAAGCTTGATAGGAACATTGTGGCGAACTGTAGAGAACTGCGAACTGTTTTCGATGAATTTCAAATAGTCTGGAGCACCAGGGGCGACCACGTTGTCTGCAGCAATGACAGATCCTGGAGCCAATGTTCCACTGCCCAGAATCAGCTTCAGATCCGACAAGTACACTGTCTTTTCATGGTCGATGAAGTAAAGCTGTACACATTCAACGAAACACACTCATCAGCAAAAGAAGCAACCAATTTCCAGTACAAATAGCCACTCACATCGACAGTCTTGCCACGCAGAATCTCATACTGCTCCGAGAATGCGCCAACATACACCGTCACTTGGTCTGTAAGACCGGCAAAGTCGACCATTTCACGGACACGGGCCGCGAACACCGGCGAGTACTCGAACGAATGATAGTGCGAGTCCTGACCCGCAACTTGACGCTGAAGACTCGCGAATCTCACAGCGCTGTAGTCCGTGTACGCACCCAATTCGGCCATGACCGTGGGTTTCTTCTTGCGGATCTCCTCGTCGATCACCGCTCCTTTGACGTCGCCGATGTTCATCATGTGGTTCGTGGTAGTAAATTTGTCGATGCAGTTGATGACCGACGCCGGGTTGCCACGTTCTGCATGTTCCTTAACGTACTCGAGACACTTGGCCGAACTGAAAAGTGCACGTTAGTAAAAGTGCCCCCAATTCAAGCTACTTCATCTAAGCTTACGCTTGTTCTTCGTTACGCCCCCAAAGGAACCAATTCGCCCAGGATGCTATCGACATGGAGCTTGATCTCTTACGTGTAAAATGCAAAGTGAGCTAAGAATTGAGAAGGTGAAGGCACTGTTGGATTTTGATGAGCACTGCACAAGTGCGAAATCTTTGGACAGATATGTTTATTGTAGCAGTTTAGGAAAACTCATCGGGTAAATTTGCAGTTGCTCGTCCTTCACATGTCGGATAGCAACATGTACAGCGTGAGCTTCCCCACCTTGGGCTTCTTGTCTCCATTGCCAGCGCTCATAATGGGGCGAGTAGTTCTTGTCATGTCGATGGGAGGCAAAGTACCAGTTGGAGCAGTGGCGACTTGCTCTGCGTTGTCACGGGAGGTCTTGCAGAAAAGCGTCTTGAAAAACTTCATGGTGGACGAGTGTAGGTAGATGCAGCTCCAAGGTAGCAGGCAGATTGGGAAGTGACAAAACGGCGTGAAAAGAGCAACGTTACCGTTGCAGAATGTATGTAGACCATGCACGAATGAATGCTGTTTCCCCGTCTCAAACTCAGTTAACTCTTCCGCTTTAACCCTTTCATCCTTACCCAAGTATACTACTGTACACTAATAAAAAGTAAAAATATTTAAACAAGTTCAGTATACTACACTACTACTAATAAAAAATAAAAATATTTAAACAAGTTCATGTACCGATAGCATCACTAGGCGACCCTCAAGCACGATCTTGAGCCTCAAAAAGATGGCGGAGCGGAAGCGCTGGGACAAGCAGCACGAATTCCACCCAATTGCACCCCCCAGTACCGAAGCGAAGGCCGATCCAGTGCTCACCAAGCAGCTTCAGTATATTAAAGTACTGGAAGAGCGGAATCGGATAAAGAAGCGTTTAGCTGCCGTCTCCAAGCGCAATGACCGACTTCAAGAGCGAGAAGAAGCGTTCGTCACGGCTTTTAACGTTCCTACTAGAGCTACTCAGTCTTGTACATCTAGAACAACCAGATCTGCAACATCTGTGCTACCTACTAAAATGCCAGGGAAACAGGAGACAAAATTGAACAAATGCAGGTCAGCACCATCCACTACGTTGAATTTTAGTACTAAAGGTGACGACAAGGCGTCAGAAAGTCGAGGAAGAGCTAAATGGAACCGACCTCAAGCTCCAATGAACGTCGCAGTGGAACGTCAGGACGGACTCCCACTGTTTCGACTTACTACACAGGAAGAGAAGAGTGAAGATGAAGAAGAAAGTTATTTGGAGGAATCTTTTGAGGAATTTGAAGAAGAAGATGAGAAAAAAGAACTTGTGATTGACGATATTGAAGAACACGATGCAGGAGAAGCTGTGGATCTCTCGAAGACGACGAAAGAGCTCTTTAAGATCATCCAGCACCTTTCAAGAACGAAACAGCGGGCGTTAGTTGATGTTTTACACAAATTCCAGGCCAGTGAACAAGATGAGAACGATGTGAAGGTGTTAAAGAACTCCATTGGAGATCCTGCGATCTGGAAGGAGATTACGTCTGCACTTAACACGACATCTGCACCTAAAGAGGAGGTTACTGTTGATCTCCCGGCTGTAGCTCCTTTGAAAAACCTTCTAGAGGACCAGATTCGATGGGAAGACGAATATGCCAACGAAATGAAGGAACGACTTGCAAAAGAGCGACAAGAGAAGCAGAGAATATTGAAAGAAGCCGAAGAACGTCGAGCTAAGATGCTGAAACAATTGGAGGATGAAGAGCGTGAGATTGAACGACTGATGGACATTAAACGACAGGAAAGGCTTGCTAAACTGAGATCTCTACAGGAAGATTCCTCTGATATATTAACTGATGCCAAGACCACGCCTATAGTCTCGAAACCGGTTGAATTGACGATTCAAGAGGATGAACCTGAGGTCAAGATACTACCGGAGCCTGTTCTAGTCGTTCCTCGACTGAACTTACCACTTAGTTCAACCACGAAGGCCTCCAGTAGCTTGGGAAACTGCGAAATCAAGCTCAAGTTGCTGTCAACTTGGAGTCGGACGCGAGTTGTTGGTTTAACGCAGATCTGTGTCTACGATCTTAATGGCGAAGAGCTTTCGGTAGATTTGGAAAGTGTCAAACTATACGACCAATCGACTGGAAGAGCGTTACCCAAGACGAACGACATGGTACGTAGACTACCGAGGCTGTTTAACGGGATTACAGAGACGAATAGGGAGAAGGACATGTGGCTTGGACGTTTGGGAGATTCTGGTGTGCTTCTGCTCAAGTTTGAGGTCTCGTCGACGCCCTCCAAGCTTTGTGTGTGGAATTACAACGGTAAATCCGCTTGTACGCGTGATGTGGAGGTTCTAGTGGCTGGAAAATCGGTTTGGACAGGTTCTCTCCCAGAAACCTTCGGAGATGAAAACGACAACACATGTACGTGGATTGATTTACGCGGAGGTGGTCGGAAAATGTCGCGTACAGCTCGTGGGAACGATACTTCTCTGTCAACTGACCGAACGGATGTGAAGGCTACGAAATGGGCCGATGCATTGAAGTCAGACCGTCAATCGGATGAACTTAACCAAGAGAAATCTACTGGAGGAACACCTTTGTGGCTAGCTGGAGCTACGTCTTCAACCGAGCGTTTACTCGCTACCAGTCGATCTAGTACAGATTTTGATTCGTGGAATGCAGACGATAAACACTCCTCTGGTAGCGTAACAAGTCGTCGACGGCAGGGAAAACCACTCTACAGTGCTCGAAGTCCTCTAAATGACGCGAAAGATGAACTTTCGCGCCAAAACCCACCGGAATGGGCGGATGCAAAGGTCCAAACGAGTCAACGAACAGAAGAAAAGCCTTCTACCCTCGCGTCTCTTTCGTCCTGGGATAGTCTTGAGAGGTTCAGTAAAACGAACCGAAGTCGTCTTCCATTGCCTGCTGATGCAGACGCAACCAGTACAAGTTTCGGAACGGATGGAGCCAAATACAAAGAAAAGCCGAAGATTTCTGCCTCGCGTACATCATTTTCAACGTCAGCACTCCTCACAGAGTTACGTCAAGGACCCAGTAGCTTCATGTCCGTCTCTCCGTCCACTGAAGTGCTCAAATATCCCTCATCTGAACCAAATTTTGCTGTTAAACCAAGTACACCTGATGACGGTGGCCATCACGATGCAATTCCAGAAATTCCGGTGCTTCCAAGAGGAAAATGGCTTCAGATTGAGATTTTGAGTACGTGGGGCGATCCGTACTACGTCGGACTTAACGGTGTGGAGATTTTTGATCATTGTGGCAGGTTGGTGACATTCCAAGACCCAGTGAATCAAGTTACAGCGTGCCCCGAGAGTATTAACGTGCTGGAAGAGAACTCGGATGACCCACGAATTCCGAGAAATTTAGTGGATGGGATGAACTTCACCTGCGACGATTTACACATGTGGTTGGCTCCTTACACAGCTGGAGAAGCTCACTACGTGTTGTTGGAACTTGATTCTTCTGTGTCTATTTCAATGGTTCGGATCTGGAATTACAACAAGTCACGAACGCACACTTGTCGAGGCGTTCGAGACGCTCGACTCATTCTTTACAGCTCAGTTCCTTCAATTTTAAGGTCCAAGACTGACCAGAAGCTAGAAAACTCCGGGAAAATCATCTTTGAAGGCGAAATCCGACAAGCTCCGGGCCTGGTAGGAGCTGATAGTATGGAAATTTCGAACGAAGTGATTCTATTCACCCAGGAGGCAGCGATCCTAGCAGCAATTGAAGCTAATGACGAAGCTCTGAGAGTGATTGCAAGGGAGCAGCAGCGAGAAGACGAAGAAACGCGGGAGATTGTTGATAGTGTACATCGTTCAATGGAGCTCCGACGCCCTCAGACTTCAGACGCAGGGAATCGGACTGAAACGAGCTCAACCACCCAGCAAAACGAGGATCAGAGCCAACGTACAGGTCGACCAATGACAATGGCAACAGGAGTGAGGACGTCAATTGATTCTTGGGTGGAGGAACCTCAACATAAATCTCCAGATGCAGTAAAAATCATCGAGGGGGTATCTGGAAGAGGAAGGAATGAGGATTTAAACTCGGATGGAAGTCTTCCTCGTGGTCGACGATTGACGTTGCAGTTGCTCAGTACCTGGGGCGATCAAAATTACGTTGGTTTGACACAACTTCAGGTGCTGGTGGGTTCGCGAGGGACGCCAATCCCCTTAGATGTAAATAACTTGGATGCAACGCCTAGAGATCTGGTCTCTTTGGGGTATATTGGCGACCCAAGGACCCTGGATAAGCTGGTTGATGGAGAGGCGACTACCTGTGACGATATGCACATGTGGCTCGTTCCTTTCGAAGCTGAAACTGTCCCAGAAGTCCGTATTGAGCTCAAGACGGCGCAGTATTTCTACGGCCTTCGACTCTGGAACTACAATAAATCACCAGAAGATACCTACCGTGGTGTGAAGCAGCTGGTGGTTCTACTCGATGGCGTTGTCATTTCACCGAAAGAGACGGGATTTTTAATCCGAAAAGCTCCTGGGGTTGCAGATTTCCACTTCGACCAGTTATTAAGATTCACAGATGACGGTGGAAGCTCTACCAAGGCTCTTTCGTACTCTGAACGCGTCCACTATCCATTCCGAGCCATTGCGTACAAGACTCCAATCATCCGACAAGACTACGAAGCTCCTTTGTATCCACAAGGCTTCCTACTCAAGATCATTTGCTGGACAACGTGGGGTGACCCGTACTACCTCGGTCTCAACGGTTTGGAGCTCTACGATTTCAATGGAGCTCGGATCATTGACAAACCGACCATTCTCTCTGCTGTACCGTACTCCGTCTCGGAACTGGATCGTTTAAATGGTCAACAGCAAGACACTCGAACGCCCGATAATCTGCTCAGTGGTTTGGACAAAAATACGTGGGAAGCTCATGACTCGTGGCTGGCTCCGTTAGCCAGTTCACTCGGTAACCCACAGGGAAATATCGTGTACATTGGCTTTGATACTCCCGTGGTGCTGTCTATGATCAAATTCTGGAATTACAGCAAGACTCCAGAGCGTGGTGTGAAAGAACTGGATATTTATTTAGACGACAGCCATTTATTCTCTGGAACATTGAAGAAAGCACCAGTGGCAGATAGAAACGGAGGATTCGGCAAGGTACATAAAGTGACGGAGCAGTTTGGCCAAGCTGTGTTGTTTTCAAGTAATCAAGCTCAAGCTACAGCTGAAAAGAGGAACGTTTACTACTGCGGAGTGGAAGAGCAGGATGTTCTGGGGATTAATGAGGGCCAAGTGATGCAGGAATCCAGAGCCATGTACCGGAAACCAGACCCTGGAGCTGAAGGAGTCATTGTGGATCTTGATCTCCGTCCCATGACTGCAGTATGTCGACAGTGACATTTTTAGAGCCAAAACCTGTTTTTCCAGTGCAAATTTAGCTCTTATCATTTGAGAATTTGTCTCGATGGCACATATCCGAGTAGCTTCGGTCGTCGGCAATACGAGAAGGGATTCGCATTCGGCTTTAGTCACTTGGGCAGCCAACTACTCGGAGAAAAGGAGGCGATTGAGCTTGAAATTGGCCTCATTCACCCCGACTGCTCTCATTCTGCAACACCAGGAACATCAAGCAGTTGCTCGGGACAAAGCGTTTGATCAGAGTCTCCAGTTCTCTCTCTTACGTTTTATTACCGGATTAGTGTCGCTTCTGTTGGTTTTCTCGGATATTTTTCGAGGGGGTCTTGGTGTATCAACACTGGGGAGATATTATCCACCATTGCAACTGGATGAAGTGCTGGGATTCGGGACATCGTGGAATTATTCAGTGTTTGAAGCCACGAAAGAGGAAAGCTTGGATGAAATTTCTATGGCGAAAGTATGGTCTTACAAATACGATTCGACGTCGATTGTCTGGCGAGCGTTCGCTAGACATTTCAAGCTAGCGGAGTATCCACAGTGTTTACTGTACGAATCTCAGTGTCCAAATGAAACTTTTCCAGGATCAGTGGCTTTTAACATGATCGACAGCATGAACAACGCGATTTCTGCCGGTAAAACCCGAGGAAATGCTGTGGCTTTAACCCTGCGGTCGGAAAACGAGTACATTGATCGACTCCACCAGTTTATCCTGCCAAACTGGTTGACAAATTACAACTGGCGGACGAACCAAGCGCTGTATTATTCACCGGATATTCTGGATAAAACTAACGCTCGGGCGGTTTGTTTCCCTGGTAATGGAGACCGAAGACGAACTCCTCACTTTTGTCAAGAACTCTGGACGAATTTAGAGCGATCTTGTGCCCCTGGGGACACTGCTAGAGCTGCTGGGCTGCTGTATGTCCACACGATGGAGCGACTGCGTAATTTACAGACCCGTTTCCCGAATTTAACCACTGATTTGACTTTTTTGGAGAGCCAAGAGGACTTGCAAGTGTGCCAAGGGGGGATATCCACCACGGGATTCCGTCGGACAGACGTCAGCACCATCTTTCGAGCTCGTAATTGCACATTTAATGCGTGCGAGACTGTGTTCGTGCAGGATTATCGATACGAAACGGGGCTGTTAACGTCGGATGTTATCCAGTGGTACCGACTCGTTGCAGCACTACGCAGTATCGGACAGGTTTACTTCTGGCTACGTGGAATTGGCTTGATGCTAAGCTGTTATTTCGTCTACGCTTCAGCAAAAACGGACAACAAAATGCTGCAATTTCACAAAGCTTGCCGCCTTTTCATGAAGGTACCCACTCAATGCGTTGTGTATGGCAGTTCGTTCCCGATAATATGCTACGTCCTAGCGCATATTTTGGATTCTCCATTCACGTACTATGTCCTCGAAAGCCACTTTTTCTCACAAGGTGGATCTCTTTATATCGAACCGAGAGCTTTTATCGCGTACGCAGTGGTTCAAATGCGTTCGGTGTGGATTTACGCCTTGATCTGGCATTTTATAGTGCATTTATCGGCGCTGCGAGGGCTGATCCGATCGAATCAAGTACACAGCGGGATTTTTGGAGTACCAGAGTTTCTATTAAGCGCTTTTGCTAGTGTGACATTGATCGCTCAGTATCGCTCGACAACGTTCCGTTCCTCGAAAATTGATAAAATCTTTCAACTTCCAAGCAATTCCGGTCGAGGCTGGGTGGCTGCTAAGCACCAGTACAATTCTTCTCGACTGGGAAGAGGCAGGTTATTACTCGGTGGAGTGATTATCGATTTGAAATTTCTCGTTTTGCTCACGTTCGCTATTGCCGTATTGTGGATAATACACCTTTTGTGGGTGAAATATTCGAGTTGGAAGCACGGAGAACGAAGGTATAGACACTGGGCTCTCTTCCCACCGACTCCAGTGCCATATTCAGCTGGAACTTTGTGGCCTACAGTCAGTGCAAGCGTACAATGGTCCAGTGATTACTACTGTATTCGAGATGAGAGGTATGAGCGAGGCCCTTTACTACTGAAAGTCGTGAAACAGGCTCAAAACCGTGTGCACCGTCCAGTAAAATTCTGGATATTTGGTAACGCAGACGCTAAAGTGGTAGCAGCGAATTTTACTGTTCAAGCGAAATACCTGACGGAAGGGGAACGGCGTTTACGACAGCGTTTTAGCCGACGATTAGTGAATCCGTATCGATTTATCCAGCATCGTCTGAAATGCCTTCACCGACGATCCGATACTGTCCAAGCTAACGTGGCGTTCATGAATGTCGTGATGATGAGTGACCCCCTCGTATTTTTGAATTTAATGCTCGGAAGTGATCAGTTGGCATTTTATCAATCTCTGTGGAGACCACAACAGATTCTGCTATTACCTGAACTTGTGGTTTCTCGTATTAACCCATACGCCTCCGGTCTCAAGCTTCTTCGAAAAGTTCATCCTTCAGATCTTACATGGCCAGAACTTGTTCAATGTGGTTGACGAATAAGTATCACTTCTGTAAAAATTCTCTTTTTTTATACATTACTGAAGCGTGATGCGAGCCTTACGCAAACGCAGGATAGATAATAATAGGATAGTTAATGGGGTTAAACGATTTCTATTATTTCAGCCGCATTGGACAAGTTCTGCCAATGATAATTACATGTTGGAGGGGCTTCAGACCACTGGTAAACTCATTATGATCTCCAACTACTGCAGCTGGTAAAAGAACAATATGACTGGGAGAACCAAAATAGCATTTGTGTCTACTTCGCTACTATTCATCATTAAAAATGTCATCAAGCCAAGTTACTTCGGCTTCATTCGCTACCGAAAGCAGTCGTGCCCGTGCTATTTTATCCCGATGGGCTGCGAGGATAGCCGAACGACGGCGTTTATCCACTCTAGATTCCGAGAACCTCGAGGATTTAATTCAAAAGACTACTATCCGACAGCGTAGAGCCCGTGAGAAAGCATTCGGACGACATCTCCCCTTTTCTTGGATACGCTTCTTCGCTGGAGTTGTATCTCTACTTCTCGTTTTCTCAGATGTTTTTCGAGGTGGAGCAGGCGTAAAAAGCCTGCAAAAAGCGTACCCTGCGATTCAACCGGACCAAGTTTTAGGTTTCGGCACGACGTGGCATTACTCCGTTTTTTCTGCGACTAAAAGCGAAGCGGTGGATAAAACTGCGCTGGTTTGGACCTACAAGTTCGATTCAACATCTATCAGTTGGAGAGCTTTCGCGTGGCATTTCGACGTAAAAGCATTTCCGGAGTGTTTTTACTATGTTGAAACGTGTGTAAACGAGTTTATATCCGGAATCCACGCGTTCGATATGATTGATTCTCTCGTTACTGCTATTTCAATTGGGAATCCAACAGTTCAAGGACCTGTCAGTCATATGCTTCGAACTGAGAACGAATATATCGACCGACTGCACCAATTCTTGCTTCCGAATTGGTTTAAAAATGTTAATTGGCGTACAAATCAAGCATTGTATTATTCTGCAGAACTACTTGCGAGATCAAACGCTCGGTCAATCTGCTTTCCAGCCAATGGGAGTAAAATGCAAACCCCTCGATTCTGTAAACGCATTTGGGTCAACTTGAAACGCTCGTGTGCACCCAGTGACATGGAAGGCCAAGCTGTAGGTCTGCTCTACGTCCACGCCATGAAGCGACTGTACGATATTCAAACGCGTTTTCCAGATTTATCAGTGGATTTAACCTTTCTGGAGAGCCAAGAAGACATGCAAGTGAATAAAGGTGGTTTAAGCTATCTTGGATTCGGACGATCAGATGTAGCTACAATTATCCGGGCTAGAGATTGCAGGATTTTCCCTTGCGAAACCGTTTTTATCGACGAATATCGATACGAGACGGGGCTATTAACTTCCGATGTCATTCAATGGTATCGTCTTATAGCTACACTGCGATTTATCGGACAACTTTACTTCTGGTTACGTGGAATTGGCTTAATGCTAAGCTGTTATTTCGTTTTTCAAAATCCAACTGAAGATAAATCTTTCAAGTGGATTCAGCTACGTAAAGCTCGTCATCTTTTCATGAAAACCCCTACTCAATCGGTAGTTTACGGTAGTCCGTTCCCTATTTTGTGCTACGTTCTTGCTCATTTTCTGGATGCTCCATACACCTACCAAGTGCTGGAAAGCCACTTCTTCTCACAAGCTGGTGTTGTGAATATTAAGCCGGAATCTTTCGTGTCTTACGCTGTGGTTCAGATGCGAAGTGTCTGGGTCTACGCTTTAATCTGGCAAAGCATCATGATTTTAACGCGATTTACCACCAGAAATCACACGAATCGACTGAATAGTGGCTTAGTCGGCGTTCCTGAATTTCTGCTTAGTATTTTCTCATACGTTACTCTTTTGGCTCAATATCGAATGACATCGATTCGATCCGCGAAGATATTGACAATTATGGAATTCCCAAGTAATATTGGTTCGGCATGGGAAGCGGTGAAGTATATGTACAGCTTCTCGCGTCGAGGGAGGGGTACTACGCTACTTGGTGGCGTAATTATCGATTTAAAATTCTTAATCTGCTTCGTTTTTTTTGTTGCTGTGTGGTGGGCTGTTCACCTCGCAAAAGTTCGATTTTGGGCGGCCTGGAAGAAAGAAGATAAGCACAGATATTCCCATTGGTATCTACTGCCACCGACTCCCGTTCCTTACTCTGCTGGAATTTTGTGGCCTAGTGTGAGCATGTGTGTGCACTGGACAAGGGATTTTTACTGTATCCAGGATATTCGGAACGAAGAGCCGGAATTGCTTCAGATTGTCAAGAAAAAACAATATCGAACGCGACACCCGCTTGTTGCGAGGCTTCTTCGGTGGAGAACGGGGAATGCGCGAGTACTTGCGATAAATTCTATTCAAGCCAAATATCTCCCGGATGCAGAAATCCGACGACGTACGAGGAAAACCACCGCTACGTACCGGTATATCCAACACCAGATGAAGAGCTTGCACAACCGCTCGGACGACGTGGAGGCCAATGTGGCATTTATCAACGCAGTTCTTCTTAGCGACCCGCTGGTTTATTTCCGTGTGGTATATGGGGGCGAGAAAGTAGCTTATTACCAGTCGATATGGTGTCCAAAGCAAATCGTTCTTCTGTCAGTGGCCGTCGTTGGTGAACACAACGAATGCATCAGAGGATTGAAGCTGCTTCGACTAGTGCATATATCTGAATTATCGTGGGCGGAGCTTGTTCAATGTGGATAATATGAGACTAAGCTAAGCTAAATCTGCCTTCAACTAAACTGTCCACATCCAAGCAGCAGTTAAATATCGTTCCCGTCGTTATGAGTTCAATTCGAGTGACGCCCACTCCAATACGCTCGGGTCTTGATCGCAACCAGGCGCTAACTATTATCTCCACGTGGGTTACGCGCTATACTCGAAGGTGTTCACTACGACGACCTGGCGAGTTCACAAGCCCCGATTTACTCATTGAACAGTCAATAGCTAAGCATATTATCGCACGCGAACAGATTTTCGAGCGGCACCTGCCAATCTCTTGGCCTCGCTTTGCCGTCGGGATATTCTCTCTTTTGTTGGTATTCTCGGACGTCTTTCGCTCTGGTTTGAGCGTATCGGATTTACACAATTTGTATCCTGTTCTTCAACCAGATGAAGTGGTGAATTTCGGAACATCCTGGAACCATTCCGTGTTTAAATCGTCAAAAGACGAAGCTTTAGCCTGTAATTCGTCCGCGCGTGTATGGAGCTACAAATTCGACTCAACTTCCATCAGTTGGCGGGCATTGGCGAGGCATTTCGACTTAGACTTCCCAGCGTGTATTCTCTACAAGGAATCCTGCTCTAGTACACGAATCTGTGGCGATGTGGCGTTTGAAATGGTCGATTCGGTCGTAAATGCGGTGGCAGGTGTGAAAAACCGAGGTAAAACCGTTAAAACTTCATCGCCAGGGCCGGTAACTTTGACTTTACGAACCCAAAGCGCTTATATCGACCGATTCCATCAACTTTTACTCCCAAGATGGTTCACCAACATCAATTGGCGTACCAGTCAGGCTCTCTATTACTCCCCCGAGGTTTTATCCATAATGAACGCTGGAGATATTTGTTTCCCTAAAACTCTGCGCAGTCGTTCACGGATTCCTCGATTTTGTCAGCAGCTTTGGATAAATTTTCAGAGATCTTGCGCTTCTTCTGACACTGAAGGGAAAGCAGTGGGGTTGTTGTATCAACATATATTGAAACGTGTTCAAGATATACAAGTGACATATCCTAGCCTTACAGTGGATTTAATGCTACTTGAAAGCCAAGACGACTTACAAGTAAACCGTGGAGGATTCTCTTCTCTCGGATTTCGGTGGTCGGATGTTAGTACGATTATCCGAGCTCGAAATTGCAATGACAACGTCTGCGAGACTGTATACATCGATGATTATCGCTACGAGACGGGACTAATGGTCTCCGATATCGTACAATGGTATCGCGTTGTTGCTGCTCTTCGGATTATTGGCCAGAGTTATTTCTTTCTACGGGGAATGGCACTGATTTTAAGCTGCTATTTTATCCACAATAAGGAAATGACGATACGGACTCAATTACTGAAAACCTGCCAGTTATTCACGAAAGTACCAACGCAATGTGTTGTATACGGTAGCCCGTTCCCAGTGGCGTGTTATGTTTTGGCTCACTTATTGGATGCTCCATTCACATATCAAGTGCTGGAGAGTCATTATTTCTCGAAAGATGGGATTATCAATATTAATCTGGAGACTTTTATCTCCTACACTGTCGTTCAGATGCGCAACGTCTGGATTTACTCGTTAGTGTGGCATATCGTGGTAAAAATGTCCACCACGCGTTGGATGGGGCAGAACTACCAACCAAATAACGGGATCATTGGCGTTCCAGAGTTTTTACTTAGCGGATTTTCCAGTATTACCCTGTCAGCTCAGTATCGTTCTACTTCATTCCGTTCTACGCAGGTTTTGGAGGTAATGGTACTTCCTGACAACGTCGGTAGAGCGTGGGAAGGAGTGAAATACCGGTACAGCTTCGGGAATCGTGGAAGAGGGAACTCTTTCCTTGGTGGAGTGTTTATTGACATTAAATTTCTCCTTTGCTTACTTTTCACCGTTATGGTTTTACGCGTAGTACGCACGGTATGGATTAATTATCGAGTTCTGATGTATAGAGAAGACAAGTACACGTATTCGCAGTGGTTCCTGCTCTCCCCGACCCCAGTGCCCTATTCAGCAGGGGTTTTGTGGCCTACAGTGAGCATGTGTGTACATTGGACAAGCGATTTCTTCTGTATCCAAGAAAGAAATCTACTGACACGCACTCAAACACAGAGTAAACTGGGGTGCTTTTTACAGCCGAAGAGGCCTGTTCATCCCCTTCCAATGGTTCCTAACCGTTTATTATCAGACAAACTACTGCGGCAATACAAGGATAATACTCCCTCGGTTCGGATGAATGTCAATACTTTCCGCTACATTCAGCATCAGATGAAATGTCTCCATGGTCGCTCCTGCAACGTCGAGGCTAATGTAGCCTTTATGAATGCTGTGTTGATGAGTGACCCACTCGTTTACTTCCAAATGATGTACAGTTCAGCAGAATTGGCATACTATCGATCGATTTTACGTCCCTCCCAAATATTACTCCTCCCAGTGGAAGTGGTTAACACTCATAACGAATATTCACGAGGGCTTCAATTGCTAAAACGAGTAAACGCTGCCCAACTCTCGTGGGCGAAACTAGTACAATGTGGCTGACTTGTTGTTGCTGAATTTGTACACAAATCTAAGCACTTTTGAATTTGTTTGTGTACCGCTGGAGCATATCGTCCGTGAATGGTTTATCTTTAAGCCACAGCTTGACATATTCAAGGGGTTTTCACTTTTTTCACTTACCCATTTATCTGCCATTCAACTGCAACAGCCAGCTTCTTCGTGCTAGGGACTTTCTCGGCAGCCCCAAGTATCGGAATTAGATCCATGATAATTAGCCCGAATGCCATCGAGCATAGTGGGTGCCAAATTTCACCCACAACTCGAATTTTGGATTCGAGAATATGTTTTCTCCCGCTTTGTCGAGATGCAGGAAGCGGGACGTATTTCTTGGAGAATATTTCCAATTTTCAAACCATTCCTTGAGTGGCTCCTTCTCCACTAATTTGGCAAATGTTATCGTCTCGGGATCTTGCATTGCCTTGTCAATGACCTTATCGAGATTTTTATTGTCATTGTTGCCTATGCTGCAAGTTGCGAACTACCTGGTCAGAGCTGGTGAAGTCCAACAAGTTATTAGCCACACACTGCACAGTCGATGATGTAGTTATCTTGTTGACGTGGTGCGACGGCTAGATCTATCCTGGTTATTCCTTTGCCCCTATCCATCACAAGAAGGCATTTCTTTAAGTCTCTACATTTACAGCATCAGCCGTCGCACCACGTCAACAAGATAACTACATCATCGACTGTGCAGTGTGTGGCTAATAACTTGTTGGACTTCACCAGCTCTGACTAATTACATCGCAGAAGAGCTTTTCGACAATATTAGCAGCAAAAGTCAATGCAAAAAGACATCTATTGTTTTACGCATCCTACGGATACAATACGCAACCACTTCTACCAATGATATACTTTCGTAGTGTAAGACGTCAACGAGTTCAGTCCTCGTTGATGTGGATGTCACTCGCCGAGTACTGACACAGCTTGCCCGAGGGACCGTCGCCCAGGTTGGACGGCGTCTTGCTGGCCTGCGACCACTGACACACCTTGACGTTGTCCTTGCCGTTCGTCGTCTTGACGTGGATGTTCTTGAGCGTGGCCTGGTCGTTGTTGTTCTTGTTCACAGTGATGACACTAACCAGCGGGTCAATGGCCAACACGTTCTCCACGGTGACCTTACGGGGGATGTTTCCGCACGTGCCGCATGAGCGGTAGAGCTTGCCGAACTCCTGCGCGAAGAACCCCTTGATCTTGACGGTACCGTAGCCGTTGTGCTGCACCACCTTGTCCTCAGCGTAACGTGCGCCGCAGTTGGTCACGGTGGTGACGCTGGAGGCGGTTCCGCCCTTGATGCTCAGCGCGTCCTCGCACACGTCGTCCCACCAGACGTTCTCAATGGTGCACTCGTGGTCGTCGCAGTGCACTCCCTCCTTCTGGTTCTTGCCGATGATGGCGTTCTTCAGAGTGCCGCCGGCCTCCACGAGGAACACCGCCGTGTCCTTCTGGCCCTCACCGCCCGAGCACGTGATGTCCGAGCGTTCGTACGTCTTCATCTTACCGTCGAAGACCTCACCGGCCTTGATGACGTATGGCTTCTTGTAGAGCACCGTGCCCGTGCTGGCAGGCCACGTACCGTCCGGAACCGTAGCCGTCGTGTTCTTCACGGTCTGCTGGACGGTCTGCTGGATGGTCTGGTCAACCTGTTCGGCGGATTCTTCGACAGGGTCGGGGGTCTGTGTCTTCTTGGGGGCGGTTGTCTTCGGAGCCTTCGTCTTCTTCGAGGATTTCGTGGTCGGCGTCGGGCTCTGCTGCTCCTGAGACGGATCCTGCTCCTCCTGCGACGGCGTCTGGCCAGCCGCCTTGGAGATGTCCTGGTTGATGTGGATGTCGCTCGTCGAGTACTGACACAGCGGAGGGACGGGCCGTTGCCTAGCATCTTCGGCTCACCGTTGGC
Organism: Phytophthora colocasiae; assembly: GCA_018806915.1. Lineage (NCBI taxonomy): Eukaryota > Oomycota > Peronosporomycetes > Peronosporales > Peronosporaceae > Phytophthora > Phytophthora colocasiae. Next base: position 1,434,628 of record JAGKQI010000078.1, on the reverse strand, counting down.
GTTGCCCTGTGACCACTGACACACCTTCACGGAGGCCTTGCTCGACTTGACCCAGACGTTCTTCAGCGTCGCCTTGTCACCCCAGTTCTTGTTCACCGTCACGATGGCGTTCGTAGGGTTCACCACGTACACGTTCTTGACGTTGACCGTCTTGGGACGGTTGCCGCACGTGCCACACGAACGGTAGAGCTTGCTGATGTCCTCACCGTAGAAGCCGTCGATATCGACCGTACCGAAGCCGTTGTGCTGGATGACCTTGTCGTCGGCGTAACGTGCACCGCCACCGATGACCTTGGTGATACTGGAGGCGGTTCCGCCCTTCACGCTCAGCGCGTCCTCGCACACATCGTCCCACCAAACGTTCTCGATGATGCAGTCGTGCTTGTCACAGTGGACGCCCTCCATTTGGTTCTTGCCGATGATGACGTTCTTGAGGTGACCGCCGGCCTCGACCTTGAACACGGCAGTGTCCGATCCGCTTTCCTTTTGCTCCTGGCACGACACGTCGGAGCGTTCGTACGTCTTCATCTTCCCGTCGAAGACCTCACCAGCCTTGACGATGTAGGCTTGCTTGTATTGCACGGTCCCCTTGCTGGCGGGCCATGAACCGTTTGGCAGGGAAGCGGCGGAGGCAGTCGCCAGGAAGAGAGCGGCAGACGCCACCAGAGGAGTGAACAACTTGGCCATCTTGAGTTGCAGCGAGTTTAACTACAGTAGTTGGTTGGAGGCTGCTTGCTTGGGGCCTGAGAGGCGAATTGATTAATGAGGACGGAGTGGTGTCGGGATGATTAACGTTTTAGTCAAAGCGACCATCAAGGGGTCATGACTGTTTGTAAGGTGTTCGTGCTTCGTGCCTCGTGCCTCGACGGCCAGTGCTACATCAGACTGGAGCATGCAACGTTGCAGACCCTACGACGTAGACCACGACACCAAACGCTAATATCTGGAGCAGCAGTTGTTTTCCTGAGGGAATGCTGCTGGTTGCCGTTTGCGGTGGACCCAGCGGTTGGTTCTCTCTTTTCGTCGACTCTTTTCGTTTTTCGGGGATCAAATCCGTGACGATCGATCATCTCTGTGAACTTGACCATGTCAATGCCGTAGCTCCGGGTGGTGGTGACAACTTGACGCTTTTGGTATTCGAACGATGCCGATGTAATTCGCAACGAAGAGCTGGAGTACTGCACATGTATGACGCCTACCTTAATCTTTGCGGCGGTATATCTTGGAAAAAGATACTCTTCAAAATGTGTAAAGTGTCCAATTTGTGTTTGTTCTATCGAAGCTGGTTATTCCAACAACTGCAAAAGTGTGAAAGTTTCACGTCGTCTGTAGCGGTACAGATATCCGCTACTCGCGGCGCTAGGGGGAACACGTGCTCTTTAGTAAAGAGTCTTTACTGCAAAGATTGGCTCGCCTCCAGCAGCTGTGGACTAAAAACGACGATGGGGTCGGCCTGACATCAGTTGTTCGGATCTGGCAATCATGCTGGATGCAGCACATAAGTGACCAATGTAATTAGCGTTTCAAGTGTTTTGTAGCAATGAAGCGTGCCATAATATTGCAGCAATACACCATGTTTCAGATCGTCGTGGACTGTTGGCTCACGTTCCGATTTAACGGTTGCCTCAACCTTCTGCGATGAGCACAAACTTTTTTCGAAAGTACAATGTACCACAAAATTAGTAGTTGTTAGCCGTATTTTGAATTGGGTGGCTTGCTGGAACAGAGCGCTACTGGCTTGACCTCGATAGCCTATCCTATCCAGGTGGAGCGGCTGATGGCCACGCACGCTAATCGAATCGTCTGGTACTCGAGAAAAAATAGCGTCTTGGAGTTTTGGTTATCAACCTGACTAAAACTGCCAAATGGATAGGCTTCAGATCTTCAAAGAACTGGTAAGTGTCGACGTGACACCCAATTGTTGTCGAAGGCCGACTTGCTGAATTTGTGCGGGCTGTACATACAATTTTAGTTTTGATAGTACTGACCTCATTCGAGCGACGATGTACTCGCAAGCTCAAATAAGGATCCTTATAAGGATATGAACATGTCCTTTCATTCTTTTGGTACGGCCAAACTGTTCTTTGCATGTTTGCATTGTGTTGCCCAGACGGAAACGCACGTGTTGTTGCGGTAGTCGTGCCTGTGCGGACAGAAAAAAAAGCCTCAATGGTGCATGTACAATACATGCACCATTATTTTTCTGTCATATCAGTACATTTAATGAACTCAATTTAATAATTGCGAAAAAGAATTTATCTTAATATTTTTGTTTCGAAGACAATATTGAATATTGGTTTCACGATACAAACTTCTATTATGCTTTGACGCCACTCACACTTTCCTACGGATACAATATGCAACCACTTCTACCAATGATACACTTTCGTAGTGTAAGACGTCAACGAGTTCAGTCCTCGTTGATGTGGATGTCACTCGCCGAGTACTGACACAGCTTGCCCGAGGGACCGTCGCCCAGGTTGGACGGCGTCTTGCTGGCCTGCGACCACTGACACACCTTGACGTTGTCCTTGCCGTTCGTCGTCTTGACGTGGATGTTCTTGAGCGTGGCCTGGTCGTTGTTGTTCTTGTTCACAGTGATGACACTAACCAGCGGGTCAATGGCCAACACGTTCTCCACGGTGACCTTACGGGGGATGTTTCCGCACGTGCCGCACGAGCGGTAGAGCTTGCCGAACTCCTGCGCGAAGAACCCCTTGATCTTGACGGTACCGTAGCCGTTGTGCTGCACCACCTTGTCCTCAGCGTAACGTGCGCCGCAGTTGGTCACGGTGGTGACGCTGGAGGCGGTTCCGCCCTTGATGCTCAGCGCGTCCTCGCACACGTCGTCCCACCAGACGTTCTCAATGGTGCACTCGTGGTCGTCGCAGTGCACTCCCTCCTTCTGGTTCTTGCCGATGATGGCGTTCTTCAGGGTGCCGCCGGCCTCCACGAGGAACACCGCCGTGTCCTTCTGGCCCTCACCGCCCGAGCACGTGATGTCCGAGCGTTCGTACGTCTTCATCTTACCGTCGAAGACCTCACCGGCCTTGATGACGTATGGCTTCTTGTAGAGCACCGTGCCCGTGCTGGCAGGCCACGTACCGTCCGGAACCGTAGCCGTCGTGTTCTTCACGGTCTGCTGGACGGTCTGCTGGATGGTCTGGTCAACCTGTTCGGCGGATTCTTCGACAGGGTCGGGGGTCTGTGTCTTCTTGGGGGCGGTTGTCTTCGGAGCCTTCGTCTTCTTCGAGGATTTCGTGGTCGGCGTCGGGCTCTGCTGCTCCTGAGACGGATCCTGCTCCTCCTGCGACGGCGTCTGGCCAGCCGCCTTGGAGATGTCCTGGTTGATGTGGATGTCGCTCGTCGAGTACTGACACAGCGGAGGGGACGGGCCGTTGCCTAGCATCTTCGGCTCACCGTTGGCGTTGCCCTGTGACCACTGACACACCTTCACGGAGGCCTTGCTCGACTTGACCCAGACGTTCTTCAGCGTCGCCTTGTCACCCCAGTTCTTGTTCACCGTCACGATGGCGTTCGTAGGGTTCACCACGTACACGTTCTTGACGTTGACCGTCTTGGGACGGTTGCCGCACGTGCCACACGAACGGTAGAGCTTGCTGATGTCCTCACCGTAGAAGCCGTCGATATCGACCGTACCGAAGCCGTTGTGCTGGATGACCTTGTCGTCGGCGTAACGCGCACCGCCACCGATGACCTTGGTGATACTGGAGGCGGTTCCGCCCTTCACGCTCAGCGCGTCCTCGCACACATCGTCCCACCAAACGTTCTCGATGATGCAGTCGTGCTTGTCACAGTGGACGCCCTCCATTTGGTTCTTGCCGATGATGACGTTCTTGAGGTGACCGCCGGCCTCGACCTTGAACACGGCAGTGTCCGATCCGCTTTCCTTTTGCTCCTGGCACGACACGTCGGAGCGTTCGTACGTCTTCATCTTCCCGTCGAAGACCTCACCAGCCTTGACGATGTAGGCTTGCTTGTATTGCACGGTCCCCTTGCTGGCGGGCCATGAACCGTTTGGCAGGGAAGCGGCGGAGGCAGTCGCCAGGAAGAGAGCGGCAGACGCCACCAGAGGAGTGAACAACTTGGCCATCTTGAGTTGCAGCGAGTTTAACTACAGTAGTTGGTTGGAGGCTGCTTGCTTGGGGCCTGAGAGGCGAATTGATTAATGAGGACGGAGTAGTGTCGGGCTGATTAACGTTTTAGTCAAAGCGACCATCAAGGGGTCATGACCGTTTGTACATGTTTTTCGTGCTGCGTGCCTCGACGGCCAGTACTACATCAGACTGGAGCATGCAACGTTGCAGACCCTACGACGTAGACCACGACACCAAACGCTAATATCTGGAGCAGCAGTTGTTTTCCTGAGGGAATGCTGCTGGTTGCCGTTTGCGGTGGACCCAGCGGTTGGTTCTCTCTTTTCGTCGACTCTTTTCGTTTTTCGGGGATCAAATCCGTGACGATCGATCATCTCTGTGAACTTGACCGTGTCAATGCCGTAGCTCCGGGTGGTGGTGACAACTTGACGCTTTTGGTATTCGAACGATGCCGATGTAATTTGCAACGAAGAGCTGGAGTATTGCACATGTATGACGCCTACCTTAATCTTTGCGGCGGTATATCTTGATTTCAAAATATGTTTCCAATTTGTGTTCTATCGAAGCTGGCTATTCCAACAACTGCAAAAGTGTGAAAGTTTCACGTCGTCTGTAGCGGTACAGATATCCGCTACTACAGCGGCGCTAGGGGGAACACGTGCTCTTTAGTAAAGAGTCTTTACTGCAAAGATTGGCTCGCCTCCAGCAGCTGTGGACTAAAAACGACGATGGGGTCGGCCTGACATCAGTTGTTCGGATCTGGCAATCATGCTGGATGCAGCACATAAGTGACCAATGTAATTAGCGTTTCAAGTGTTTTGTAGCAATGAAGCGTGCCATAATATTGCAGCAATACACCATGTTTCAGATCGTCGTGGACTGTTGGCTCACGTTCCGATTTAACGGTTGCCTCAACCTTCTGCGATGAGCACAAACTTTTTTCGAAAGTACAATGTACCACAAAATTAGTAGTTGTTAGCCGTATTTTGAATTGGGTGGCTTGCTGGAACAGAGCGCTACTGGCTTGACCTCGATAGCCTATCCTATCCAGGTGGAGCGGCTGATGGCCACGCACGCTAATCGAATCGTCTGGTACTCGAGAAAAAATAGCGTCTTGGAGTTTTGGTTATCAACCTGACTAAAACTGCCAAATGGATAGGCTTCAGATCTTCAAAGAACTGGTAAGTGTCGACGTGACACCCAATTGTTGTCGAAGGCCGACTTGCTGAATTTGTGCGGGCTGTACATACAATTTTAGTTTTGATAGTACTGACCTCATTCGAGCGACGATGTACTCGCAAGCTCAAATAAGGATCCTTATAAGGATATGAACATGTCCTTTCATTCTTTGGTACGGCCAAACTGTTCTTTGCATGTTTGCATTGTGTTGCCCAGACGGAAACGCACGTGTTGTTGCGGTAGTCGTGCCTGTGCGGACAGAAAAAAAGCCTCAATGGTGCATGTACAATACATGCACCATTATTTTTCTGTCATATCAGTACATTTAATGAACTCAATTTAATAATTGCGAAAAAGAATTTATCTTAATATTTTTGTTTCGAAGACAATATTGAATATTGGTTTCACGATACAAACTTCTATTATGCTTTGACGCCACTCACACTTTCCTACGGATACAATACGCAACCACTTCTACCAATGATACACTTTCGTAGTGTAAGACGTCAACGAGTTCAGTCCTCGTTGATGTGGATGTCACTCGCCGAGTACTGACACAGCTTGCCCGAGGGACCGTCGCCCAGGTTGGACGGCGTCTTGCTGGCCTGCGACCACTGACACACCTTGACGTTGTCCTTGCCGTTCGTCGTCTTGACGTGGATGTTCTTGAGCGTGGCCTGGTCGTTGTTGTTCTTGTTCACAGTGATGACACTAACCAGCGGGTCAATGGCCAACACGTTCTCCACGGTGACCTTACGGGGGATGTTTCCGCACGTGCCGCACGAGCGGTAGAGCTTGCCGAACTCCTGCGCGAAGAACCCCTTGATCTTGACGGTACCGTAGCCGTTGTGCTGCACCACCTTGTCCTCAGCGTAACGTGCGCCGCAGTTGGTCACGGTGGTGACGCTGGAGGCGGTTCCGCCCTTGATGCTCAGCGCGTCCTCGCACACGTCGTCCCACCAGACGTTCTCAATGGTGCACTCGTGGTCGTCGCAGTGCACTCCTCCTTCTGGTTCTTGCCGATGATGGCGTTCTTCAGGGTGCCGCCGGCCTCCACGAGGAACACCGCCGTGTCCTTCTGGCCCTCACCGCCCGAGCACGTGATGTCCGAGCGTTCGTACGTCTTCATCTTACCGTCGAAGACCTCACCGGCCTTGATGACGTATGGCTTCTTGTAGAGCACCGTGCCCGTGCTGGCAGGCCACGTACCGTCCGGAACCGTAGCCGTCGTGTTCTTCACGGTCTGCTGGACGGTCTGCTGGATGGTCTGGTCAACCTGTTCGGCGGATTCTTCGACAGGTTCGGGGGTCTGTGTCTTCTTGGGGGCGGTTGTCTTCGGAGCCTTCGTCTTCTTCGAGGATTTCGTGGTCGGCGTCGGGCTCTGCTGCTGCTGAGACGGATCCTGCTCCTCCTGCGACGGCGTCTGGCCAGCCGCCTTGGAGATGTCCTGGTTGATGTGGATGTCGCTCGTCGAGTACTGACACAGCGGAGGGGACGGGCCGTTGCCTAGCATCTTCGGCTCACCGTTGGCGTTGCCCTGTGACCACTGACACACCTTCACGGAGGCCTTGCTCGACTTGACCCAGACGTTCTTCAGCGTCGCCTTGTCACCCCAGTTCTTGTTCACCGTCACGATGGCGTTCGTAGGGTTCACCACGTACACGTTCTTGACGTTGACCGTCTTGGGACGGTTGCCGCACGTGCCACACGAACGGTAGAGCTTGCTGATGTCCTCACCGTAGAAGCCGTCGATATCGACCGTACCGAAGCCGTTGTGCTGGATGACCTTGTCGTCGGCGTAACGCGCACCGCCACCGATGACCTTGGTGATACTGGAGGCGGTTCCGCCCTTCACGCTCAGCGCGTCCTCGCACACATCGTCCCACCAAACGTTCTCGATGATGCAGTCGTGCTTGTCACAGTGGACGCCCTCCATTTGGTTCTTGCCGATGATGACGTTCTTGAGGTGACCGCCGGCCTCGACCTTGAACACGGCGGTGTCCGATCCGCTTTCCTTTTGCTCCTGGCACGACACGTCGGAGCGTTCGTACGTCTTCATCTTCCCGTCGAAGACCTCACCAGCCTTGACGATGTAGGCTTGCTTGTATTGCACGGTCCCCTTGCTGGCGGGCCATGAGCCGTTCGGCAGGGAAGCGGCGGAGGCAGTCGCCAGGAAGAGAGCGGCAGACGCCACCAGTGGAGTGAACAACTTGGCCATCTTGGAGTGCAGCGAGTTTAACTACAGTAGTTGGTTGGAGGCTGCTTGCTTGGGGCCTGAGAGGCGAATTGATTAATGAGGACGGAGTGGTGTCGGGATGATTAACGTTTTAGTCAAAGCGACCATCAAGGGGTCATGACCGTTTGTACATGTTTTTCGTGCTGCGTGCCTCGACGGCCAGTACTACATCAGACTGGAGCATGCAACGTTGCAGACCCTACGACGTAGACCACGACACCAAACGCTAATATCTGGAGCAGCAGTTGTTTTCCTGAGGGAATGCTGCTGGTTGCCGTTTGCGGTGGACCCAGCGGTTGGTTCTCTCTTTTCGTCGACTCTTTTCGTTTTTCGGGGATCAAATCCGTGACGATCGATCATCTCTGTGAACTTGACCGTGTCAATGCCGTAGCTCCGGGTGGTGGTGACAACTTGACGCTTTTGGTATTCGAACGATGCCGATGTAATTTGCAACGAAGAGCTACCAGTAGTAGAGCTGGAGTACTGTACATGTATGGCGCCTACCTCAACCTTTGTTGTGGTGTGTCTTGTTTAGAAAAGAAGAACACTCAGAAAAGGAAAATACTCTTCAAAATGTGTAAAGTGTCCAATTTGTGTTTGTTCTATCGAAGCTGGCTATTCCAACAACTGCAAAAGTGTGAAAGTTTCACGTCGTCTGTAGCGGTACAGATATCCGCTACTCGCGGCGCTAGGGGGAACACGTGCTCTTTCGTAAAGAGTCTTTACTGCAAAGATTGGCTTCCAGCAGCTGTGGACTAAAAACGACAATGGGGTCGGCCTGACATCATTTGTTCGGATCTGGCAGTCATGCTGAATGCAGCACATAAGTGACCAATGTAATTAGCGTTTCAAGTGTTTTGTAGCAATGAAGCGTGCCATAATATTGCAGCAATACACCATGTTTCAGATCGTCGTGGACTGTTGGCTCACGTTCCGATTTAACGGTTGCCTCAACCTTCTGCGATGAGCACAAACTTTTTTCAAAAGTACCACAAAATTTGTAGTTGCTAGCCGTATTTTGAATTGGGTGGCTTGTGGATCAGAGCGCTACTGACTTGACCTCGATAGCCTATCCTATCCAGGATAGGGCGACGCGATAGAAACGATGTTGCACGGTGGAGCGGCTGATGGCCACGCACGCTAATCGAATCGTCTGGTACTCGAGAAAAAATAGCGTCTTGGAGTTTTGGTTATCAACCTGACTAAAACTGCCAAATGGATAGGCTTCAGATCTTCAAAGAACTGGTAAGTGTCGACGTGACACCCAATTGTTGTCGAAGGCCGACTTGCTGAATTTGTGCGGGCTGTACATACAATTTTAGTTTTGATAGTACTGACCTCATTCGAGCGACGATGTACTCGCAAGCTCAAATAAGGATCCTTATAAGGATATGAACATGTCCTTTCATTCTTTTGGTACGGCCAAACTGTTCTTTGCATGTTTGCATTGTGTTGCCCAGACGCAAACGCACGCTGTTGTAACAACAGTGTTGTTGCGGTAGTCGTGGCTGTGCGAACAGAAAAAAAGCCTCAATAATGGTGCATGTACAATACATGCACCATTATTTTTCTGTCAATCAGTACATTTAATGAACTCAATTTAATAATTGCGAAAAAGAGTTTAGCTTAATATTTTTTGTTTCGAAGACAATATTGAATATTGGTTTCACGATACAAACTTCTATTATGCTTTGACGCCACTCACACTTTCCTACGGATACAATACGCAACCACTTCTACCAATGATACACTTTCGTAGTGTAAGACGTCAACGAGTTCAGTCCTCGTTGATGTGGATGTCACTCGCCGAGTACTGACACAGCTTGCCCGAGGGACCGTCGCCCAGGTTGGACGGCGTCTTGCTGGCCTGCGACCACTGACACACCTTGACGTTGTCCTTGCCGTTCGTCGTCTTGACGTGGATGTTCTTGAGCGTGGCCTGGTCGTTGTTGTTCTTGTTCACAGTGATGACACTAACCAGCGGGTCAATGGCCAACACGTTCTCCACGGTGACCTTACGGGGGATGTTTCCGCACGTGCCGCACGAGCGGTAGAGCTTGCCGAACTCCTGCGCGAAGAACCCCTTGATCTTGACGGTACCGTAGCCGTTGTGCTGCACCACCTTGTCCTCAGCGTAACGTGCGCCGCAGTTGGTCACGGTGGTGACGCTGGAGGCGGTTCCGCCCTTGATGCTCAGCGCGTCCTCGCACACGTCGTCCCACCAGACGTTCTCAATGGTGCACTCGTGGTCGTCGCAGTGCACTCCCTCCTTCTGGTTCTTGCCGATGATGGCGTTCTTCAGGGTGCCGCCGGCCTCCACGAGGAACACCGCCGTGTCCTTCTGGCCCTCACCGCCCGAGCACGTGATGTCCGAGCGTTCGTACGTCTTCATCTTACCGTCGAAGACCTCACCGGCCTTGATGACGTATGGCTTCTTGTAGAGCACCGTGCCCGTGCTGGCAGGCCACGTACCGTCCGGAACCGTAGCCGTCGTGTTCTTCACGGTCTGCTGGACGGTCTGGTCAACCTGTTCGGCGGATTCTTCGACAGGGTCGGGGGTCTGTGTCTTCTTGGGGGCGGTTGTCTTCGGGGCCTTCGTCTTCTTCGAGGATTTCGTGGTCGGCGTCGGGCTCTGCTGCTCCTGAGACGGATCCTGCTCCTCCTGCGACGGCGTCTGGCCAGCCGCCTTGGAGATGTCCTGGTTGATGTGGATGTCGCTCGTCGAGTACTGACACAGCGGAGGGGACGGGCCGTTGCCCAGCATCTTCGGCTCACCGTTGGCGTTGCCCTGTGACCACTGACACACCTTCACGGAGGCCTTGCTCGACTTGACCCAGACGTTCTTCAGCGTCGCCTTGTCACCCCAGTTCTTGTTCACCGTCACGATGGCGTTCGTAGGGTTCACCACGTACACGTTCTTGACGTTGACCGTCTTGGGACGGTTGCCGCACGTGCCACACGAACGGTAGAGCTTGCTGATGTCCTCACCGTAGAAGCCGTCGATATCGACCGTACCGAAGCCGTTGTGCTGGATGACCTTGTCGTCGGCGTAACGCGCACCGCCACCGATGACCTTGGTGATACTGGAGGCGGTTCCGCCCTTCACGCTCAGCGCGTCCTCGCACACATCGTCCCACCAAACGTTCTCGATGATGCAGTCGTGCTTGTCACAGTGGACGCCCTCCATTTGGTTCTTGCCGATGATGACGTTCTTGAGGTGACCGCCGGCCTCGACCTTGAACACGGCGGTGTCCGATCCGCTTTCCTTTTGTTCCTGGCACGACACGTCGGAGCGCTCGTACGTCTTCATCTTCCCGTCGAAGACCTCACCAGCCTTGACGATGTAGGCTTGCTTGTATTGCACGGTTCCCTTGCTGGCAGGCCATGAGCCGTTCGGCAGGGAAGCGGCGGAGGCAGTCGCCAGGAAGAGAGCGGCAGACGCCACCAGAGGAGTGAACAACTTGGCCATCTTGAGTTGCAGCGAGTTTAACTACAGTAGTTGGTTGGAGGCTGCTTGCTTGGGGCCTGAGAGGCGAATTGATTAATGAGGACGGAGTAGTGTCGGGATGATTAACGTTTTAGTCAAAGTGAGCATCAAGGGGTCATGACCGTTTGTAAGCTGTTCGCGCTTCATGCCTCGACGACCAGTGCTACATCAGACTGGAGCATGCAACGTTGCAGACCCTACGACGTAGACCACGACACCAAACGCTAATATCTGGAGCAGCAGTTGTTTTCCTGAGGGAATGCTGCTGGTTGCCGTTTGCGGTGGACCCAGCGGTTGGTTCTCTCTTTTCGTCGACTCTTTTCGTTTTTCGGGGATCAAATCCGTGACGATCGATCATCTCTGTGAACTTGACCATGTCAATGCCGTAGCTCCGGGTGGTGGTGACAACTTGACGCTTTTGGTATTCGAACGATGCCGATGTAATTCGCAACGAAGAGCTGGAGTACTGCACATGTATGAGCCTACCTTAATCTGTGCGGCGGTATATCTTGGAAAAAGATACTCTTCAAAATGTGTAAAGTGTCCAATTTGTGTTTGTTCTATCGAAGCTGGTTATTCCAACAACTGCAAAAGTGTGAAAGTTTCACGTCGTCTGTAGCGGTACAGATATCCGCTACTACAGCGGCGCTAGGGGGAACACGTGCTCTTTAGTAAAGAGTCTTTACTGCAAAGATTGGCTCGCCTCCAGCAGCTGTGGACTAAAAACGACGATGGGGTCGGCCTGACATCAGTTGTTCGGATCTGGCAATCATGCTGGATGCAGCACATAAGTGACCAATGTAATTAGCGTTTCAAGTGTTTTGTAGCAATGAAGCGTGCCATAATATTGCAGCAATACACCATGTTTCAGATCGTCGTGGACTGTTGGCTCACGTTCCGATTTAACGGTTGCCTCAACCTTCTGCGATGAGCACAAACTTTTTTCGAAAGTACAATGTACCACAAAATTAGTAGTTGTTAGCCGTATTTTGAATTGGGTGGCTTGCTGGAACAGAGCGCTACTGGCTTGACCTCGATAGCCTATCCTATCCAGGTGGAGCGGCTGATGGCCACGCACGCTAATCGAATCGTCTGGTACTCGAGAAAAAATAGCGTCTTGGAGTTTTGGTTATCAACCTGACTAAAACTGCCAAATGGATAGGCTTCAGATCTTCAAAGAACTGGTAAGTGTCGACGTGACACCCAATTGTTGTCGAAGGCCGACTTGCTGAATTTGTGCGGGCTGTACATACAATTTTAGTTTTGATAGTACTGACCTCATTCGAGCGACGATGTACTCGCAAGCTCAAATAAGGATCCTTATAAGGATATGAACATGTCCTTTCATTCTTTTGGTACGGCCAAACTGTTCTTTGCATGTTTGCATTGTGTTGCCCAGACGGAAACGCACGTGTTGTTGCGGTAGTCGTGCCTGTGCGGACAGAAAAAAAGCCTCAATGGTGCATGTACAATACATGCACCATTATTTTTCTGTCATATCAGTACATTTAATGAACTCAATTTAATAATTGCGAAAAAGAGTTTAGCTTGATATTTTTTGTTTCGAAGACAATATTGAATATTGGTTTCACGATACAAACTTCTATTATGCTTTGACGCCACTCACACTTTCCTACGGATACAATACGCAACCACTTCTACCAATGATACACTTTCGTAGTGTAAGACGTCAACGAGTTCAGTCCTCGTTGATGTGGATGTCACTCGCCGAGTACTGACACAGCTTGCCCGAGGGACCGTCGCCCAGGTTGGACGGCGTCTTGCTGGCCTGCGACCACTGACACACCTTGACGTTGTCCTTGCCGTTCGTCGTCTTGACGTGGATGTTCTTGAGCGTGGCCTGGTCGTTGTTGTTCTTGTTCACAGTGATGACACTAACCAGCGGGTCAATGGCCAACACGTTCTCCACGGTGACCTTACGGGGGATGTTTCCGCACGTGCCGCACGAGCGGTAGAGCTTGCCGAACTCCTGCGCGAAGAACCCCTTGATCTTGACGGTACCGTAGCCGTTGTGCTGCACCACCTTGTCCTCAGCGTAACGTGCGCCGCAGTTGGTCACGGTGGTGACGCTGGAGGCGGTTCCGCCCTTGATGCTCAGCGCGTCCTCGCACACGTCGTCCCACCAGACGTTCTCAATGGTGCACTCGTGGTCGTCGCAGTGCACTCCCTCCTTCTGGTTCTTGCCGATGATGGCGTTCTTCAGGGTGCCGCCGGCCTCCACGAGGAACACCGCCGTGTCCTTCTGGCCCTCACCGCCCGAGCACGTGATGTCCGAGCGTTCGTACGTCTTCATCTTACCGTCGAAGACCTCACCGGCCTTGATGACGTATGGCTTCTTGTAGAGCACCGTGCCCGTGCTGGCAGGCCACGTACCGTCCGGAACCGTAGCCGTCGTGTTCTTCACGGTCTGCTGGACGGTCTGCTGGATGGTCTGGTCAACCTGTTCGGCGGATTCTTCGACAGGGTCGGGGTCTGTGTCTTCTTGGGGCGGTTGTCTTCGGGGCCTTCGTCTTCTTCGAGGATTTCGTGGTCGGCGTCGGGCTCTGCTGCTCCTGAGACGGATCCTGCTCTTCCTGCGACGGCGTCTGGCCAGCCGCCTTGGAGATGTCCTGGTTGATGTGGATGTCGCTCGTCGAGTACTGACACAGCGGAGGGACGGGCCGTTGCCCAGCATCTTCGGCTCACCGTTGGCGTTGCCCTGTGACCACTGACACACCTTCACGGAGGCCTTGCTCGACTTGACCCAGACGTTCTTCAGCGTCGCCTTGTCACCCCAGTTCTTGTTCACCGTCACGATGGCGTTCGTAGGGTTCACCACGTACACGTTCTTGACGTTGACCGTCTTGGGACGGTTGCCGCACGTGCCACACGAACGGTAGAGCTTGCTGATGTCCTCACCGTAGAAGCCGTCGATATCGACCGTACCGAAGCCGTTGTGCTGGATGACCTTGTCGTCGGCGTAACGCGCACCGCCACCGATGACCTTGGTGATACTGGAGGCGGTTCCGCCCTTCACGCTCAGCGCGTCCTCGCACACATCGTCCCACCAAACGTTCTCGATGATGCAGTCGTGCTTGTCACAGTGGACGCCCTCCATTTGGTTCTTGCCGATGATGACGTTCTTGAGGTGACCGCCGGCCTCGACCTTGAACACGGCAGTGTCCGATCCGCTTTCCTTTTGCTCCTGGCACGACACGTCGGAGCGTTCGTACGTCTTCATCTTCCCGTCGAAGACCTCACCAGCCTTGACGATGTAGGCTTGCTTGTATTGCACGGTTCCCTTGCTGGCAGGCCATGAGCCGTTCGGCAGGGAAGCGGCGGAGGCAGTCGCCAGGAAGAGAGCGGCAGACGCCACCAGAGGAGTGAACAACTTGGCCATCTTGAGTTGCAGCGAGTTTAACTACAGTAGTTGGTTGGAGGCTGCTTGCTTGGGGCCTGAGAGGCGAATTGATTAATGAGGACGGAGTAGTGTCGGGATGATTAACGTTTTAGTCAAAGTGAGCATCAAGGGGTCATGACCGTTTGTAAGCTGTTCGCGCTTCATGCCTCGACGACCAGTGCTACATCAGACTGGAGCATGCAACGTTGCAGACCCTACGACGTAGACCACGACACCAAACGCTAATATCTGGAGCAGCAGTTGTTTTCCTGAGGGAATGCTGCTGGTTGCCGTTTGCGGTGGACCCAGCGGTTGGTTCTCTCTTTTCGTCGACTCTTTCGTTTTTCGGGGATCAAATCCGTGACGATCGATCATCTCTGTGAACTTGACCATGTCAATGCCGTAGCTCCGGGTGGTGGTGACAACTTGACGCTTTTGGTATTCGAACGATGCCGATGTAATTCGCAACGAAGAGCTGGAGTACTGCACATGTATGAGCCTACCTTAATCTGTGCGGCGGTATATCTTGGAAAAAGATACTCTTCAAAATGTGTAAAGTGTCCAATTTGTGTTTGTTCTATCGAAGCTGGTTATTCCAACAACTGCAAAAGTGTGAAAGTTTCACGTCGTCTGTAGCGGTACAGATATCCGCTACTCGCGGCGCTAGGGGGAACACGTGCGTAAAGAGTCTTTACTGCAAAGATTGGCTCGCCTCCAGCAGCTGTGGACTAAAAACGACGATGGGGTCGGCCTGACATCATTTGTTCGGATCTGGCAATCATGCTGGATGCAGCACATAAGTGACCAATGTAATTAGCGTTTCAAGTGTGTTTGTAGCAATGAAGCGTGCCATAATATTGCAGCAATACACCATGTTTCAGATCGTCGTGGACTGTTGGCTCACGTTCCGATTTAACGGTTGCCTCAACCTTCTGCGATGAGCACAAACTTTTTTCGAAAGTACAATGTACCACAAAATTAGTAGTTGTTAGCCGTATTTTGAATTGGGTGGCTTGCTGGAACAGAGCGCTACTGGCTTGACCTCGATAGCCTATCCTATCCAGGTGGAGCGGCTGATGGCCACGCACGCTAATCGAATCGTCTGGTACTCGAGAAAAAATAGCGTCTTGGAGTTTTGGTTATCAACCTGACTAAAACTGCCAAATGGATAGGCTTCAGATCTTCAAAGAACTGGTAAGTGTCGACGTGACACCCAATTGTTGTCGAAGGCCGACTTGCTGAATTTGTGCGGGCTGTACATACAATTTTAGTTTTGATAGTACTGACCTCATTCGAGCGACGATGTACTCGCAAGCTCAAATAAGGATCCTTATAAGGATATGAACATGTCCTTTCATTCTTTTGGTACGGCCAAACTGTTCTTTGCATGTTTGCATTGTGTTGCCCAGACGGAAACGCACGTGTTGTTGCGGTAGTCGTGCCTGTGCGGACAGAAAAAAAGCCTCAATGGTGCATGTACAATACATGCACCATTATTTTTCTGTCATATCAGTACATTTAATGAACTCAATTTAATAATTGCGAAAAAGAATTTATCTTAATATTTTTGTTTCGAAGACAATATTGAATATTGGTTTCACGATACAAACTTCTATTATGTTTGACGCCACTCACACTTTCCTACGGATACAATACGCAACCACTTCTACCAATGATACACTTTCGTAGTGTAAGACGTCAACGAGTTCAGTCCTCGTTGATGTGGATGTCACTCGCCGAGTACTGACACAGCTTGCCCGAGGGACCGTCGCCCAGGTTGGACGGCGTCTTGCTGGCCTGCGACCACTGACACACCTTGACGTTGTCCTTGCCGTTCGTCGTCTTGACGTGGATGTTCTTGAGCGTGGCCTGGTCGTTGTTGTTCTTGTTCACAGTGATGACACTAACCAGCGGGTCAATGGCCAACACGTTCTCCACGGTGACCTTACGGGGGATGTTTCCGCACGTGCCGCACGAGCGGTAGAGCTTGCCGAACTCCTGCGCGAAGAACCCCTTGATCTTGACGGTACCGTAGCCGTTGTGCTGCACCACCTTGTCCTCAGCGTAACGTGCGCCGCAGTTGGTCACGGTGGTGACGCTGGAGGCGGTTCCGCCCTTGATGCTCAGCGCGTCCTCGCACACGTCGTCCCACCAGACGTTCTCAATGGTGCACTCGTGGTCGTCGCAGTGCACTACCTCCATCTGGTTCTTGCCGATGATGGCGTTCTTCAGGGTTCCGCCGGCCACCACGAGGAAAACCGCCGTGTCCTTCTGGCCCACACCGCCCGAGCACGTGATGTACGAGCGTTCGTACGTCATCATATTACCGTCGAAGACCTCACCGGCCTTGATGACGTATGGCTTCTTGTAGAGCACCGTGCCCGTGCTGGCAGGCCACGTACCGTCCGGAACCGTAGCCGTCGTGTTCTTCACGGTCTGCTGGACGGTCTGCTGGATGGTCTGGTCAACCTGTTCGGCGGATTCTTCGACAGGGTCGGGGGTCTGTGTCTTCTTGGGGGCGGTTGTCTTCGGGGCCTTCGTCTTCTTCGAGGATTTCGTGGTCGGCGTCGGGCTCTGCTGCTCCTGAGACGGATCCTGCTCCTCCTGCGACGGCGTCTGGCCAGCCGCCTTGGAGATGTCCTGGTTGATGTGGATGTCGCTCGTCGAGTACTGACACAGCGGAGGGGACGGACCGTTGCCCAGCATCTTCGGCTCACCGTTGGCGTTGCCCTGTGACCACTGACACACCTTCACGGAGGCCTTGCTCGACTTGACCCAGACGTTCTTCAGCGTCGCCTTGTCACCCCAGTTCTTGTTCACCGTCACGATGGCGTTCGTAGGGTTCACCACGTACACGTTCTTGACGTTGACCGTCTTGGGACGGTTGCCGCACGTGCCACACGAACGGTAGAGCTTGCTGATGTCCTCACCGTAGAAGCCGTCGATATCGACCGTACCGAAGCCGTTGTGCTGGATGACCTTGTCGTCGGCGTAACGCGCACCGCCACCGATGACCTTGGTGATACTGGAGGCGGTTCCGCCCTTCACGCTCAGCGCGTCCTCGCACACATCGTCCCACCAAACGTTCTCGATGATGCAGTCGTGCTTGTCACAGTGGACGCCCTCCATTTGGTTCTTGCCGATGATGACGTTCTTGAGGTGACCGCCGGCCTCGACCTTGAACACGGCAGTGTCCGATCCGCTTTCCTTTTGCTCTTGGCACGACACGTCGGAGCGTTCGTACGTCTTCATCTTCCCGTCGAAGACCTCACCAGCCTTGACGATGTAGGCTTGCTTGTATTGCACGGTCCCCTTGCTGGCGGGCCATGAGCCGTTCGGCAGGGAAGCGGCGGAGGCAGTCGCCAGGAAGAGAGCGGCAGACGCCACCAGTGGAGTGAACAACTTGGCCATCTTGAGTTGCAGCGAGTTTAACTACAGTAGTTGGTTGGAGGCTGCTTGCTTGGGGCCTGAGAGGCGAATTGATTAATGAGGACGGAGTAGTGTCGGGATGATTAACGTTTTAGTCAAAGCGACCATCAAGGGGTCATGACCGTTTGTAAGCTGTTCGCGCTTCATGCCTCGACGACCAGTGCTACATCAGACTGGAGCATGCAACGTTGCAGACCCTACGACGTAGACCACGACACCAAACGCTAATATCTGGAGCAGCAGTTGTTTTCCTGAGGGAATGCTGCTGGTTGCCGTTTGCGGTGGACCCAGCGGTTGGTTCTCTCTTTTCGTCGACTCTTTTCGTTTTTCGGGGATCAAATCCGTGACGATCGATCATCTCTGTGAACTTGACCATGTCAATGCCGTAGCTCCGGGTGGTGGTGACAACTTGACGCTTTTGGTATTCGAACGATGCCGATGTAATTCGCAACGAAGAGCTGGAGTACTGCACATGTATGAGCCTACCTTAATCTGTGCGGCGGTATATCTTGGAAAAAGATACTCTTCAAAATGTGTAAAGTGTCCAATTTGTGTTTGTTCTATCGAAGCTGGTTATTCCAACAACTGCAAAAGTGTGAAAGTTTCACGTCGTCTGTAGCGGTACAGATATCCGCTACTCGCGGCGCTAGGGGGAACACGTGCGTAAAGAGTCTTTACTGCAAAGATTGGCTCGCCTCCAGCAGCTGTGGACTAAAAACGACGATGGGGTCGGCCTGACATCATTTGTTTGGATCTGGCAATCATGCTGGATGCAGCACATAAGTGACCAATGTAATTAGCGTTTCAAGTGTGTTTGTAGCAATGAAGCGTGCCATAATATTGCAGCAATACACCATGTTTCAGATCGTCGTGGACTGTTGGCTCACGTTCCGATTTAACGGTTGCCTCAACCTTCTGCGATGAGCACAAACTTTTTTCGAAAGTACAATGTACCACAAAATTTGTAGTTGCTAGCCGTATTTTGAATTGGGTGGCTTGTGGATCAGAGCGCTACTGACTTGACCTCGATAGCCTATCCTATCCAGGATAGGGCGACGCGATAGAAACGATGTTGCACGGTGGAGCTGCTGATGGCCACGCACGCTAATCGAATCGTCTGGTACTCGAGAAAAAATAGCGTCTTGGAGTTTTGGTTATCAACCTGACTAAAACTGCCATATGGATAGGCTTCAGATCTTCAAAGAACTGGTAAGTGTCGACGTGACACCCAATTGTTGTCAACAAAGCCGACTTGCTGAATTTGTGCGGGCTGTAAATACAATTTTAGTTTTGATAGCACTGACCTCATTCGAGCGACGATGTACTAGCAAGCTCAAATAAGGATCCTTATAAGGATAGGAACATGTCCTTTCGTTCTTTTGGTACGGCCAAACTGTGCTTCGCATGTTTGCATTGTGTTGCCCAGACGCAAACGCACCTGTTGTAACAACAGTGTTGTTGCGGTAGTCGTGGCTGTGCGAACAGAAAAAAAGCCTCAATGGTGCATGTACAATACATGCACCATTATTTTTCTGTCATATCAGTACATTTAATGAACTCAATTTAATAATTGCGAAAAAGAGTTTAGCTAAAATATTTTTGGTTTCGAAGACAATATTGAATATTGGTTTCACGATACAAACTTCTATTATGCTTTGACGCCACTCACACTTTCCTACGGATACAATACGCAACCACTTCTACCAATGATACACTTTCGTAGTGTAAGACGTCAACGAGTTCAGTCCTCGTTGATGTGGATGTCACTCGCCGAGTACTGACACAGCTTGCCCGAGGGACCGTCGCCCAGGTTGGACGGCGTCTTGCTGGCCTGCGACCACTGACACACCTTGACGTTGTCCTTGCCGTTCGTCGTCTTGACGTGGATGTTCTTGAGCGTGGCCTGGTCGTTGTTGTTCTTGTTCACAGTGATGACACTAACCAGCGGGTCAATGGCCAACACGTTCTCCACGGTGACCTTACGGGGGATGTTTCCGCACGTGCCGCACGAGCGGTAGAGCTTGCCGAACTCCTGCGCGAAGAACCCCTTGATCTTGACGGTACCGTAGCCGTTGTGCTGCACCACCTTGTCCTCAGCGTAACGTGCGCCGCAGTTGGTCACGGTGGTGACGCTGGAGGCGGTTCCGCCCTTGATGCTCAGCGCGTCCTCGCACACGTCGTCCCACCAGACGTTCTCAATGGTGCACTCGTGGTCGTCGCAGTGCACTCCCTCCTTCTGGTTCTTGCCGATGATGGCGTTCTTCAGGGTGCCGCCGGCCTCCACGAGGAACACCGCCGTGTCCTTCTGGCCCTCACCGCCCGAGCACGTGATGTCCGAGCGTTCGTACGTCTTCATCTTACCGTCGAAGACCTCACCGGCCTTGATGACGTATGGCTTCTTGTAGAGCACCGTGCCCGTGCTGGCAGGCCACGTACCGTCCGGAACCGTAGCCGTCGTGTTCTTCACGGTCTGCTGGACGGTCTGCTGGATGGTCTGGTCAACCTGTTCGGCGGATTCTTCGACAGGTTCGGGGGTCTGTGTCTTATTTGGGGCGGTTGTCTTCGGGGCCTTCGTCTTCTTCGAGGATTTCGTGGTCGGCGTCGGGCTCTGCTGCTCCTGAGACGGATCCTGCTCCTCCTGCGACGGCGTCTGGCCAGCCGCCTTGGAGATGTCCTGGTTGATGTGGATGTCGCTCGTCGAGTACTGACACAGCGGAGGGGACGGGCCGTTGCCTAGCATCTTCGGCTCACCGTTGGCGTTGCCCTGTGACCACTGACACACCTTCACGGAGGCCTTGCTCGACTTGACCCAGACGTTCTTCAGCGTCGCCTTGTCACCCCAGTTCTTGTTCACCGTCACGATGGCGTTCGTAGGGTTCACCACGTACACGTTCTTGACGTTGACCGTCTTGGGACGGTTGCCGCACGTGCCACACGAACGGTAGAGCTTGCTGATGTCCTCACCGTAGAAGCCGTCGATATCGACCGTACCGAAGCCGTTGTGCTGGATGACCTTGTCGTCGGCGTAACGCGCACCGCCACCGATGACCTTGGTGATACTGGAGGCGGTTCCGCCCTTCACGCTCAGCGCGTCCTCGCACACATCGTCCCACCAAACGTTCTCGATGATGCAGTCGTGCTTGTCACAGTGGACGCCCTCCATTTGGTTCTTGCCGATGATGACGTTCTTGAGGTGACCGCCGGCCTCGACCTTGAACACGGCAGTGTCCGATCCGCTTTCCTTTTGCTCTTGGCACGACACGTCGGAGCGTTCGTACGTCTTCATCTTCCCGTCGAAGACCTCACCAGCCTTGACGATGTAGGCTTGCTTGTATTGCACGGTTCCCTTGCTGGCAGGCCATGAGCCGTTCGGCAGGGAAGCGGCGGAGGCGGTCGCCAGGAAGAGAGCGGCAGACGCCACCAGTGGAGTGAACAACTTGGCCATCTTGGAGTGCAGCGAGTTTAACTACAGTAGTTGGTTGGAGGCTGCTTGCTTGGGGCCTGAGAGGCGAATTGATTAATGAGGACGGAGTAGTGTCGGGATGATTAACGTTTTAGTCAAAGTGAGCATCAAGGGGTCATGACCGTTTGTAAGCTGTTCGCGCTTCATGCCTCGACGACCAGTGCTACATCAGACTGGAGCATGCAACGTTGCAGACCCTACGACGTAGACCACGACACCAAACGCTAATATCTGGAGCAGCAGTTGTTTTCCTGAGGGAATGCTGCTGGTTGCCGTTTGCGGTGGACCCAGCGGTTGGTTCTCTCTTTTCGTCGACTCTTTTCGTTTTTCGGGGATCAAATCCGTGACGATCGATCATCTCTGTGAACTTGACCATGTCAATGCCGTAGCTCCGGGTGGTGGTGACAACTTGACGCTTTTGGTATTCGAACGATGCCGATGTAATTCGCAACGAAGAGCTGGAGTACTGCACATGTATGAGCCTACCTTAATCTGTGCGGCGGTATATCTTGGAAAAAGATACTCTTCAAAATGTGTAAAGTGTCCAATTTGTGTTTGTTCTATCGAAGCTGGTTATTCCAACAACTGCAAAAGTGTGAAAGTTTCACGTCGTCTGTAGCGGTACAGATATCCGCTACTCGCGGCGCTAGGGGGAACACGTGCGTAAAGAGTCTTTACTGCAAAGATTGGCTCGCCTCCAGCAGCTGTGGACTAAAAACGACGATGGGGTCGGCCTGACATCAGTTGTTCGGATCTGGCAATCATGCTGGATGCAGCACATAAGTGACCAATGTAATTAGCGTTTCAAGTGTTTTGTAGCAATGAAGCGTGCCATAATATTGCAGCAATACACCATGTTTCAGATCGTCGTGGACTGTTGGCTCACGTTCCGATTTAACGGTTGCCTCAACCTTCTGCGATGAGCACAAACTTTTTTCGAAAGTACAATGTACCACAAAATTAGTAGTTGTTAGCCGTATTTTGAATTGGGTGGCTTGCTGGATCAGAGCGCTACTGACTTGACCTTGATAGCCTATCCTATCCAGGATAGGGCGACGCGATAGAAACGATGTTGCACGGTGGAGCGGCTGATGGCCACGCACGCTAACCGAATCGTCTGGTACTCGAGAAAAAATAGCGTCTTGGAGTTTTGGTTATCAACCTGACTAAAACTGCCAAATGGATAGGCTTCAGATCTTCAAAGAACTCTGTATATACAATATTAGGTTTTGATAGTACTGACCTCATTCGAGCGACGACGTACTAGCAAGCTCAAATAATAAAGGATGTCCTTTCGTTCTTTTGGTACGGCCAAACTGTGCTTCGCATGTTTGCATTGTGTTGCCCAGACGCAAACGCACGCTGTTGTAACAACGTGTTGTTGCGGTAGTCGTGGCTGTGCGAACAGAAAAAAAAGCCTCAATAATGGTGCATGTACAATACATGCACCATTATTTTTCTGTCATATCAGTACATTTAATGAACTCAATTTAATAATTGCGAAAAAGAGTTTAGCTAAAATATTTTTGGTTTCGAAGACAATATTGAATATTGGTTTCACGATACAAACTTCTATTATGTTTGACGCCACTCACACTTTCCTACGGATACAATACGCAACCACTTCTACCAATGATACACTTTCGTAGTGTAAGACGTCAACGAGTTCAGTCCTCGTTGATGTGGATGTCACTCGCCGAGTACTGACACAGCTTGCCCGAGGGACCGTCGCCCAGGTTGGACGGCGTCTTGCTGGCCTGCGACCACTGACACACCTTGACGTTGTCCTTGCCGTTCGTCGTCTTGACGTGGATGTTCTTGAGCGTGGCCTGGTCGTTGTTGTTCTTGTTCACAGTGATGACACTAACCAGCGGGTCAATGGCCAACACGTTCTCCACGGTGACCTTACGGGGGATGTTTCCGCACGTGCCGCACGAGCGGTAGAGCTTGCCGAACTCCTGCGCGAAGAACCCCTTGATCTTGACGGTACCGTAGCCGTTGTGCTGCACCACCTTGTCCTCAGCGTAACGTGCGCCGCAGTTGGTCACGGTGGTGACGCTGGAGGCGGTTCCGCCCTTGATGCTCAGCGCGTCCTCGCACACGTCGTCCCACCAGACGTTCTCAATGGTGCACTCGTGGTCGTCGCAGTGCACTCCCTCCTTCTGGTTCTTGCCGATGATGGCGTTCTTCAGGGTGCCGCCGGCCTCCACGAGGAACACCGCCGTGTCCTTCTGGCCCTCACCGCCCGAGCACGTGATGTCCGAGCGTTCGTACGTCTTCATCTTACCGTCGAAGACCTCACCGGCCTTGATGACGTATGGCTTCTTGTAGAGCACCGTGCCCGTGCTGGCAGGCCACGTACCGTCCGGAACCGTAGCCGTCGTGTTCTTCACGGTCTGCTGGACGGTCTGCTGGATGGTCTGGTCAACCTGTTCGGCGGATTCTTCGACAGGTTCGGGGGTCTGTGTCTTCTTGGGGGCGGTTGTCTTCGGGGCCTTCGTCTTCTTCGAGGATTTCGTGGTCGGCGTCGGGCTCTGCTGCTCCTGAGACGGATCCTGCTCCTCCTGCGACGGCGTCTGGCCAGCCGCCTTGGAGATGTCCTGGTTGATGTGGATGTCGCTCGTCGAGTACTGACACAGCGGAGGGGACGGGCCGTTGCCTAGCATCTTCGGCTCACCGTTGGCGTTGCCCTGTGACCACTGACACACCTTCACGGAGGCCTTGCTCGACTTGACCCAGACGTTCTTCAGCGTCGCCTTGTCACCCCAGTTCTTGTTCACCGTCACGATGGCGTTCGTAGGGTTCACCACGTACACGTTCTTGACGTTGACCGTCTTGGGACGGTTGCCGCACGTGCCACACGAACGGTAGAGCTTGCTGATGTCCTCACCGTAGAAGCCGTCGATATCGACCGTACCGAAGCCGTTGTGCTGGATGACCTTGTCGTCGGCGTAACGCGCACCGCCACCGATGACCTTGGTGATACTGGAGGCGGTTCCGCCCTTCACGCTCAGCGCGTCCTCGCACACATCGTCCCACCAAACGTTCTCGATGATGCAGTCGTGCTTGTCACAGTGGACGCCCTCCATTTGGTTCTTGCCGATGATGACGTTCTTGAGGTGACCGCCGGCCTCGACCTTGAACACGGCAGTGTCCGATCCGCTTTCCTTTTGCTCTTGGCACGACACGTCGGAGCGTTCGTACGTCTTCATCTTCCCGTCGAAGACCTCACCAGCCTTGACGATGTAGGCTTGCTTGTATTGCACGGTTCCCTTGCTGGCAGGCCATGAGCCGTTCGGCAGGGAAGCGGCGGAGGCGGTCGCCAGGAAGAGAGCGGCAGACGCCACCAGTGGAGTGAACAACTTGGCCATCTTGGAGTGCAGCGAGTTTAACTACAGTAGTTGGTTGGAGGCTGCTTGCTTGGGGCCTGAGAGGCGAATTGATTAATGAGGACGGAGTAGTGTCGGGATGATTAACGTTTTAGTCAAAGTGAGCATCAAGGGGTCATGACCGTTTGTAAGCTGTTCGCGCTTCATGCCTCGACGACCAGTGCTACATCAGACTGGAGCATGCAACGTTGCAGACCCTACGACGTAGACCACGACACCAAACGCTAATATCTGGAGCAGCAGTTGTTTTCCTGAGGGAATGCTGCTGGTTGCCGTTTGCGGTGGACCCAGCGGTTGGTTCTCTCTTTTCGTCGACTCTTTTCGTTTTTCGGGGATCAAATCCGTGACGATCGATCATCTCTGTGAACTTGACCATGTCAATGCCGTAGCTCCGGGTGGTGGTGACAACTTGACGCTTTTGGTATTCGAACGATGCCGATGTAATTCGCAACGAAGAGCTGGAGTACTGCACATGTATGAGCCTACCTTAATCTGTGCGGCGGTATATCTTGGAAAAAGATACTCTTCAAAATGTGTAAAGTGTCCAATTTGTGTTTGTTCTATCGAAGCTGGTTATTCCAACAACTGCAAAAGTGTGAAAGTTTCACGTCGTCTGTAGCGGTACAGATATCCGCTACTCGCGGCGCTAGGGGGAACACGTGCTCTTTAGTAAAGAGTCTTTACTGCAAAGATTGGCTCGCCTCCAGCAGCTGTGGACTAAAAACGACGATGGGGTCGGCCTGACATCATTTGTTTGGATCTGGCAATCATGCTGGATGCAGCACATAAGTGACCAATGTAATTAGCGTTTCAAGTGTTTTGTAGCAATGAAGCGTGCCATAATATTGCAGCAATACACCATGTTTCAGATCGTCGTGGACTGTTGGCTCACGTTCCGATTTAACGGTTGCCTCAACCTTCTGCGATGAGCACAAACTTTTTTCGAAAGTACAATGTACCACAAAATTTGCAGTTGTTAGCCGTATTTTGAATTGGGTGGCTTGCTGGATCAGAGCGCTACTGACTTGACCTTGATAGCCTATCCTATCCAGGATAGGGCGACGCGATAGAAACGATGTTGCACGGTGGAGCGGCTGATGGCCACGCACGCTAACCGAATCGTCTGGTACTCGAGAAAAAATAGCGTCTTGGAGTTTTGGTTATCAACCTGACTAAAACTGCCAAATGGATAGGCTTCAGATCTTCAAAGAACTCTGTATATACAATATTAGGTTTTGATAGTACTGACCTCATTCGAGCGACGATGTACTAGCAAGCTCAAATAATAAAGGATGTCCTTTCGTTCTTTTGGTACGGCCAAACTGTGCTTCGCATGTTTGCATTGTGTTGCCCAGACGCAAACGCACGCTGTTGTAACAACGTGTTGTTGCGGTAGTCGTGGCTGTGCGAACAGAAAAAAAGCCTCAATAATGGTGCATGTACAATACATGCACCATTATTTTTCTGTCATATCAGTACATTTAATGAACTCAATTTAATAATTGCGAAAAAGAATTTATCTTAATATTTTTGTTTCGAAGACAATATTGAATATTGGTTTCACGATACAAACCTTTGACGCCACTCACACTTTCCTACGGATACAATACGCAACCACTTCTACCAATGATACACTTTCGTAGTGTAAGACGTCAACGAGTTCAGTCCTCGTTGATGTGGATGTCACTCGCCGAGTACTGACACAGCTTGCCCGAGGGACCGTCGCCCAGGTTGGACGGCGTCTTGCTGGCCTGCGACCACTGACACACCTTGACGTTGTCCTTGCCGTTCGTCGTCTTGACGTGGATGTTCTTGAGCGTGGCCTGGTCGTTGTTGTTCTTGTTCACAGTGATGACACTAACCAGCGGGTCAATGGCCAACACGTTCTCCACGGTGACCTTACGGGGGATGTTTCCGCACGTGCCGCACGAGCGGTAGAGCTTGCCGAACTCCTGCGCGAAGAACCCCTTGATCTTGACGGTACCGTAGCCGTTGTGCTGCACCACCTTGTCCTCAGCGTAACGTGCGCCGCAGTTGGTCACGGTGGTGACGCTGGAGGCGGTTCCGCCCTTGATGCTCAGCGCGTCCTCGCACACGTCGTCCCACCAGACGTTCTCAATGGTGCACTCGTGGTCGTCGCAGTGCACTCCCTCCTTCTGGTTCTTGCCGATGATGGCGTTCTTCAGGGTGCCGCCGGCCTCCACGAGGAACACCGCCGTGTCCTTCTGGCCCTCACCGCCCGAGCACGTGATGTCCGAGCGTTCGTACGTCTTCATCTTACCGTCGAAGACCTCACCGGCCTTGATGACGTATGGCTTCTTGTAGAGCACCGTGCCCGTGCTGGCAGGCCACGTACCGTCCGGAACCGTAGCCGTCGTGTTCTTCACGGTCTGCTGGACGGTCTGCTGGATGGTCTGGTCAACCTGTTCGGCGGATTCTTCGACAGGTTCGGGGGTCTGTGTCTTCTTGGGGGCGGTTGTCTTCGGGGCCTTCGTCTTCTTCGAGGATTTCGTGGTCGGCGTCGGGCTCTGCTGCTCCTGAGACGGATCCTGCTCCTCCTGCGACGGCGTCTGGCCAGCCGCCTTGGAGATGTCCTGGTTGATGTGGATGTCGCTCGTCGAGTACTGACACAGCGGAGGGGACGGGCCGTTGCCTAGCATCTTCGGCTCACCGTTGGCGTTGCCCTGTGACCACTGACACACCTTCACGGAGGCCTTGCTCGACTTGACCCAGACGTTCTTCAGCGTCGCCTTGTCACCCCAGTTCTTGTTCACCGTCACGATGGCGTTCGTAGGGTTCACCACGTACACGTTCTTGACGTTGACCGTCTTGGGACGGTTGCCGCACGTGCCACACGAACGGTAGAGCTTGCTGATGTCCTCACCGTAGAAGCCGTCGATATCGACCGTACCGAAGCCGTTGTGCTGGATGACCTTGTCGTCGGCGTAACGCGCACCGCCACCGATGACCTTGGTGATACTGGAGGCGGTTCCGCCCTTCACGCTCAGCGCGTCCTCGCACACATCGTCCCACCAAACGTTCTCGATGATGCAGTCGTGCTTGTCACAGTGGACGCCCTCCATTTGGTTCTTGCCGATGATGACGTTCTTGAGGTGACCGCCGGCCTCGACCTTGAACACGGCGGTGTCCGATCCGCTTTCCTTTTGCTCCTGGCACGACACGTCGGAGCGCTCGTACGTCTTCATCTTCCCGTCGAAGACCTCACCAGCCTTGACGATGTAGGCTTGCTTGTATTGCACGGTCCCCTTGCTGGCGGGCCATGAACCGTTCGGCAGGGAAGCGGCGGAGACAGTCGCCAGGAAGAGAGCGGCAGACGCCACCAGTGGAGTGAACAACTTGGCCATCTTGGAGTGCAGCGAGTTTAACTACAGTAGTTGGTTGGAGGCTGCTTGCTTGGGGCCTGAGAGGCGAATTGATTAATGAGGACGGAGTGGTGTCGGGATGATTAAGGTTTTAGTCACAGCGACCATCAAGGGGTCATGACCGTTTGTACAAGTTGTTTGTGCTTCGTGCCTCGGCGGCCAGTGCTACATCGGACTGGAGCATGCAACGTTGCAGACCCTACGACGTAGGCCACGGCGCCAAACGTTAATATCTGGTGCAGCAGTTGTTTTCCTGAGGGAATGCTGCTGATTGCCGTTTTTGCGGTGGATCCAGCGGTTGGTTCTCTCTTTTCGCCCGTTTTTCGTTTTCCGGGAAATCAAATCCATGACGATCGATCATCTCTGTGAACTTGACCGTGTCAATGCCGTGGCTCCGGGTTGACGCTTTTGGTAATCAAACGATGTCGATGTAATTTGCAACGAAGAGCTAGTACGTAGAGCTGGAGTACTGTACATGTATGGCGCCTACCTCAATCTTTGCTGTGGTGTGTCTTGTTTAGAGAAGAAGAAGACAGGAAAATACTCTTCCAAATGTGTAGTGTCCAAATCGAAGCGCTTATTCCAACAACTGCAAAAGTGTGAAAGTTTCACGTCGTCTGTAGCGGTACAGATATCCGCCACTACAGTGGCGCTAGGGGGAACACGTGCTCTTTAGTAAAGAGTCTTTACTGGAAAGATTGGCTCGCCTCCAGCAGCTGTGGACTAAAAACAACGATGGGGTCGGCCTGACATCATTTGTTCGGATCTGGCAATCATGCTGAATGTACTGTATCACATAAGTTACCAATGCGATTAGCGTCCAAAGGTTTGGTGCAGTGCACCGTGTGGCACTGCACCAGGCGTCGACAATGTCGACTCGACATTTCAGATCGTCGGTGATCATTTGATTCACGTTCTGACTGCATGATGCGTGCAGATATGTAGCTGGTAGGTGTACAACAGTCGTCTAGATTGTTCAATGTGTTTTACAGCTAGGCCTCGATGAGTTGGCCTAAGGTATGTGGCATAGAGAACTAGGCTTTGACCTGCCGAAACATGCTCACCGAGTTTTGAATTGCTCAACCGTTAATCTAGAACCGTTGAAGCTGGCAAAGAGTTGCCCATTTCAGACTCTCTAGATTTTATTGCTTCTAGAGACTGAAGAAATGTACAGTACTCTATCGTGCATTGAATCAACAGGAATTCTGTCAGGTGAGCACTGTTACTTGCAGAGCAATGTAGAGTACATGTACAATGTACTAGTACTTTTGTAACACGTATGGTCAAAACAGGAGGCCTTTTGCTGTTCGCACTGGAAAAGGTACATTCTGCATGATTAACGTCGACTACCGGAACAGCTGACACGAACGTGTCGTTTACGTCTGGACTACACGATGCAAAGAATGCACTGAACAGTTTGACCAACGGTCAATGACCAGCACTAAAAGGCTACACGTATAAGTTTGCATGTAATTATATCCTTAACTTGCGAAAATTAACAGGTCGAATGAAGGCAGTAGCGCATGTAGCTCCAGTGAGTCGAAGTTTTGACTCCAAGCCGAACATTACCAGTTCTTTGAAGATCTGAAGCATATGGTATTTTAGTCAGGTTAATACCAAAGTTTACAGACGCTATGTTTCTCGAGCACCACACGGTTTTATTAGCGTGGCCATCAGCAGCTCTAGCTGAGCTAGACTAGCTCTATCAGCAGCTCTATCTGTTCTGTCGTTTCTCGCTATACACTATCCGGAGTCAGCAGCGTTTTGCTGTTAAGCAAGGTCTCAAGGAGCGATTGCCATTTCTTAAAAAATAATGTTAAAGAGAGCATTTGTTTCAACACACAGCAGCAATTGAGGTAGGCGATCGAATTCTTCGTTACAAATTGCATTGGCATCGTTTGAATACCAAAAGCGTCAAGTTGTCACCATCCGCTATCACGGCAATGACAAGTTTCAATACAGTACAGATATGATCGATCGTCACGGATTTGACTCACTCAAAAGAGCCGACCGACGTTAGGTCCACCGCAAACGGCAACCAGCAGCATTCCCTCAGGAAAACAACTGCTGCTCCAGATCTCGGCGTTCGGCGACGTAGGGTATGCAACTAGTCTACTGCAGAGTATAGCACTGGTCGTCGAGGCATGAAGCGCGAACAGCTTACAAACGGTCATGACCCCTTGATGCTCACTTTGACTAAAACCTTAATCATCCCGACACTACTCCGTCCTCATTAATCAATTCGCCTCTCAGGCCCCAAGCAAGCAGCCTCCAACCAACTACTGTAGTTAAACTCGCTGCAACTCAAGATGGCCAAGTTGTTCACTCCACTGGTGGCGTCTGCCGCTCTCTTCCTGGCGACTGCCTCCGCCGCTTCCCTGCCGAACGGCTCATGGCCCGCCAGCAAGGGGACCGTGCAATACAAGCAAGCCTACATCGTCAAGGCTGGTGAGGTCTTCGACGGGAAGATGAAGACGTACGAACGCTCCGACGTGTCGTGCCAAGAGCAAACCGAAAGCGGTGCTGACACCTCCGTGTTCAAGGTCGAGGCCGGCGGTCACCTCAAGAACGTCATCATCGGCAAGAACCAAATGGAGGGCGTCCACTGTGACAAGCACGACTGCATCATCGAGAACGTTTGGTGGGACGATGTGTGCGAGGACGCGCTGAGCGTGAAGGGCGGAACCGCCTCCAGTATCACCAAGGTCATCGGTGGCGGTGCGCGTTACGCCGACGACAAGGTCATCCAGCACAACGGCTTCGGTACGGTCGATATCGACGGCTTCTACGGTGAGGACATCAGCAAGCTCTACCGTTCGTGTGGCACGTGCGGCAACCGTCCTAAGACGGTCAACGTCAAGAACGTGTACGTGGTGAACCCTACGAACGCCATCGTGACGGTGAACAAGAACTGGGGTGACAAGGCGACGCTGAAGAACGTCTGGGTCAAGTCGAGCAAGGCCTCCGTGAAGGTGTGTCAGTGGTCACAGGGCAACGCCAACGGTGAGCCGAAGATGCTAGGCAATGGTCCGTCCCCTCCGCTGTGTCAGTACTCGACGAGCGACATCCACATCAACCAGGACATCTCCAAGGCGGCTGGCCAGACGCCGTCGCAGGAGGAGCAGGATCCGTCTCAGGAGCAGCAGGATCCTTCGCAAGAAGAGCAGAACCCGTCGCAGGAGGAACAGAAACCACCTAGCGATGGTAGCGACTCAGTCGAGCAGAGCTACAGTACGCCAACGCCTACCACCAAGCCTCTAAAGAAGACGAAAGCCCCCAAGACTAAGACTCCCACGACGACCGAACCCACGGAAGAATCGGCGGAACAGGTTGACCAGAATGCTGACCAGAATGTCGAACAGACCGAGCAGAACACCACGACTACTGGTAAAGTACCAAACGGATCGTGGCCCGCCAGCAAGGGAACGGTGAAGCTCGCACAGGCCTACATCGTCAAGGCAGGCGAAGTCTTCGACGGTAAGATGAAGACCTACGAACGCTCCGACGTCACCTGCCTGGAACAAACGGAAAGCAGTGCTGACACTTCCGTGTTCAAGGTCGAGGCCGGCGGTCACCTCAAGAACGTCATCATCGGCAAGAACCAAATGGAGGGCGTCCACTGTGACAAGCACGACTGCATCATCGAGAACGTTTGGTGGGACGATGTGTGCGAGGACGCGCTGAGCGTGAAGGGCGGAACCGCCTCCAGTATCACCAAGGTCATCGGTGGCGGTGCGCGTTACGCCGACGACAAGGTCATCCAGCACAACGGCTTCGGTACGGTCGATATCGACGGCTTCTACGGTGAGGACATCAGCAAGCTCTACCGTTCGTGTGGCACGTGCGGCAACCGTCCCAAGACGGTCAACGTCAAGAACGTGTACGTGGTGAACCCTACGAACGCCATCGTGACGGTGAACAAGAACTGGGGTGACAAGGCGACGCTGAAGAACGTCTGGGTCAAGTCGGGCAAGGCCTCCGTGAAGGTGTGTCAGTGGTCGCAGGGCAACGCCAACGGTGAGCCGAAGATGCTAGGCAATGGTCCGTCCCCTCCGCTGTGTCAGTACTCGGAGAGCGACATCCACATCAACCAGAAGTGAATTGGTTGACGTCCTACACTACGAAAGTGTACGATAGAAGAAGTTGCGTAGAAACAAACGTACAAGTTGCGTTAATAGCATAATAGATGTGTTGTGTTTTCATGAATCAAAAAGCAGCGTCAATAACTTTACAATTCATCGTTTGTAGAGTGGTCTCGCGACTCACGCGAAGGCTATTCAGCGAGGGAAAATCTATGGAGCTCGAGGTTACGGAGCTCGAGGTACCAAAAAATCATATGTGTTGACCAAAATAAAAATAGTCAACACAAATTTTTATTTTATTGCAAATGAATTAATTACCTCATAGCGGTTATTCTAGTGAATATTCTAGCGGTTATTCAATGAGTAGTGGTTATTCTAAGAGTACTTTGGTGTTTATTATGGATCCATTAGTTAAATGTATGCTGCATCGCATACTCATGAGATGTTTTGCTACTTTTCAGTATTCGGTTACGAAACCCACATGGCCTCCTTTTCAATATTTGGTTATGAAACTCAAGTGGCCTGTAAAACAAGGCGTGAAACCTACATTTGCCTTTGAGTTTTGCTCTTTTCAAGTGCATTCATTATTTGATTATGGCTTCAATACCAACATCGGCACTACCTCCACCAACAACCTCGAGCTACATCATTCCGCCACCTCCGGAACAAGTATTTGACTCTTATGAAGAGGCAGAGACTGCCCTTCACGCGTGGAATCGGCGCCAAGTTATTGACGTGACAAAGGCCCATAACAAGAAAAACAAGGCAAAAGAAATTCGACAACGTGATTTCCAATGCGACCACTACGGAAAAACCAAGAACACACGTCACATCCGAGAGGAAGATCGAGTTCGTACACAACGGGGAACAAGCAAAATTGGGTGCAAGATGAAGATTCGTATTGAAGCGGTCGATGCGAACAATGTGACCGGAAGTTGGAAAATTGTCCATCTTAATGGATCCAACATCCACAACCACCCCGCCTCTCGTGACCCGAGCTTTCACCCCGGCCATCGCCGTCGTGACATGGAACGTTTGACGTCGTCGGACTTGTCTCACACAGACTTAGTTGCTGCTCAGACAGCTGTGGGTGTGTCACCTCAAGTGGTTGTTGCTACAATTAGAAGTGCTGATCCGGATACAGCAATTATCGCGAAAGATGTGTCGAACAAGAAAAATTCAAGTCGTCGGGAGGCACTGGCTGACGACACACCGACTGAGTTGCTGCTAAAGAAATTGGAAGAGCACAACTTTTTTTTTAAGGTTGATGTAGACAAAGCAACCTCTAGACTCCGGGCTTTGTTTTGGTCACACCCAGGAATCAAGGAATTTTACGCTTGGAATTCTGACGTCATGGTTATGGATTGCACATACAAGACTAATAATTCCGATCTACCACTACTGAACATCATTGCTATGACCAACATGAACACTGTGTTGCCAATTGCCCAATGTTTTTTACCCGGTGAAAAAGAAGAAGATTTCCTCTGGGCTTTACAACAGTTGAAAGAGATGCTTGAATCATACAATATTTCGAAGCCATCAATTATTCTCACCGATCGCGACCAAGCTTGTATGAATGCGCTGGATCAAATGTTTCCTGATGTCCCTGCTCTCGTCTGTCGGTGGCATACGGACCGAAATGTTCTTGCCAAAACCCGGACAGTTCTTGGCCAACTTGAGAATCCGAACCCTGCTCCTGGACAAGACAAGTACGAGAACACTATTGAGACCAGCGAATTTATGAATTTGTTCTACAAGGCTGCTGATTCGTCGAATGAGGAAGAGTTTGTAAAGTGCTGCGCGGAAATTCGGTCGTGTAACTCGGAACTTGCAGACTATCTCGATCTTCACTGGTGGAAATACAAGACAAAAGTTGTGCGCTGCTGGACTTCGCAATATTTGCATTTCGGCTATCGTGACACGTCTCCAGTCGAAGGTACACACTCGAAGTGCAAGAGATGGCTGGAGTCGTCTAAAGGAAATTTGCTGACTGCTTTTGAGAAACTGCTGCCATGGTGGCAAACTTGTATCAAGAACACAAGTTTAGATATCGAGCGAGATGTTGGGAAAATTTCGCACATCTTACAAGACGAGCGGTACTCGGCGGTAGTAATGTTCATCAGCAGATACGCTTTGAACGAAACCGCAAATTTGTGGAAACAGGCTGTGGAAATTGTAACCAAGAAAAGATCGATCGCACCCTGTACTGGTACTTTCCGCCGCACAAATGGAAGACCCTGTGTGCATGAGATCATCGAGATTGTGAAATCTAATCGACAAAAGAAGCTACAGGTTCAAGACTTCCATGCTCACTGGCTGACTCGTCGTGGCATCGCAGAGGACTCGAGAGCAAGAGTGTTAGAACCAGCCCCACTACAATCCAAGAAGTCCAAGAAACGTAAGACAAAAATCGCACAAAAAATCACGGCAGTTCAGGCACGGCCAGAGATGCAACTTTCAGCGAGCGTGTCGACCTTAATCATCCAGCGACCCCACCATCTACACAGCCAACATTTACGGAGCTACTCACGTCTACTAACTCCTTCTTCGAAAATGCCACTGAACCAGTCACTCAACTTCCGCCATTGAGAGTTGCTTTAAACCAAGGCCAAAGCGATGAAGGCAACGAATCAGAGACGTCTTACTTTCCGGATTACTTGCCACCTCGGGCATGGGGGTACGCTAGCCGTGGGCATTTCTAAGAGTTACGGAAGAATTTACAGAAAGAAAGACTTTGCTGTAAAGTTTCGCAAATATATGACATTGCATTACGAATTTGTTCTTTTGTTTGAAGGAAAGCTAAGAATCGCATTGTCTATTTGTGCTTACGCTACTGTTTGTTCAACGTCTCCA
This sequence comes from Phytophthora colocasiae, assembly GCA_018806915.1. Taxonomy (NCBI): domain Eukaryota; phylum Oomycota; class Peronosporomycetes; order Peronosporales; family Peronosporaceae; genus Phytophthora; species Phytophthora colocasiae. The sequence continues at coordinate 1,399,606 of JAGKQI010000078.1, read as the reverse complement.
CTTACAGTAGTCTCCTCTCGTTTATTTGCCATTTCTTTCAGATTGCCAATAGTTGTAGTTAATCTCCGTGAACCAAGGTGGGTAATGTTTAGTTTTTATTGCAAATAAAAGCAAAAAACTACTACAGGTAGCCAGCCTTATAGCGCACACAGCCGAAGCTTAGCGAATAACTCACACTACAATGGATTATACTCAAATAAGTACAGTCGGCGATGTTGATGCACAGTTCACAGTTCTTCGGCCCCGTGCTCACCTATCCAAAGCAATCCGATAATTCAAAAGTATCGTCAACAGCCCTAATTAGCCTTGCAAGCAACCGAGAAATGATCCTGTGAGTTGTTTACAAAACTGACTGTGATAAAAATACTTCTTCGCGCTACAGTATTATACGTTTTAATGGAGTTCACGTACAACAGCGACATACTAAGCTTCATCTGGTTTGCCCAATTCTCCAAATTAAATATCGTATTAACCCTTTGACAATAACTGTCGGATTTAATTCATTTGCAATAAAATAAAAATTTGAGTTGACTATTTTTATTTTGGTCAACCCTTCAGCGAGGCTTGGACCACGTATTCAGGAAGCCCTCGTTGACGTTGCCGAATTCCTTCCAGCTCATCATCATGCAGAAGTTGTGTGTGAGTACTATAGAACTCTCGGCGTTCGAACTGTGGAGCAGAAATTTGATATTGCTTATAAGCTTAGTAAGAAACTGCGATGGGCTCAACTGCCGTTCATCAAGTTCCCGTTCATTGGAAGGAAATCCTTTACGCTATATTCAGCATCTAATGCAGTGCGTTCACAGACGTCCCGATGATGTAGAAGCAACTGTGGCATTCATGAATTTCTCTTGAGCGACCCATTGGTGTATCTGCGAATTGTTATTGGTACTTCTCCTTCGACACAATTAGCATACTACAGTCGCGATGGCGACAACAACTTGTGCTTCTACCTATCGAGGTAGTTGGAGACCATAATGAATACACCAATGAACTCGAACTACTTAGCCAGAGGCGGATGATTTCGCAAAATATCCAAGATTTATTGTCAAAACCAGAGAGTTATAACGTCTACATGTAACGAGCTTACCATGGTTCCTCGAGCGTTCCGAACGGGTATTCGCCCGTACTGAGTGAGAAAGTGGCACACAGCGGGTTGGCCGGTGCCGTCTCGTTGTACACGTCGCAGTCCGTCTCGGGTTTGATGGCTACCACGAAGTCGCAGTCTTCCGCCACCTTTTTGAGTCCGTGGCCAACCTGCGGGTAGTACACGCTCCAGTCGTCGGCTGTGAGCGTGAAGTTGACGTTCTGCGTCTGACCCGGCTCGAGGCTGATCTTGGAGAACTTCTTGAGCTGCTTCATCTCCGGCACGTTCAGCGAGTTGAACGGCTGGATGAGGAACAACATGACGGTCTCCTTACCGGCGACGCTGCCCGAGTTGGTCACATCCACAGACACGACGACGTCCTCCGTTGCAGTCTCAACGACGTTGCGGCTCAAACGTACATCGGAGTACGTGAACTCGGTGTAGCTGAGGCCCGTGCCGAAGTCCCATTGGTTTTCGCAGTAGTAGGCGCTGTCAGACTCCTGCGTCTGACACATGCTGTTCACGGGGTGGTTGTACGTCATCTGGATGTTGGCCTGGTCCTTCGGGTACGTGATCGGCATGCGTCCGCTCGGGTTCACCTTGCCGTAGATGATCTCCGCCATGGCCTGACCGCCGAGCTCGCACGCCAACAGACCGTTCACCACGGCGTGCACGTTCTCGGGCAGGTCTCCAAGCAGACGCGGTCGGCTTTCAAACAGCGCCAGAATCACCTTGGTACCTGTGGACGCCAACGCCTTGACATACTCGATCTGACCGGCGGGGAGTGCCAGGTCGTCGATGTCACCGGGTTTCTCGGCGTACGTGTCCTCTCCGATCACAGCAATGGTGTACTCAGCCTTGCTGGCCATCTCCTTGGCCGTGGCCAGGTCCGCCTCGGAGTACGAGCCGTTCGGGTGTAGACCGTTGAAGAAGCTGAAGCTGTCGTTGCCAACGAGCGTCTCCATGGCCGACTTGACCGTGATGCCCTTGATGAGCAGGTGGTCCTGGTCGCTGTAGCCCTGCCAGGCGATCGTCCATCCACCGCACATGCGGCCGATGTTGTCGGCGGTGAACCCTGTGAGGAACACGGACGCGTCTTCCTTGAGCGGCAGCGTGCTGTCGTTGTTCTGGAGCAGTACGATGGACTCGCGAGCTAGCTCGAGCGCCGCCGAGATGTCGTCGTCGTTGCCGATGAGCACCAGGTTCTCCTCGCCGGGCACGGGCGTCTCGTACAGACCGAGCTGCAACTTCATCTTAATGACGCGGCGGGCCGACTCTTTGAGGCGCTCGCGGAACTGCGGACTCTGCTCCAGCAGCGCCTTGGTGCCGTTGTAGAAGCTCGTGTCCTGCGCCACCATGCTCATGTCGACGGACGCGCGCGTGAGCGAGATGCGCGTGGCCTCAGTCTCGTTGCGTGCCGTGCGGTGGAAGTCCGTGAGCTGGTTGATCTCGGCGTAGTCCGTCACCATCATGCCGTCGAAGCCCAGGTCGTCACGCAGCAGCGCGTTCATGAGCTTAGCGTTCGACACGGTGGGCACGCCGTTGATGGAGATGTAGTTCTCCATGGCGCTGATCACGCCGGCGTCCACGGCAGCCTTGAAGGGCGGGAAGAAGTAGTTCATCATGTCGTAGTCCGAGACGGTGACGGCGTCCTTGTCGTGGCCCGTTGGCGTCTTGGGGTACACGATCCAGTGCTTCATGCAGGCGGCGGTGTGGTTGTTGCTCTGCAGTCCGCGGATGATGGCATCGCCCATGATGGAGTTGAGGTGCGGGTCCTCACCGAACGTCTCGAACGTGCGCGCCCAGAGCGGGTTACGCGAGATACCGAGAATGGGTCCAAAGACCCATGGCACGCCCGACGCCTCTGTGTCACGGCCGGTGATGCGGCCCTGCTCGTAGACGAGGTCGGGGTTGAATGACGCGCCGCCGTTGATCTGCTGGCCGAACAACACCGCGTCCTTGACGAAGATGGCGCCGTGCACCGAGTCGACGCCGTACACCATCGGGTGACCGCCGTTCTCCTCCATCGTGATTTCCTGGATTCGCGTGATCACCTCACGCCACTCCTCGGCCGTCCACATGTACGTGCCGTTCACGGGTCCGCTGTTGAACGGACTGGTGAGGTACGAGCCCACGCGCATCTTGGCGTACGCACGCACCTTGTCGTCGTCGACCTTGTTGTCGTCCGTTAGTAGCTGGTTGATGTCGATCTGGGTCATCTGGCCGATAATGTCGTCGTCGGTGAAGGTGGCCATGATGGCGTCGGCGCGCTCGTCCCATTGGTCGGCGGAAACGAGGGGTGTGCCCTGCTGTGCAGTGAGACTCAGGGCTGTGCAGACCACTGCTGCGAACCACGACTTGAGCATGGCTGTGTAGAACCTCTTGGTCGGAGCTTGTTGTTGTTTGGGGCGAGGCAAAAGTGGAAGTGAGCAGCTTGGACGCGCTGGAGATCAATCGGGTTTCTGGTTGATGCAGGCAATGCAATGGTCAAGGACGAGTAGACGTGCATTTACCAGCATGGACCGCTTAGCTCGCTGTGTGGTGGTGTGTCTTTGTCTCTGTGGCTGTTTGGATTCGTATTGGCAAGCTCACCCGTCCTGCCTCCGCACTGGTCCCGCCGTGCGTACAGGATTTCTGGTTGCATGAAACCTGTCCGTTCCTTCTGCTACGGACGCGAGGGAGGGGCGTGCCAACTTGGCAATACACTCAAGGAAAGGTAGCCGTGATCATCTCTGGACAATAGTTGAAGTACGGTACACGTGCTTTTGTGCCCCTCAACCCCCAAGCGGAACTGAAGCAAAATATTAATAATTGACGATTAACTCGTTCAACGTGTGTGGACACTGTCCAGTGGGCTCCATTGGACAGCCGCTTGAACGCAAACCGTAGTGCATTTGCAAATGAAATTCTTTTGTGCCAACTTATAACCTACAACGTCTTCGAGTGTGTACATGCATTCTGAGTGTGTTCCAGTGTATACCCGTACTACTGTACAGGTCCTGTTCCGTGTGAATCTTTCAATTCATGCACTTGCGCAGCGATTTGAGAAAGTTGACCGCTTTTGAACCTCGTTGAAGTTAGAGATCTCTAGCTCCCGACTTTAAATTGATCAAATACATGTATGCGTGGATGAGACAACCATTGTGGCGACTATCACGATCGTGGTTGAAGTGAGCCCCTTTTAATCATCCAATGGTGATTACGTTGGCAGAAGAATACGCGGCACTGTCCGCGAGGGTACCGTGACCAATCGTGCGTGACTATGACGAAGAGAGAGTGGTCCTACAAGACAAGAGCTCGATGCTCGAGCTCTTGTCCCACTCTCGATAAATTATATCGACGATAATTTTACAGTTTGATACGTACGGAAACTTAAGACTCAAGACACGTGAAGGCGTAGCAGGTGTACATCCCTCAACACCCACTGTACAAGGGTAAACGAATGGCAATGGTCGACGACTATAACAACAATGTAGCGTTGCTAAGTCTGGGCTTGTTTTCTTTTGACGAATACTTCTTCAAGCGCAGGAAACATTCTCAAGGGGCTGCACTACGCCTTATGAGTCTACCTAGTTTGCCAACTACAACTACAGCTACTAGATACTCTTGGGCCTTTAACTTGAAAAGAGATCGATATTGAATTGATTACACCAAAACTACGAGATCAAGCTCACGGACCAAATCCTTTGCAGACCGTGAATATGTGCTGTACATGTAGGTGGGATAAAGTAGCTATGGACAAGGAAGCATAATAACTCTATCGTGCAACGAATCGTGCTGTTGGTACTTGAACCGAATCCGCAGCTGCATGGTGCTCCTTGGAAGGTGGAAGGTGAATAAATCTCTTCGTCTCTCTCAGCACGTCAAATTGTACATGCACGTCAATTTGCTTCCACAGTACAGACGCAGCAACAAAAGCAGGTCACTGGAGCATCCAACTACAGACATTTTGCGCTCTGAAAACTAAATGCACAAGTGTACTAAGTACTTACACGTACATGTGGATCAGTCCGTAGGATGATCGGTTTTCCGTAGTGGTAAGATACCAGGAAGAAGCTCTAAAGTTAGAACGGTAGGAAGGCACGGGACCACAGCGAGATCTCACTTCGATTCTAGATCACAGATAGTCAAGTCTTCTCTTCTCCTTCACAAGCCTCTCTTCTCCTTCTGCAAACATGGTCTCAAGGGCTTTAGCCGTCGGTTCGCTCGCGTTTGTGGGCCCTCTCCATGCTCCAGAGCTTCCTGGGTTCGGCTACGTACGCGTGAACCGTGTTGATGACGGTTTTGCGATAGTCTGCCCAGTGGGTCCCGACTCCGACGGTGACGGTCCAGAAATCCGTATCCCAGCGGATACCCTGTTGCCACGCGTGGTGGATCCGTCTGAGGCCACTCTGTGGCCGGGTGACTACGTTGGTCACCCCGTCGCGTTTGTGGGCCAAAACGGGATGTGGATAGGCCAGTGGGCTTATGGTGTAGCAACCCGTTACGACTATAGCCATGACGGCCCAACACTGACGGTACTCTCTGCATCGGGCTTTGTCGCGGTCAAGCTGTGCGATCCTCCGCGGATTATCAAGGTCGACCCAATTAACTATGCGCTCCAAGTCGGTTCAACCACTCCTGACATGTTGCTGAACGCTAACGAACTACTTCAGCAACAGGACTCTGTATGCGTGGCGTGTCGTAAACGCCGTGGTCCCCTACCCCCTGCTGTGCTTTCCCTATTGACGATTCCCTTTAATCCCGACGATACGGTCCCTCTCGTCCGCCCGCATGACCTCCAGGTGGTTCAAGTCCGGCGTCAACACATTCTCGATGTGTGCATGGGTCCACGCAAGAAAAGTAAGCTCGATTTATACAAAGATCCCCAGGCATCTTCCCCCGGTCCAGTCCCCCCCTCTTCAGGTCCAATCGACGTCGCTGTTGATTTTCCGCCAGCGGACCTCCAGGACTCCATTCTCGACATGTCAAGTGGTTCTGAAGCTGACGATGTCAGAGAAGTCCGTCTTCAGAACCGATCTCTCGGAAAGCGCCGCCGCCCTTCAGCTGACTCTGTGGAATTACGTGACGATCGACCATCAGAAGACGGAGGCAGTGATTACGGCTCTCGCCACCTGCGCGGCTCATTCCGCCCATCAGCAACACAGCAACGTGTTCACCAGACCATCGTCAACAGTCGGTTTCAAGGTAAGTCATGCCAATCACTACTCGAGTACATGCAGCAATCGGTCCACGTTCAGTTTCTAGCGTCCCCACCCGTTCTCCGTGGGCTCTACGATTTTGGCTTTGGGACTCGAGGCCTGTCGGTCATGCACTGCCGACCCGCCGGAGTACTGGACAGGGCAAACGCACTAGAGTCCACGACGAGCCGGACAGATTTTTCCGAAAAGAATACGCTACGGCCGGCCGCTTCTGCGTCGTCACGGCATGATATTTGTGGTGCTCTCCGGTGCCTACGCACCTTTGCTTCCCGTTTCTACAACTCATCAATTGTTCAGCTCATTGACACCGCAATTTCATTCGTCGACTCGTTCAAGGGCATCTCGGATGATGATACATCAGGTTGGAAGCTGGTCGCGTACTGGGTAACCAACAAGTTCGGCAAGTTCCGCAGTCTCACTGTGTCACGCGAATTCGATGCATCGATGGACGTCTATACCGAGTTCTCCCGTAACGATGAAGAGCTCCTCGAGATTAAGGACCTGCGAAAGGATCATCGAGCTGACAATCACCCCGCACCCCGTCGACGTCTGACTCCTAACGCCCCCCGCCGTGGAGAAACGTCACGACCAAAAGCTTCAGTTCCTCCGGAAGTTCTGGCCGCTCTTCCGACTCAAGGTTCCAAGTCACTGTGCATGCGGTCACTTTCTAAGATGGGCTGTTCCGGAAATGGCACAGGTGGCTGCTTTGATGCGAAGCGCGCACACTTTAGTCCCGCTGTGCTACCGGAAATTGTTAAGCACTTCATCGTGGCGAACTACAATGGGTTGGCGGCTGACTCCCAGGAGTCATGATGCTGCCTCTCACCTCCAGGCACTCCAGCGGTGGCTCCATGCAAGCACCGCCCGGTTGCTCTCACGACAACCCTCAACACGTTGAAACTATTGGAGAAACGAGCCAGTGCTAGCGCTCGCTCGCGTCTGTGTCAAGTTGCGTCTACATTTCATTTGGTCCCCCCTGTCCCGTCTCCGTCTATCGATGTTATTGATGCGTCCGAGGTTGAATTTCTGTCCGACCTGGCTCAGCGGTCACGCTTATCTCTGCCAGAATTTGTGCGTCTAGTAAGGAACCAGACTGACGACGATCCAAGACCCAACAAAGCTCTTTTTGAACAGCCGGTTCCCAGAGAATCACCTCACACCACTACCTACAAACGATGGAATAGTGTTGTGCGCAATGGGGTCCTGCCCCAGTGGAAAATCAAGCCCGGCTTGCAGTCCAATCGCCCGTCGAATCACAAATTCGTGTCCGAACATGCTGATCGGATCCGGGCGCACATTCGCAAAGGTCAGCGCGACGGCAGATTCCTCGTTCTTCGCGAAAAATTACTTCAGCTCTGGCCCGAGATCTTTGTGAGCCCGATTGGGATCGCTGCAAAAGGTGATCACGACGTACGGCTTATTAATGATTATTCTTACCCACGAGGAAGCTCGGTGAACGACTTCACCTGCGACGACAACTTCCCAACTGTCTCGTACAACCCCCCGGGCGACATTGCCCGACGAATTCACAACCTACAGACTGAGCACCCAGACGCTGAGGTGCTGATGATGCTCGGAGACGTTTCGGGCGCATTTCGGCACGTGCCGATCAATGAGAATGCAGTACACATGTTCTCATTTCTATTTGGTGGCTACTTGGTCATCGACCTCGCTTGTGGATTTGGCTGGTGCGGCTCGCCAGCATTCTACTCCCTTGCCGGGTCAATTATTAACGACAAGTATGAAGCAACAGCTCCAGTCCACGCCCCGGTCGATTCCAGCAATTTTTCGGGCAATGTGTGGTGTGACGACCACACTTGTGTGGAAATTCATACCGGTACCCGCTGTCGCGACGCGAATATTGCCCTACGTCGCTCCATGCTGTCAGTACTCGGTCCTTCAGCGATAAATGACAAGAAGTTTACTGGCTGGATGAACCTGAATAAGGCACTGGGATTGGTGTGGGATACGGATAAGGGCACTGTTGCCATTCCTGAGAACAAGTTGGAGAAAACACAAACACGGCTGCGCAAATTGTTACGCGCAGGACGCGCCACCAAATCGGAGCTCAACAAACTTCTCGGGGTAATGAGGCATGTTGCTACGTGTTTTCCGGCGGCTAGGGCCTTCTACCAGCGCGTTCATGTTGCGGCTATATCGGCTCCTCCGTTCGCTAACAGCACCCTGTCAGTGGATGTTCTCAATGATCTACGATGGTTCGACGCAGTTCTCGTCCACAGATATCGGTTTAATGGGATTCCTGTCTATCAATTTGCTAGCCTTGCCTAACCCTACGTTAACTTTTATATGGACGCGTCAGACGATTGTCTCTGTGCACTTGAGCCCCACCGCAAAGAATTCATTCGACTCAAATTCTCTCCCTCGGTGCAATCGGCATTCCGGTCCGGTTCGCTCGCTAACTCCATTAATGTGAGAGAACTGCAAAGTGCCGTACTAGCTGCACTCGTATGGGGTCCGCAGTGGAAAAATGGCGCCACTCCCTCGCCGACTCACGTGCGGCTGCATATTGACAACATGAGCGCCGTTGTGTGGTCCTCGCGGAGGCTTAGCCGCCATCCCACAGCACAGCTCTATAACCGCCTACTCTCGCTGGCAGAGCTCCAATATCACCTAGTGTTAACTGCAGAACACATCCCGGGAAATTTGAACACAATGGCTGACGCTGGAAGCAGGGCCTGGACCGATTCACACCCTCTGTGGAGCAGCTGGACTAACCTCTCTTCATCATGGCGACAGGTACCGATCGTCGCTCCCTTCGACAATCTCTCCGCTGTGTGGGAACAGTGCTGTTCAGACATGCCCTGGCTCGGACTACCACGGTGAAGTATAACGCAGCCTGGCGCCAGTGGAGCTTTTTCTCCCGCTTGATGGGATGGTCTCCATGGTTTCGACACAACACGACATCCAACACGAACAAGCTGTGCTATTTTGCCATTTATCTGTGGAGATATGGTGGTAATAAGGCTCTTCGAGGGAACAAATATTCCACCATTCGCTCCAAGTTATCGAGCATTCTGTGGTACCAGCGTCGATGGGGACATCCAGCTCCTTTCCTTACCCAAGCTCCAAATCTTGTTAAAGGAATTCGCCGGCTTTCTGAACCCGTCAGTAAGAAGCAACCTGTGACCCCCGCGTTTCTTCGACTGCTGCGTCGCTCACTCGATCTTCGTCAGCCCCGACAGCGTCTCTTGTGGGGCAGCGTGCTCATAGCTTACTTCTTCCTGCTACGAAGGTCAGAATACTTGGTGGTTCAAAAGACTCGGTCATTTTACTGCCTCAAGTTCAAGGACGTTTACTTCACGGATGCACAAGGACGCGTAACACCAGTCGACAGCGCCACTGCAGTCACTATCGGCCTGAGCGGCGCGAAGAACGACCAATTCGGGCGTGGTGCATGGCGAACGATGCACCGCTCGGGTGACCCCCTGTTGTGTCCCGTGCTAGCCCTCAAGCATATCCACAAGGCTCGTCAACAACTCAAAATGGCGAACTCCCAGCACCTGTGCCTGGATCTTGACTCAACGACCGTGGACAACGCTCTCAAACGCGTTGCTCACAAAGTCGGTGCACCTCCATCCAACTACGCCTCCCACTCGCTTCGGAGCGGCGGTGCTACGGCTCTTCTACGAGGCAACGTGGACAGTCTTGCAATCAAACTGCTTGGTCGGTGGACTTCCCGATGCTTCGAGGAATACCCAGTGCAGTCGGCAGCTTCAACAACAATGTTGGCACGGCGGATGGTCTGATGTTGGATATCGGCTCAAGACCGCTCGAGCAATTCATCTTGGGGCCGCTCACCACGCCCTTAATGCCGATCAATCAAACATTTGCCCCCGCCGTGGATCTGGACGATTAAGGAAATGTGGATCAGTCCGTAGGATGATCGGTTTTCCGTAGTGGTAAGATACCAGGAAGAAGCTCTAAAGTTAGAACGGTAGGAAGGCACGGGACCACAGCGAGATCTCACTTCGATTCTAGATCACAGATACCCGCCTCACCACGCCCTTAATGCCGATCAATCAAACATTTGCCCCCGCCGTGGATCTGGACGATTAAGGAAATTGTACACGAGAGTGCTTTGCACGTTATCACACCTACCTTTTCACTACTGTCTAGTTACCTAGGCTAACATGTATTAATACATGTAGTACCTTGTTCAAGCGGTTGTCCCGGTCCGTTGAACGAGTTAATCGTCAATTATTAATATTTTGCTTCAGTTCCGCTTGGGGGGTGAGGGGCACAAAAGCACGTGTACCGTACTTCAACTATTGTCCAGAGATGATCACGGCTACCTTTCCTTGAGTGTATTGCCATGTTGGCACGCCGCTCCCTCGCGTCCGTAGCAGAAGGAACGGACAGGTTTCATGCAACCAGAAATTCTGTACGCACGGCGGGACCAGTGCGGAGGCAGGACGGGTGAGCTTGCCAATACGAATCCAAACAGCCACAGAGACAAAGACACACCACCACACAGCGAGCTAAGCGGTCCATGCTGGTAAATGCACGTCTACTCGTCCTTGACCATTGCATTGCCTGCATCAACCAGAAACCCGATTGATCTCCAGCGCGTCCAAGCTGCTCACTTCCACTTTTGCCTCGCCCCAAACAACAACAAGCTCCGACCAAGAGGTTCTACACAGCCATGCTCAAGTCGTGGTTCGCAGCAGTGGTCTGCACAGCCCTGAGTCTCACTGCACAGCAGGGCACACCCCTCGTTTCCGCCGACCAATGGGACGAGCGCGCCGACGCCATCATGGCCACCTTCACCGACGACGACATTATCGGCCAGATGACCCAGATCGACATCAACCAGCTACTAACGGACGACAACAAGGTCGACGACGACAAGGTGCGTGCGTACGCCAAGATGCGCGTGGGCTCGTACCTCACCAGTCCGTTCAACAGCGGACCCGTGAACGGCACGTACATGTGGACGGCCGAGGAGTGGCGTGAGGTGATCACGCGAATCCAGGAAATCACGATGGAGGAGAACGGCGGTCACCCGATGGTGTACGGCGTCGACTCGGTGCACGGCGCCATCTTCGTCAAGGTCGCGGTGTTGTTCGGCCAGCAGATCAACGGCGGCGCGTCATTCAACCCCGACCTCGTCTACGAGCAGGGCCGCATCACCGGCCGTGACACAGAGGCGTCGGGCGTGCCATGGGTCTTTGGACCCATTCTCGGTATCTCGCGTAACCCGCTCTGGGCGCGCACGTTCGAGACGTTCGGTGAGGACCCGCACCTCAACTCCATCATGGGCGATGCCATCATCCGCGGACTGCAGAGCAACAACCACACCGCCGCCTGCATGAAGCACTGGATCGTGTACCCCAAGACGCCAACGGGCCACGACAAGGACGCCGTCACCGTCTCGGACTACGACATGATGAACTACTTCTTCCCGCCCTTCAAGGCTGCCGTGGACGCCGGCGTGATCAGCGCCATGGAGAACTACATCTCCATCAACGGCGTGCCCACCGTGTCGAACGCTAAGCTCATGAACGCGCTGCTGCGTGACGACCTGGGCTTCGACGGCATGATGGTGACGGACTACGCCGAGATCAACCAGCTCACGGACTTCCACCGCACGGCACGCAACGAGACTGGAGGCCACGCGCATCTCGCTCACGCGCGCGTCCGTCGACATGAGCATGGTGGCGCAGGACACGAGCTTCTACAACGGCACCAAGGCGCTGCTGGAGCAGAGTCCGCAGTTCCGCGAGCGCCTCAAAGAGTCGGCCCGCCGCGTCATTAAGATGAAGTTGCAGCTCGGTCTGTACGAGACGCCCGTGCCCGGCGAGGAGAACCTGGTGCTCATCGGCAACGACGACGACATCTCGGCGGCGCTCGAGCTAGCTCGCGAGTCCATCGTACTGCTCCAGAACAACGACAGCACGCTGCCGCTCAAGGAAGACGCGTCCGTGTTCCTCACAGGGTTCACCGCCGACAACATCGGCCGCATGTGCGGTGGATGGACGATCGCCTGGCAGGGCTACAGCGACCAGGACCACCTGCTCATCAAGGGCATCACGGTCAAGTCGGCCATGGAGACGCTCGTTGGCAACGACAGCTTCAGCTTCTTCAACGGTCTGCACCCGAACGGCTCGTACTCCGAGGCGGACCTGGCCACGGCCAAGGAGATGGCCAGCAAGGCTGAGTACACCATTGCTGTGATCGGAGAGGACACGTACGCCGAGAAACCCGGTGACATCGACGACCTGGCACTCCCCGCCGGTCAGATCGAGTATGTCAAGGCGTTGGCGTCCACAGGTACCAAGGTGATTCTGGCGCTGTTTGAAGGCCGACCGCGTCTGCTTGGAGACCTGCCCGAGAACGTGCACGCCGTGGTGAACGGTCTGTTGGCGTGCGAGCTCGGCGGTCAGGCCATGGCGGAGATCATCTACGGCAAGGTGAACCCGAGCGGACGCATGCCGATCACGTACCCGAAGGACCAGGCCAACATCCAGATGACGTACAACCACCCCGTGAACAGCATGTGTCAGACGCAGGAGTCCGACAGCGCCTACTACTGCGAAAACCAATGGGACTTCGGCACGGGCCTCAGCTACACCGAGTTCACGTACTCCGATGTACGTTTGAGCCGCAACGTCGTTGAGACTGCAACGGAGGATGTCGTCGTGTCTGTGGATGTGACCAACTCGGGCAGCGTCGCCGGTAAGGAGACCGTCATGTTGTTCCTCATCCAGCCGTTCAACTCGCTGAACGTGCCGGAGATGAAGCAGCTCAAGAAGTTCTCCAAGATCAGCCTCGAGCCGGGTCAGACGCAGAACGTCAACTTCACGCTCACAGCCGACGACTGGAGCGTGTACTACCCGCAGGTTGGCCACGGACTCAAAAAGGTGGCGGAAGACTGCGACTTCGTGGTAGCCATCAAACCCGAGACGGACTGCGACGTGTACAACGAGACGGCACCGGCCAACCCGCTGTGTGCCACTTTCTCACTCAGTACGGGCGAATACCCGTTCGGAACGCTCGAGGAGCCGTGGTAAGCCAGACAAGTATTGTACTACGTAGCATGTAGAAGCTATACCTCTCCGTTTTTGACAGTAAATCTTGGATATACTCTGAAATCATCTAGTGTACTCGTGTTAGAGAGCAGCGTACGCGTAAAGCGTCTCCACATGGTGTATCAAATGAGAAGACTCGTGATCGAGTAGAAAACCAAGATATAAAGCAGGATGTCATCCACATTGCACAAGCTCCGGCCACGAAAGCTCGGATGCATTCACCCGTCGAAGTAATTTTAGTTTACCAGTGTACTCGTTGTGGTCACCAACCACCAACACTGGCAGTAGCACTACTTGGCGTGGTCGTAAGAGCGACTGGTAGTAAGCGAGATCAGTGGACCGGTCTCTGCCGAGTAGTGTGCGCATATAAACGATAGGATCGCTCATAAGCACTGCGTTCATGAAGGCCACATTCGCCTCGACGTCGTCGGAGCGACCATGTAAACATTTCATCTGGTGCTGGATATACCTGAACGTGTTCATATTCATTCTTGTAGTCGGGACACTGTACTGGTACTTGTGTATCTTCACTCGCATCTCATTACTCGCCTCTTGTTTTGACTGGAAGCTTGACGTGAACGGTATTACCTGCCCATCAGTTTTTGACCGCTGGTTACGGAGTTTCCGTATATGAAGTTGCTCCAACTGTTGTTGCTGCTTTCGCCGTTGGTGCGTTTCATCTCGGATGCAGAAGAAATCACTTGTCCAATGAACGCACATACTCACCGTCGGCCACAAGACTCCAGCTGAGTATGGCACTGGGGTCGGGGCGAGGATAAACCAATGGGTAAAACGATACTTTGCATCACTGTGTTGGCTTGCCAAGAATTTCAGCCACAAAACACGTACTGCCCACGCTCCAGCAATGATGAGAACGAAACAAATCAAAAATTTGAGATCTATAATCACACCGCCGAGTAGAACACTGCCGCTTCCTCGGTGTGTGAAGCTGTACTGATACTTTGCAGCTATCCAAGCCCGACTTACAGTATCTGGAAACCGCATCATGCGCAAGATTTTAGACGAGCGAAAAGATGTCGATCGATACTGTGCGATCAACGTGATTCCTGAGAAGGCACTGAGTAAGAACTCGGGCACACCAATAATCCCGCTACTTAGTTGATTACTGCGAACGAGCCAGTGTGAGGTCGTCACAGTCACAATCATGTGCCACAACAAGGCATATATCCACACGTTTCGCATCTGGACAACGGCGTAGGAAATGAACGATTCGAGATGAATATCCAACACTCCGCCTTGAGAGAAAAAGTGACTTTCCAGCACATCGTAAGTGAACGGAGCGTCCAGTAAATGGGCAAAGACATAGCACGATACTGGAAATGGACTGCCAAATACAACACACTGAGTCGGGACTTTCATAAAAAGATGTCGAGCCTTGCGCACACGAGTCCACGTCGAAATTTTCTTCTGGGACTTGGAAACACCATGAACAAAGTAACAACTCAGCATCAATCCAACGCCACGAAGCAAGAAGTAGCCTTGTCCGATAATTCGGAGTGCTGCCACCACCTTATACCACTGAACAACATCCGAAGTGAGCAGCCCAGTTTCGTAGCGGTAATCTTCCACGAATATAGTCTCACAAGTTCCACTGCCAGCGCAATTTCGAGCACGTACGACTGCACTTACATCGGACCGGCCAAAGCCAAGTGAAGTGAGTCCACCTCGACAGACCTGCATATCTTCCTGGCTCTCCAAAAGCATTAAATCTAACGTTGCGTTTGGAAAACGATCCTTTACGTCACGAAGCCGCTTCATTGTGTGCACATGCAGTAGTCCAGTACTTCTGCCCTCAAGGTCATTGGGTGCACATGATCGGTCAAAATTTATCCAAAGCTCGTGGCAAAACCGTGGAGTGCGCTTATTACTTCGATGAGACGGAAAGCAAATCGTACGCGCGTTTGTCTTCGCTAGCAGCTCCGGTGAGTAGTACAAAACCTGGTTTGTCCGCCAGTTAATGTTAATGAACCAGTTCGGAAGAATAAACTGGTGGAGTCGATCAATGTACTCACTTTCAGACCGTAGTGCCAACCCGACGGGACCTGGTTGTATTGTCCTGTGTCGTCCAGCATCGCTGTTTATACTCGATATTGTGTTTACAAACGAATCAATCATCTTGAATGCCACGTCGCCATCAAAGGTACTGCCAGAGCAGTGACTAGTGTAGAAAAAACATTCAGGGAAGTCTGGTATAGACAGAAAACTTGCAAACGCCCGCCACGCAATAGAAGTGGAGTCATACTTGTAACTCCAAACTCGAGCGGTCGTGTTCCCACTGGAAGCTTCGTCGTTTGTTGATGCAAATACTGAATAATTCCACGATGTGCCAAAACTCACCACTTGATCGGGCTGCAACGATGGATAAATAGTTTGGAGATTCGACACACCAACACCTGAGCGCAAAACATCCGAGAAAACCAGTGCGAGAGATACAACTCCAATGAAGAAACGTAGCCAGGAGAACGGGAGATGCCGCTCGAAAACTTTTTCACGAGCAGCCAATTGCCGGGTGTGTGTCTTTTCAATGAGTGCAGCGGGGGCGATCGCATTCCTTGAGTTCAGCGAATGTTTTTCTGCATGGCGTGACGCCCACTTGGATAACGCCACCAGTGCTCGATATCCGTCACCGTGAGTCGGAGTCACCCTTACGGGACCCATTAGTTAAACAGAGCAAATCCCGCTGATCGCTTCTGTTCATGCAAAATACAGGCAACGTAAATCGCATCAGTTGCATCAGTCCTACCAGCCAAATTTAAACACCAGGGTCATCATGTTCGCTCACCCACCGTCCGTTTCGTCGACAGCAGGAGTTGATATTAGCATCGTTTGGCCTTGCTAGACATCTTAGTGGTCCAGACTTGCCATACTTTTAGCCTTCTAAGGTCCGGTTCACTCAAGCGCCCTTATCTTTTAAGTGTACGTTGTTTCTCAGCGTGGACAACAACTTTTTCGTCGCGCGACAGCCCCTTGCGTTTGCGTACCGCTTCAATGTAGCGCCTTACGTAGTTGTGTTCGTAAACACGTTCGCCATAATCCTCACGCTCCTCCTCTGTCTGTGGCTGGAAGAACGGATCCATATCGATGATACTCCAGTGCGAAAAGATGAGCTGTGGATTGCTGGCAGCACCTGATGTCTGAATCAGCAAATCTGTGGCGAATCCGAAGCTTTCCACAACGGGCAAATGAGCCTTCACAGTGAAAAGAGCTGTTCCATCGGACAGCTCCTCCGAGTATATATCGCCACGTCGCTTCGAGATGACGCTGTATAGCTTCCCGAGCTGCTCGGCTTGGCACTGCACAGTGCACTCGTACACAGCTTCTACCAGGCGCACAGGCTGCTTCACGAAAGACATGAGGCAAGTGGTTCTCATGATGGAGATCACCTGACCACTAAGCGGTCCGTACTTGCTGATTTCAGCCTGTTCCTCCTCTGACTTGTCCTCTTCGCTCTTTTTCTCGTGGAAAATGACGTCTTCAATGATGAATGCTACACCCCAAACGGGTTCGTCGCACAATGGTCCAGCCGATGAAGCCATTTGAAAACCTGTCACGATACTGTTCTCCAACTTCCTAATTTGATCAACTTTCTCCGAGTCATGGATCTCTGCTGCAGAATTGGATGGGAACAAGCATCCAGCTGCATGGTAGGCGGGAATGTTATTAATCAACATGTTCGGGCCCACTCGTCGCGGGCCACAGCTCCAAATCTGGTCAAGTGGGAGCGATTTCAAAAAGCTGCTTTCACTCGACTGAAGTGAGATCTCCAGTTTCTTCTTAAACGCAAACACGTCTTCCGTCGCAGCTTCAAGTTCCACGGCTACTTCCTTGTCTTTAGTGTCATTCGCTTTCTTACTGAGAGCAATGCGTTTTAGAAGCGGCGCACTCTCCTCCAAGAGCTTTGCTGTCTCCAGAGGCAACGGAAGTGCACGCAGTTTCAGTGTCAATGTGCCATCAGGAGTTGTTCCCAAGGCAACCTTCGGGTCTTGAGCTTCAGCAGAGATGCCAATGTCTTCTCGTTCTGACGATTCATCTTTAGCAACGTCTGGGTTAAGAAGATCCTTGAACACAATGTTTTCTTGGAACGAAGAGATTGTCCCGTCTACAATACTCTCACGAAAACCCACCAAGGGCTCAGAAACTTGCACCGCCACCTTTGCAAAGCGTTCCTTTAGATCCTTGATGCATCGTTCGAGGTGAAGCTCTCCTAGTGCCACAATCACGTGTTCTCCGGTTTCCTGCACATGGACTTCGACGGTCGGGTCAGATCGATACAACCGCTGCAGACCGGCCTCCAATGCGGCAAAATTGCGTGGGTCTTCCGGTTCCACGGCCACACGAACAATTGGTTTTGCTTGATACGGCATCTTTGTCAGCGAAGGGCATGCTAGTGTGGATGACAGCGTAGCTGTCTTTAGAACATGTTCTTGTAGACCAACAATGCCTACAATATTTCCTGCAGGCACACGGTTCAACTTGTGCAGATCACGACCCATCATCATGTATGTTTTGATCAAACCGCTGTCGATCCGTGCAACATGCTTCACTGTACTCGGGTCAATCGCATCAACGTCCACGTCGCCAGATACGCCTTGAAACTTGGGGTCCATCACATACACAGGCTGGCCTTCTCGAAGAACACCGGAGTAAACGCGGCCCACACCAACGTATACCTCATCAGTTGCAGCAAGCCCAGACTGGTGGTAATCGGAAAGAACATTCGCTTCAACAGAAATCACCTTGCAAATGTATATGACCAGGGGGGCGTCTTCCGAAGTCTGACATGATTGCAGCGAATGGAAAACCTGTGCATGCTGCGGCGATTTGTCCAGTTGCTCCGACGAGATCGTGCACAACTTCTCGGCTCGTTTAACCTGAGCAGCAATAGGGCTCGGCAGAACGCGAGTGACCATCTTCAGCACCGTAGTGGACAACGGCAGCCACTTCCTCATGACCGCTTGGGTTGCATTCTTACGATCCGTCTGCTTCAGATCACGGTCTGTCACCAATTTTGCAACGCGAAGCTGCCGCGTAAGTTTGCGAAGAGCATCCAAGTCGGAATCCGACTGAACCGGCTTCGACATCGTCGTGTACGCGGTCCAAACCAAGTCAAGAATAAAAGAACAGAACATCGTCTGGCTGTTGGAGGTTGGAGGCTTGCTCACGATCTTCTTCGTTTTCCCGTTATAGTAATACTCTCCCCACAGCGCTTGGCGCAAGACACGCACGGGCAGCTCCAGCTTCTTCGCATATAACGAAGCAAAGTATCCAATCCCAAACGCCCATCCATCCGTGGCACTAGCAAAAATCACATTGCCGTTCGACGGGGAGAACAGCATTTCATTCTCTCGTTGCTCCGTCTCCTTGGAAATAGCTTCGTCGTCCAGTGTAAACTCAATCCTGTCTCCGTTCACTTCAGTATCCTCCACCTGCTCGTCTCCAGTGCTTGTCTCTTGGTCATATTTCTCCAGTACGTCCATCCTGATCATAGAACTCAGCACAGCATTGGCTTGCTCCAAGATCCGGTTGAGTCTCTGGTAAGCTTCCATAGGCGAGAATTGCAGCTCGAAGATGAGTCTGTCCATCTTATTGATCACAAGACACGGCCGAATGCCTTCTTTCCAAGCCTGACGAATAACTGCATGAGTCTGAGCACAAACACCTTCCACAGCATCAATAAGCACCAAAGCTCCATCACAAAGTCGGACTGCAGTTGAGACATCAAAAGAAAAGTCCACGTGACCAGGAGAGTCCACTAAATTGATGAGATAAGGAGCTTCAGGCTCTTTATCAGCCACTGGGTCGGGTTGATAGACCAAAGAGATGGCACTGGACTTCATAGTGATGCCTCGGACTTGCTCTTCCTCCGTATTGTCCAGATATCGCACCTGTTACACGTGTATTTTACCATTTAGGTGCAGTTTTAAGTACAATTTAGAGGTTTATTTACCTTGCCCGCTAGACGCTCCGAGATGATCCCATTGGCTGACACCAGACTGTCACTCAGCGTCGTCTTCCCGTGGTCGACATGTGCCAGGATGCAGATGTTGCGGATGCGCTCAGGCGCGTGCTGTAGCGCCCCAAGAAGCTCCGGGGTAGCGCGGGTTGCCATCGGGTTGAGGAAATGAAAGTGGTGTGTGGAACATAAAATGCAAAAAAAACTAAAGCGTGAGTGATGGTCGTTGAAGCAATCTTTTGTACTGGGTACCGGTACAGTAGTTGCAGTTAATTGCAACTTGTACATGTATCGCTGAGTATTTACGTTCGATCTTCGATGTCGATGTCGTCGGAGCTGCTGGGGTCCTTTGAATAGTAATATTCAACAGAGTAGCTCCACTCTTGACTGTAGCTCCATTCCTCTGAGTAACTATTTTCTTCTGAGTAGCCGTCGATGTAGCCGCTACTTCCAGAGTACACGAAGTAATCGTCATCAGTAGTCGAGGGCACCGTAGCTGTCGTATTCATCCTCTCCTTTGGACTTCTTGATGTGCTTCTTGTTGGCGCAACGGAAGTCCGAGTCCAAAGCAGCACATTTCTGGATGTTAGGACACTTGTCGTACTTCCACACATTCGTACCGTCATTCTAAGGCAAAAATCTTGTTTTTTTGTTGCAACTTAGGATTTGCTAGTCCAAAGTGAACACTATCTACTGCAAATTACGTACGCTATAGTTATCCGCTCATCGAGAAGACAATAAAACATGACCAATGTTTGCCCCCCTCTACTGCAAATTAAGGACGTCTTAGCGATAGTTGTGCGGCTGAGAGAAATTCTTGAAGGAGATCCTTATCGCCGTTAGCGACGGACCATCGCCGACAGTACTTTTGCAGCCGCTTTGGAGATCCTGTGTCGTGCCTGCATTGCAGGCTACACCTTGTCTTCCATAAACTTTTCCGGTATTATTTGCCGTCGAAGATTGTTGTGTTGATTAACAAATATATTCATGGTGGAGGATCGACAACATACCCCTCGTCGATTTGTACCCCACTTACAACGACAAGAAGTAAATGTCCATACAGGCCAATAAACGTCGGTCT
Source organism: Phytophthora colocasiae (assembly GCA_018806915.1). Lineage (NCBI taxonomy): Eukaryota > Oomycota > Peronosporomycetes > Peronosporales > Peronosporaceae > Phytophthora > Phytophthora colocasiae. The sequence goes on along the minus strand of JAGKQI010000078.1, from coordinate 1,379,214 downwards.
TCATACTGCAGACATTGTTCGTTGGCGAAAGGTATCCAACTTACCACTTCTTCTTCTGGCAACGCTTGACATTTTGACCGTCATCCGACCAGCGGCATTCGTAGCTCGAGTCGGCGCAGCAAGTGCTCCCGCTCCAGTTCTGCCCGTCGCACTGGGATTCGTTGGTGATGGTGCACCCGCCGTTGTTGTTGTTCCCGCCGTTGTTGCTGTTCCCGCCGCCACCGCCATACCACTTCTTCTGGCAGCGCTGCACATTCTGGCCATCATCCGACCAACGGCACTCATAGTTCGAGTCGGCACAGCAGGTGCTACCCGTCCAGTTCTGCCCATTGCACTGAGACTCGTTGGTGATAGTGCAACCGCCCTTTGAGTGGACGCGAAGGTGAACAGAAGCTTCTTGGACAGCACTGACGGTCGAAAGAGTCGCGATTAAAGTGGCAACGAAGACGGTGAACTTCATCCTGAATAGGAAAGTTGTCGAAAGACGATAGGGACACTTGGTGCTTGCTGTGCAAATTGCAAAGTGACATTGGTTCATGCTTTCCGCCGGCTGAGCTTGGTTCATGCAGGATCTGATAGCAACCCATTGGCCTGGTAGAACTCAGGTTGGATACCTTCGTAACGAGTCGTAGGGGACTCTTCGCAATAAAAAAATCATGTGAGCTTGTGCGCCATGGGTTGGTGGATCCCGTTGTGATTCAGGGTGTGAACGCCTTGTTTCGTGGCAGGATAAGTAGAGTAGACATTGGACGTTGTTAACGCATCGAAGTGTATTCGTCTGGGCCATTACAGTCTCAGTTACAGCTAAATCAAGGTGTGTGAAAGTGGCATACAGCTAGGCACCGAGCTACTTGGTCAGGGTCCACTTTATACTTACGCACGGTGCTGACGGTGGTGGTGGTGGTGCTTTTTCGCCTTGGTGCAGCGGTAGTCCGATCCATTTGGCTCGCAGCTCTCGCCTTCCTGGCAGTACGGGTAGTACCACACATTAGTACCGTCATCCTGGCCGCACAACTCTCCTGGGGGTAGAGTCTCCGGCTTGCATTGAGCGTAGTCCGCAGAGTGGTAGATGCACCAACTCGTCGGGTTCGAGCAACCCACTTCCAGTTTTGTGCAGTCACCGTAGTCATCGACGTAGCTGGTGTAGTCACTGCCATCGACATAGATGTAGCTGCCATCGTCCTCAGTGTAGCTGTCGTCATCATCGACGTAGCTATCCTCCGAGTCTTCAGTCTCAGTGTAGTCCTTGATCTTCTGGCACCTCTTGACGTTCTGGCCATCATCCGAGTCGCGGCATTCGTAGCTAGGGTCTTTGCAGCAAGTGCTAAAGGTCCAGTTCTGACCATCGCACTGAGACTCACTCTCAATGGTGCAAGACTCGTCCTTGGTCGGGGAAGATTTCTTCTTGTGCTTCTTGTTGGCGCAACGGAAGTCCGTGCCCAAAGCAGCACACTTCTGGTTGCTAGGACACTTGTCGTACTTCCACACATTCGTGCCGTCATTCTGACCGCACAGTTCTCCAGCTGGAAGCGTTGCAGGCTTGCACTGCGAGTAGTAGTTGGAGTGCTTGACACAGACACTACCCGAGTTCTTGCACTTGAGACCACCAGTGCAAGCACCCCAGTCACCCACAGTGCCACCACCTCCTGTGGTTCCCGTCGTGCCGGTTGTTCCAGTGGTGCCTGTAGTCCCCGTGGTCTTCTTCTTCTGGCAACGTTGCACATTTTGTCCATCGTCCGACCAGCGGCATTCATAGTTCGAGTCGGCACAGCAGGTGCTACCCGTCCAGTTCTGTCCGTTGCATTGGGACTCGTTGGTGATGGTGCACCCTCCCTTGTCGTGGATGCGTAGGTGGATGGAAGCTTGTTCAGTGGCTTCAACAGCCGAAAGAGCGGCGATGGCAGCGGCGGTGAAGACGAAGATCTTCATGGTTGATCAGCTAGAGCTTGGGTATGGACTTGAGGTCGACGACGCAAATGGTAGAGTGAGAGAAGATCGCAAAGGGACTGTCCGAAAGGTGGTGGCAAAGGATTCCAGTGTTGCAGTTGCACCTGAGCCGTCGTGGGTCACTGATTTCTGCTCGCAGGGTTCATCAGTACGTGGGTGCACAAATGGATAGTTAAACGGGTGGTGGAACATATCCGGTCGATTGCATTTGAGTTTATCATGTTTCGTGCATCTAAAGCACCGCTAGAATACTGCAGAGTGAATGTGGTTCCCCTTCTTTGGGAGTGTACCGCCAGGTACAGCGTCATAAGGGGAGGAATATGGCTGAGCAGTGCCGCTTGTTGCTGTACTTTCAGCTTCTTGTGCCTCTTTTGTAAACTTGAAAGCGGTTCGTGTTGGAGGAGGTGATGGAGGTCGGAACACTTTCGACTGATCGTGGGATGGTGCTGTAGTAAGAGGTGTCGTAGGTTGGCTCAGAGATGGCAGCGATGTCTGTTTCCTTATCAGGCCAGAGCTGGACTTGGGGCGCTCTTTGCCGATGGGTCTCGATGGAGATCGAGAAGGAGATCGAGATCCCAAAGAACGGTTGGAAGAGCCTCCATTGAGAACCTTTTCAATCGTCTTGGAGGCTTGATGCCACTTTTTGGTGATCTTGACGTTCTCCATCGTCCGCATGATCAAATCCCGCTGGATCTTGGTCTTGATTGCAAGCTGTTTGCGGCGATTCACAAGTGATTCCTTTTCATTGAGCATGTGCTGTGTACGGGCTTCTGTGTCTTGCATTTTACGCAGCATCTCCAGTCTCTGGTATTCTTGCACACGCTTCATTCGCTCCACCTTGTCCAGCTTTAACTGTGTCTGAAGTTTGCGATATTCACTGCGCAATGCACGCTGGTGCTCTTGATTCTTCTGGGCTTGCCGTACATTGCGATCCATTTCACATTGACGTTCCAAAAGCTCCTCCTTCTTACGAGCTTCCTCCCGTCGAGCTTCTTCCAGTACAAGCTGTCGCTTCTTCTCCAAAGCTAATTGCTGTTGAGCTTGAATCTCTCGTGATCGCCGTTCCTCCTCCTCGTGAGCCTGACGTAAAGCTTCGCTAGCTGATTGTTTCTTCTGGATCTCTCGTTTCCTCTGGGCTTCCAGCTTCTTCGATGCTCGGAGATTTTTTCGGATACGTTGAGTGACCTCACGACGACGTGCATCCATCGCTATTGCTCGTTCTGCGCGCTGCTGCTCCACCATTTCCTCTCGGGCCTTCTCCGCCAAGTCCAATTCGCGCAAACGAGCTTGGATCTCCATTTGCTGAGCGTGAAGTAAAGCTTCTGTTTGTGCTCGGTGCTCTTCAGCCTTCACTTTCCGCTCTTCCTCTCGTTCTCGTGCTTCAATCCGTCGAAGCTTGTCCTGCCGAGCTTTTTCTTCGGCTAAAGCTCGATCACGAGCAGCGAGTTGGGCTGCCATCTCCTTCCGTCGCTCTTCCTCAGCATCTAGTTGAGCTTTTTTCTTGATCTCTCGAGAACGCTTTTCGGCTGCCAATTCTTGAGCAAAGCGCATTCGTGAGCGCTCCATTGCCTCGTGTTGGCGCCTTTCCCTCTCCATTTTTTCAGCAGCTTCCTGCTGCCGTCGGTTCATCTTCATTTCAAACTCGAGCATTTGTTCTAATTCACGCTCTTGTCGTTGTCGAACCTTTTCCAATCGCTGCCGCTCAATATTAAGCAAAGCTGAGGATCCTTTCTTTCCAGATGAACTCGAAGACGTAGACAAAGGTGCCTCAGACCTCATAACACGTTTCGAATTCGACACTGCAGCAAGACGAGAAGGCATTGCACCTCTGGTACCTCGGTCTTCCGCGTCCAGTATTTTTTGCTTTTCAGTTCGTAGTGCCTGCATCTCCTCGTGCCTCCTCAATGAATACGCCTCGTGACGCATACGTTGCACTGCAGCTGTAACATCCGGATCATAGAATGAGTCCAAGTCACGGATCTTGAGTGTTTCAGGATTCACGCCACAACGTAAACAAGATTCAGCTGAACGTGGTGTGAGCACAATTCGTTCTGGTGGTGGATTTAACCCCGACGATCGAGCATTGCTTAGTGTAGCGAAAACTTCCTCGATCGTTTGCGCTCGCAGTCCCCGTCGCTTCCGAATTTTCGTCTTCTTCTTGGGTTCTCCATCTTCCGTTGATTGGTCTCCAATTGCGATATTTTCAAGATCCAAACGCATTTTACTTGGAGAAGCAGCCGCTTGTTTACTATCTTCAGGATTCACAACAACCACGCTTGGTGACGCCATTTTGATCTGCAGCTACAGCTTCTTGAAACCTTGACCAACTGATGGCTTGAAGCTAACGACACAGCTATTGTCTTGCCCAGTGCATCTTTTTATAGTCTCATGGACAACCGTGAAGGCTGCTGGATGAATACTTCAGTGGAAAATAGTTATCTTCCTCTCTAAACTGGTTTGCAAATATAGCTCGTCCTCTTTTGAGGAACTTGTAGGTAGGTGGGGTTGTCAACAAGATGACACACGAGCTGCTCGCTGCTCCTCGTGGAAATAAGGCACAGCTCGTACCACACGACCGACAGCTTGTGTTCTCCCTTCGCGTAGCACTAGCGGTAAATCCGGACGGATGTACTCCGGCCAGTACATGAACTCGAAGCGGCACATTGTTGTCACCGGCTGAGGCACCGACGGAAGCGTGGTGGGAGAACCTTCCATAGCACTGTCGGGGGTTCCTAACCGAACGATCTTCGCCATTTGCCGCACTTGACCTGTATGAATGACCGCCTGGAAGTTCTCACGAAAAGTGCGCGCGTCAGGAAGAAATTGCAGCTCGGCGTCGAATTGACGAGTAGCCGTTGGTCGAACGCTCGGATGCACAAGCATCGTGCCTTTCCTGATACGGTGAGTTGTCTGAGCAACAGCCAGAAAGCTTATAAGCACAGCACCGGTCTCGCCCGCGCTCAAACTTTGAGCCGCCTTGTGCTGTACTTCAATGCTCTCCACCGCTACAGCACAGAAATGCCCGTCAGCGTCAGGCCCAAGAAGCATGCGCTCTCCCACGCAAAACGTTCCAGCCTGCAGAAGTCCAATCACGACGGTGCCTGTGTCTTGGATATCGTACGCTTGACTAATCTGGAACTCGGCCGGTATCTTGGCCTTGGCTGCCCACACACGCTTGGGCTCGAGCACAGCTAGATACGCTTGCAACACGTCAAGACCGTTGCCATTCACACTTGAAACTTGAAACACTGGCACGATCGACGCGGGTAAGTCCTCATGTTCCCTCACGAAGGTTTCTGAGCCTTCTGTTGCTACCACAACTCGTTGACAAGGGCAAAAAATCTGCAGCAGGTCTGTGACCTCAACAAGCGTCCGCTGCATTCGGTCGTCTGTCGCCAGATCCGTCTTTGTTATTACCACGAAAATGGCAACGCCCAGCGCAGTAGCAATTTTGATATGTTCCCGTGTCATGTCTCGAACACCACGTACAGCATCAACCACAAGCATAGCGTAGTCGGGGAATTGTCCCGCAAGTCCTGAGGCCGTGCTCTTGAGGTACTTCTTGTGTCCTGCAAGATCACTCAGCGTAATGAATCTTTCTTGCCGTCTTGGCGTCTCCATCTCTTCTTCTTCATCACTATCCCCAAAGTCACAGGTGGCAAGTTCATCCGTGCAGCGAAAATGTCCGTCAGCAGCCACTGCAATGGTGTGTTCACTTACACTCGACGTGCAGCCATTTTCCAGCTCATGGCGGTGTCGACACACCTGCATCCTCGCCAACCCAGCCCCGTCATCTAAACAGCCACGGGTCAGTACCCCTACCAGTGTGGATTTTCCACTCTCAAAGTCCCCAATCATGGACACTCGAAGCCTTTTCGTAGGGTTATTCTCCAGAACTCGGGTTACTTGTACCCTCACCGCTTTGCGACTGTCTTTTCCAGCCCGGAACCATGCTAATGACATTTCTGCATGTACTACGCGACACATTCTGAGTATCATTAAAAAAAATAGTCAATAACTTCAACTACAAGTAGTAATTTGAAATAGTACTATAGAAAAAAATATTAATTCTTACCGTGCAAGAGAGCCCAGTGACCGTAGCATGGCATCTTGTTCCAGTCCCAGTACCTCTCCGTTGTCCTTAACTCCTAATTCATAAAAAGCGGTACCTCCACCTTCATTCAGACGCCAATTCATTTGCGTCGTCAGTTGGCGAAGGCGGTCGGGCGACGGCTCCAGCAGCTGCTGCTTATACTCGACATTCCCCTCCTCCACCTCCTCGGGCAGGTGGTCAACCACCTTTAGGGACGTCCCACGAGCGTACTCGGTGCGTACCTGGCGCAGTAAAGCCGTCAGCCCCACGTCCGCTAGTGTTGCCATTTTGGCGAATGCGGGGATGCAGTCGTTCAGGACTCGAAAATCCCTTTAGATTTGAATGAGATAAATATATCGTTTTATAAAGGGTATATAATATTGTGTTTATTGATACCGGTAACAATGTATCTGTCTTTCAAATATAGTAGAACGTTAGATAGACGGATATATTATTAACAAGGTAGCAACGTTTTTCGCTCAATTGTGAAAAATAAACACGACCAACATTCACGATTTACTTCAAAATGGGTACACAACATCTAGCCCACAAGAAACTATCACTAACAGCTTCAGCTTCGACTTAAATTAATAAGATAAACTATCACTACAACCGGGTAGGTTTCGCCCACAAATCCAATCTAACTAACTAAACTTGAGTCCAGTGGTATCTGGGTTTCGGTTTTTCGTGAGCCACACAAGACTGAAGTAATGGTTTCTTCATGCACCACAGCGGTTGAATTCCAGGAGAATTGAATGGGGGTCGACCGGCAGAACTATGAGAGCAGATTTCAATCTGCTTAAACCCCGAAGGAAGCGCAAAATATGACGATTGAAGCGACGATGGACGTCTCGGCCGCGTTTCTGATCAATTTGGGGGCGTCACTAGGGACATTCATGGGCGGGTTTATCGTCTTCAGTCAGTATCTACTGCGGGTGGTAAATCCTAGTGTAATGTCTGTTTTACTAAGTTTCTCTGGTGGTCTTACAATATTCCAAGGCCTCGTGGTACTCTTCACGAACTCGTTACTCGAGTTCGCAAGCGCTTTCAGTACCAATGAACCAGACGACAAAATCATGGGGCAGGCCTGGCTAACGACTACGGGGTGTTTCGGTATGGGGATCATACTCAACTACTGTGCGGATCGGATCGTGAAGCAATTAACACCTGAACATCGTCAAAGTCTCTTCGCTAGGATGCACGCTGATGATACTGTTCAATCTACAATGGAAGCAGGGACTCCAGAACTCAAGTCTCCGGTAGAACTCATGCAAAGTTATCACTTTTTGCGAATGGACGAGGCGATAAAGGAAAAGCTGCAACGTTTCGGAGTGCTGAACGTCATCGCCATCTCGGTGCACAACATGCCAGGCGGTGTAGCGACAATGGTAGCGTCGTCCGAGCATACGTTTATCGGTCTGGCGCTGGCGATCGGTGTGGGGCTACACAATATCGCAGAAGGAATTGCTGTCGCGACTTCCGTGTATTTCGCCACCGGAAGCAAGTGGAAGGGGGTTTTGTGATGTTGTGTGGCCTCGATCACGCAGTATCTCGGTGGGTTCTTGGCCTTTGGAATTATGGGCAAGGACGCAGACGATTTCTCACAGGGTGTGTTGTATGGTCTGGTATCTGGAATGCTCACGTGTATTAGCATCAAGGAGATCTTCCCGACGGCGAACATGTACGCCAATGGCCGCGTACATCTCGTCTCTAGTGGAAGTCTTTTCGGAATGGTCTTCATGTCGACAAGCCTCATTCTGTTCAAATACATGGGCATGTAGTGACCGCAGTATCAACCTTATCTAACAAAGTTGTCATGTTCGTAAAACTATGAGTCAAGTGGTCATTAGTGGCCAGTCTAGAAGCACGCGTCGGCTTTCCACACTACCACTGCGTCAGTACAAAGCAGAGCGTATTGAACAAGTCTCCGTTGAAGCGTGGAGGGAATGCTTGTATTAACATTCAATGGCATTCAGGCTCATGTAGAAGCTACACTTCGCTGGTGACGGGTAGTTCGATCAAAGTCTGAGAGTATCGATAACCTTCGCTCGATGCCTAAGGCGAGCAGTGACGCTCTCTTTCGTTCGCTAAGTCAGACCGAGTGCACCTGCGTCCAGTCTCCGATGAGCTTACTGCACTGGGCTGTCCTCACAAAAATCGACGCCATCTGAACTCCCAGCTTGAAAGTGGTCGTCTTGCTGCCGGTCACTACACAATTCGCACCAAGCCGCTGAACATGGCCATCGAAGAAGAAAGCCATCTCGATCTCACTCCGACCTTCGGACTCAATGCCTTGGCCGCCTTGGCCACAGTGCTCGGAGGTTGTGTGATCTTCAGTAACAAACTGCTTCAACTGGCCAGTCCCATGTTCATGGCGGTGCTGCTCAGCGTCTCGGGCGGTATCACGATTTTCCAGGCGCTAGTGGTCTTGTTCGCCAATTCGTTCAAGGAATTCACGGACGCCTTCAGTCTAGATGACGGTGCTAGCACCTCAAGCGAAGAAGACGAAGATCAAGGCAACGCGTGGCTGGCAGCTACAGGTTGTTTCGGTGGAGGAATTATCATCAGTTACCTGGTCGATTTGATCGTGCATCACCTCACTCCAGGCCAGAACATGAACGGCACAGCGCGGATGCAACCGGATCGTGTGTCCTTTGAAGAAGGCACGTACGAGGTGAAGCCTCCCGTTGAGCTAGTTCAGAACCAAGGTAGCGACGTGTTCATCAAGATGGACGAAGCGGCAAAGGAGAAGCTTCAACGTATGGGCATTCTCAGTGCCATCGCTGTGGGCATTCACAACATCCCAGTAGGGATGGCCACCTTTGTGGCTTCGTCCGAACACGCGTGGATCGGCTTGTCGTTGGCTATTGGTATCGCTCTTCACAACATCGCAGAGGGGATCGCTGTCGCCACTCCGATCTACTTTGCAACGGGTAGTACGTGCCGCGGGTTGCTCTGGTGCTTCTTGTCCGCTCTCGCACAACATATCGGAGGCCTCATCACGTTCGTATCGTTAGGGATGGACGCCGACAACGAAACACAGGGCATTCTCTACGGTTTGTGCGCCGGAATGCTGGCTGGGATCAGCATGAAGGAGATCATCCCTACTGCGTACATGTACGCTAATGGCCGCATGCATCTCGTGTCGGCAGGTACACTAGGTGGCATGTTCCTCATGTCAGCCGGCCTTATCTTTTTCAAGTACATTGGCGTGTAAACGTCCTCGGAATGCAGGGGACTCAAGCTTTTATAGGAAACCGGTTAGCTGTATGTAGCGAGCTCATGTGAAATGCAGAGTAGTGAACTTTTTTCGTCTTCGCCATTATTTTTCGTTCTTAGCATCCAGACGGAAGACGGTGTTCAGTCAGCACGTGCTCAGCACTTTGGCGTCCATCATGCGTCTCTACTGCCTCATGCTGTAGAAACGTGGTCCCGTTGAGCTTCATCGGCCTAAGATCATTGATGGAACTGGCCAGTGACCTGTCAATATGACCGCTTTGACAGTCGTAAGGAAGACCATTCTCCATTTTACCGACTGCAGGACACCAGAAACCGATCATGGCAATTGAAGGGGAAGACGGAGAGTTGCATCCTGCCACTGCGTTCGGAGTAAATGGCAGCGCAGCATTGATGACAATGGTCGGTGGAATGGTAGTCTTCAGTAGCAAAATGTTACGAGCAGCCAATCCATTGGTGCTGGCGTTAGCACTTGGCACTTCGGGTGGCGTCACGCTGTTCATCGCTCTTGTGCCGCTGTTTACGAGTTCCATGAACGAATTCACTGACGCCTTCTCTTCGGGCGAAGAAGATGATTCCGATGAATCGGATGACATCAAAGGGGATGCGTGGTTGGCAACAACTGCAGCCTTCAGTGGGGGTATTCTCATCAGTTACCTCATCGATTTCATCGTTCATCAATTAACCCCTGGACAAAATGCCAATGGGACTGCTCGTACTCAAGAAGTGACTCGAGACTCGTTTGATTCAAGCGGGAAAGTCGATATTCATCCTCCGGTCGAGTTCATCGAGGACCCGGGACTGGACATTTTCATCCGAATGGATAAATCGGCCAAGGAAAAACTGCAAGCTATGGGCATTTTGAGTGCCATTGCCGTCGGGATCCACAATATTCCAGAAGGGATCGCTACATTTGTCGCTTCGTCCGAGCATCTTTACATCGGAGTGTCGTTGGGGATCGGCGTTGGTCTGCACAATATCACTGAAGGTGTTGCCGTTGCTGCTCCGATTTACTTTGCCACTGGCAGTCGATTCAGGGCACTCCTGTGGTGCTTCTGGTCAGCTTTAGCACAACATCTTGGGGGAATTATCGCCTATGCCAGCATGGGAATGGATGCTGACGATCTCACTCAAGCCATTTTGTATGGACTTTCAGCCGGAATGATCGTGGGGATCGCAGTGAAAGAGCTCATTCCCACTGCGTATTTGTACGCCAATGGACGCATGCACTTGGTGTCTGCAGGAGCTCTCTTTGGCACTTTCTTCATGGCAGCGTGTCTAATTTTCTTCAAATTCATCGGAGTGTAATAGGAAAAATATGCATGAAATGACCGGTTCACCATGTGAAATTTACCTACCTGGTAGCCAAGTTTCGATGAGGCTACGTAGCAACTTCTGATGCCATCGGTGTAGTGCTTAAGCAGCCACTGGTAGATCTCGCGTGGGACCTGCAAAGACATTTCAACAGGCAGTTGATAGTCCATTTTGGTGCAGGAATAAAGCCACATCGAAAATGACCCCTTCGAGCAATTGTTTTCGCTCTCCCCGCCGATAACGTGGCAGCTGTTCTTATAGAGGATATCCTGGCCGCAATTTTCTGCACAGTGAGCGTCATATTAAGTGCGGTTTTTACTGGGCCCCATTTAACGTTTTGCCAAGGGGACAGTAATCGCCACCTGAGGATGCGGACGTCACTGCCACGTGCTTCGTGGCCGTGCACACGCCCCTACGCTTGCGTTGCCAGGTGTACCAGTTGGAGATGGACATCTGTAGCAACTATGGCGGTGCTGATGTTGTTGGTATTCGCTGTTAAAGCCGATGCCAAGGAAGTCGTCACGCCACGCACAAAAGGTACCTTTATTCGTGTTATTACGTTATTATTGTGTTTTAACATTTTTATCGTTTTTTGAAGATGACAGCCACATGGAGATAGCAATGACCATGACTGACGACGGCACTGAAGAGAAGCGTAAGAAGCCCAACAAGCGCAACAAAACACACCAGGAGCCTGAAGTCGGTACGTTTGCGAAACGTTTTAACATCGTTTCGTTGTTTTATCATCTGCAGTTTTGGCTTTTGGCCGGCATTTTCACTAAAGCCACTGCCGCTCTGCTCTACTCTATGTGTGCTCAAGTGCTTACGTTTGTGCTTGCGACCGGAACTGCAGAGAGTTTACTGGCGGATTTTGACCACGACGGACACGTGGGGCGCCGAGAGATCCAGCAGATTAAGGACAAGCTGCACCACCTTTTAGACACAGACGACAGTGGCAGTCTGGACCTTTCGGAGCTCAAGGCACGAGCGAAAACGGATCAGGACGTGGCTGCTGCTCTGAATAAACTGGATAGTGATCATGATGCTGTTATTTCGTGGAAGGAGCTGGACGAGCGATGGGAGAGTGTTGGCGCTGAAATGACCGTGTCGGAAGTGGCGGACTGGGTCGCCTATGCAGTGCAGCTACCGCAGTACAGTGAAGTGTTCCGAACCAACTCGATATCGGGATACACGTTCCCATTGTTGATGGCTAATGATGGAGCGAGATTACAGGAGATTGGTGTGCACAGTGAATTGCATCGCCACCAATTGGCGATGTTCTTGCAGATGAAGTACTTGGGAATGGGACGCAAACCGGATGCAGTGGTGTCAAGCGTCTGCAAAAGGGAAGGCACAACGGCTCAGAATAAAGTTTTGCTGCAAATTGCGTGGGTACCGGCGGAGAATACGCCGCAACGGTATCAACTGCAGCGCCGTAGTCCAGGAGAATCTACATGGATGCCAGTGTTTACAGGAGCTGACACGGAGTTTCTGGACGTTGTGGAACCCGACCAGCATGTGGTCTATCGACTAGCGACTTGGAATTCGTATGGACACAGTCCACACACATTCGTGCGCTGTGACGAAGCCTTTTCCAGTGCTGCGTCCTCAGCTTCGTCCTCTGTCGATTCATCGCTGCCTCTGCTTGCCAGCTCGGGAAAATCGCGATCCTCACGCTCGCTGTCATCCCAAAGACAGAAGAAATCGGAAGCAGACGCAGTTTACGCTGAAGACTCGGAATACGCAGACGATGAAGATGACTTCGACCACAGATTAAGTCTGTGGGGTCTACTGAAGATTTACTTTTGGTGGCTGGACGACGCAATCGTTATCCTGTTAGTTGTCATGCTGCCGATTCGAGGAATCATCTACGGTGATGCTGACTCACTGCTTCGCCTACTACGTCGATTGCCTCCAAATATGCCAACCCGTGTCACAGTGGAAGTCGAACCGAGCAAGACAACTGTGGAGAATGCTGTTGCTCGTGTATCGTGGGAGAAACCCATGGACAATGGAGTTCCTATCGTGTGCTACACTGTGCGATGGACGCGAACCAAGACCGAAGAAGTCAAGTGGATCAAGCTGCTATCTCTGCCGCTGCCCACTACTGTGACCGTGGACAAGCTTCACCACGGAGAAACTTACAAGTTCGTCGTTCAGGCTACGAACCGGTTCGGACTGGTGACAAACTCGAGCCGTTCCACGTACATGGTGCCTGTCCCTGAGCTCAAAGGGAAGCTTCGCCCTCGCCATCTTCCAGCAGAGACTCGGAAACTACGCAACCAGTGCCACGTGTGCCACGACCCTCGCTACAAGAAGAAAGTGCCGTTCACTGCGACGCTAGACCGCCGCATTCTGCACTACTGCTGTCTTTGTGACCATGAGTTCTGCCATTATCACAAGGGGGAAGTGTATCATACCAAAGCACTAAGCTGCCCAATTGTAGACGGCCGCTGCGTCTGCATCACGTGTAAAGAGAGCCGTCTGCAGCGCACAGTCACGTACTGAAGTGGTTCAACGGACCCATTATTTTGCAAATACAAGCTCGTTTCACACTGCAATTGACCTACTTTTTCACTCCATGGACAAACGAGAACGGCACTGGCACATTGTTTGTTGTCGACACGACCGGTTCCCATACCCGACCAAAGTGTGAGCCACTTTTCCCTAAATCCGCCTGCAGTTCAAGTTCCCATGGCAATTCACCGAAAACGCCATGGATAGCGTCGTCTTCGCCCAATTTGAAGAGATGTGTGCCTAATTCCGCTTGACTCAGCTCGTCCACTTGCTTGAAAGCTAAGACTCCTCCTTCCTGCAGTGCATGGCCACCCACATCTCCCCAGATTTCACTCCCAGTTGCTGATAAAATGTCGATCGTTTTAAGTAACGCAACGTTGCTGGCTCGATCCAAGTACATGGTCTGTCCCTCAAGTCCCCAGAACGTCGGGATACTCGAGTTAAATCCAGCGGAAAGTAGTTTTTCCTCCCAGTTGAAGTCGTTCACATCGGCCACAACGATCTCGTGCTGGTCCGGTATCAACGGAGCTTTGATCTCATCTAGAACACTCACTTTGTGCTCGAAAAGCGCGAAGTTTTGGTCCACTTCGAATACTTGACAGTCTTTTAGTGCCTCCAAACGGTACGCTCTTGTGTCTAAACCCGCGCGAAAAAGCACAACCTGGTAGATATTTCCACCTCGAGCAGTAGTCCAATGATCACGCCTGTCCGATGGCCGTTAGGAAAGCTATACCGACCGTAAGCCGCATAGCTTGTAAAGTGACAGAGATCTTGGCAGTCGTTTCCGGTTCTGCAGGTGTCATTCCATTGCTTGAGGTTCTGCAGGTGGAAGGATTGATGTAATTGACCACTGATACGATCATGCCTACTGTTTGGGCCCTTCGTATCAACTTTCATCCGGAGGCATTCACTCAAATGTACATCCCATGCTGCGGTCTGAGTAATGTGAATGGAATCGCCATCCCCAACGGTCATGTATTGTCCAGATGGAACTGCTCTCAACCTTTGAATAGCACTAAGGCTCGTGTCTGCAGTGAGTTAAGCTCAGCTCATAGCGATATCAGCGAAGGCTTCGGCGTTAAATCATGCTCGTCCTCTATGGTGAATCTCATGAAGACAGAGCTGTGCGTACACCAAAATTCTCTACAAGGTTTCGTTTTTCTGTAGACGTGGGCATCTCTTGGCAGATTGTAGAGTGAGGCCAGGCTGGCACTGCCAGTGGCAGCGCCATGTAGGCTTCAGTGGATCGTCACCCAAGTCGAAGAGGAAACCACAATGGGTTATACATAGCTGGGTTATCCCAATTCGGAGTCCATGGGATTTTTAGAAATCTGGAAATCATCCTGCGCGCCTGCAAGTGCGAATTCGACGGCGAGACTTGCTAGACATATACAAGACGTGTTAGCGTGTACACCATGTTGCTTTCGTCGCGGAGGAGCGCATGCAGCGCTCGCAATACAACGATGTAAGCGCAAAGTAACGGAGGTTAGGGTGGGATTTTTGGAAAGTCAAGTGACCATGGGTATCGTACTTAAAAAAATGGCCCAAAATTTCAAAAAATAATTTCAATTATTGTGATGCGGATGGAGAAATAATTCTCGAGTTGTCGCGTCGATCCGTGGCAATCTTTTTAGGTTAGGTCTTGCAAATTCGCACTTAGTTGAAATCGTACTTAAAATCAATCTATAGTGAAAGTAAGTGAGGAGATTGATTCACTGGCTGTTTCAGGAGGGCCTTTCACTCACTCAGCAATAAACCTTCGTGGCACAAACGGAGAAAAACCTTCGGCACTTGTGGCGGTGCCAATCAACGAGCCCCCGAAGGCCACTTCAACTTGCCTTTTGTGTCAATGAGCGCCGAGCCGCCGACTCTGGGCAACATGTTGCAATTGCCAACGGACGGCACGACGACGCCGCCCCCTGCGGCTCCGAAGAAGAAAAAGCCAGGGCGAACCCCAAGTCTCATTTGGCAGCTTTTGACCGACGAACCAGACCCGCAACGGCGCAATTCCGCAGCCTGTAAACACTGCAAACACCAGGTTTTATACTACAAAAAGTCCGAGCAGGCCATTCGCCACTTGAAAAAGTGTGCGCAATTCCAGGAGATGCAACATCAGTACTCTTTTGTCAACCAGTTCTCGGATGTATTGCCACTGTACAACCAGAAGATTAATGCTAAAGGACCAGTTAAAAAGAGGTCGAAAACACATCATAACACTCAGGCTCAAGCGCAGCGACAAGCTCAACAAGCTCAAGCTCAGATGGAGCTGCAAATACAGCAGATTCAGGCTCAAACGCAGTTGCAACAAGCTGCGGGGGCGTTGGCAATGACGAGTAGTGCATTGGACCAAGCGGCTGTGCAACATGCTCAAGTGATGAACCAAATGGCTATGCAACAGAGCATGCCAGAGAGTTTGATGGACCCTACGACGATGACGATGTCGTTGAAGGATGATATAAAAGAGAAGACGAAGAATGGCAAGAAAAATGGACCATTATCGAAGAACCAGAACGAGAGATTCGAAGAAGCGCTCGCTATGCACGCATATGCCACTGGAATGGCGTTTGATGCAATGGAGGAGTCTCATTTGGCTAGAGCTGTTGCTTTATTACGGCCGAATGTAAAGCTTCCGGATAAAAAACGACTGGAGACGGATCTCATGGTGCGATGCTATGAGAAAAAACACAAGCAAGTGTGGGGATATTTATCTACGAGTCCTGCTCGCGTGTGTTTAAAACGTGACGCGTGGTCGAATTTGAACTTGTACCATACGAACAACCCGGAGGAGGAGTATGTGACGTATATGGCAGTGAACAACGAGAAGAGGTTCTTCTTAGAGTCGGAGAAAGCTGCAGGGGACGAATCCCAGTACAACTCCATCATGATCGCGCAGGATATCAAGCGGATGATGCAGCCTATTGTCAGTAATGTCAGTGGCGTAGTAACTGGCAGCACGGAGTATCATTCGCGAGCTTGGGATATGCTAAAGGCTGAATACCCTACCAAGTTCTTCTACGGCTGCATCTGTCACGCTTTGCATTTGGCTATTATGGACATTTTCGGGCCGGAGAAATCCTTGGAGAACGATCCGAGACGAATGACGCCGCAGGTTCCGATGGATTTCCCGTTCCAGGACCTTGTGGAACTGACCAACAACTGTAACGAATTGTTGGCGTTCTTCAGTAGCTACCAGTATCCGCCCAAGTTCAAGATGTTTGACCCGCAGTTGCTGCATACCATGAAAGATTTTGCCAACGCATCGCCTACGATGTCTTGGGGCACTCTTGCTGCTCGATTCCGTGTGCTGATGCAGTCTGAAGACGTTTTGCAGTCGATCGTGAGTGATCCAGGGTTTATTGGCCCGGAAATACCGGATAACCAGCGGCCAATTCGATCCAGTATCAAGGAGTTTGTTTTGAGTCTCAACTGGAAAATGACACTAGAGAAGGCCATCACGATCCTCACTCCTATTGAACTGATCCTGTACAAGTTCCAGGATGATCGTGCTCCTATTTCAGAAGTTTACTTCGAGTCGAAGCATTTGTTGACCGATTTTGACGCAGTGTTTGGTCTAACAACAGTCGAGTTGGAATATATCAAGAAGGTGGTGACGGAGAGGTGGCAGTACGTGCTCAGCGAGGCACACGGCTTGGCTTTCCTGTTGGATCCACGATACATTGGCAAATCCATGACAAGAGACTACCGTGAGCAGATTGAGGAGTTAATTTTCAACTTCCCGGAAACAGATCAAGACATGGGTGTCAATGAGGAACGACGGCGAGCCATGACAGCCGAATACACAGACTACGTTGCCTATGCCAAGAACCAGCGCAACAACCGTACATACAAGTGGGAGATGCTGGAAAAGGGCAACCGTTCTCCGCTTCAGTTTTGGCAATCCGAAGCGGAAGATTGGCCACATTTGAAGTCTCTAGCACTCACTCTCTTCTCTCTGGCTCCGAGTAGTGTGGCATCGGAGAAAACGTTGTGTAAAAACACACTGAAGCAGTCCAGTCGCCGCAACAAGCTCAACTTTGACGATATGCGACGTCTGGCCTTCATTTGCATCAACGACTCGCAGTTCACAGGCAATCGAGTGACTGGAGAAGTGCTAAACAACACATTACCGGATTTTACCATGGGCGACACAGCACTTTCACCTGATGGAATGATGATGTGGATGATCTGAGCACAACTTAAAGGTCCGTTTATCATAAACGTAGGGAAACTGTACAAACCTATGAAGTTGCACTTGACCATCACTCGTGAACGTCATTTGATTTGTGCTTTAGCAATGTAGCCATTTTCCACAGTGACTTGTAGCAAAATGTCCACCCGGGTGGATGGGCTGCGGTAAGGATCAAGGCCATCTCGGATATGATATCCGTAATGGCTACATTTTTCGGCTTGAATGGCTTCAGCATCCTGTTACACTGCACCCCGTCAGTCTCAGTCCGCAATTTGCTTCGTTCCGTGCCCAACGCCAATGCTTCTGTCGTCTACTACAGCCACAATCGCTTCTCAATATGAATGCGATAGGAAGCAAATACCGAACGTTCTATGGCGAGTACGCTACACTGGTCAATCCCTCAAGGCACGAGCTAAGCCTTCGTTCCGTACCAACGAACAGTTTAAACGTGCGGTGGAACTGCATCTGAACTGGAGCAACCGTAGTCCGACCCCTTTTGTGGCGCTTTTCGGATCTCGAGAACTTGCCGTCAAATGGGCAAAGAGAAATTTCGAATTGGGCTACGATGACGTCTTCCTCCTGAAATTAGACGCTACTAAGCTCGGCCAGATCTTCCGAGTAAATAACGACGAGTTCCTCGTACTGCGGAAGGTTAGCAGACGAAGTATCATCCGAGAAAGCTACCTGACTTCCATTGAAGAAGAAAGTGATACTGGACGTAGTAGTGAAGAATCTAGCGAACACGATGTGTTTCTTGGTTAGAATACAGTAGATGAAAAAGTGAGTAAATCTTTTAACCCCTTACGATATGATAATGTAGCTATCAACTAACGTCAGGTAGCCACTTTTACATCGAGAAAGCTTGCAGACATCGCACATGTTCGTTTGACTGATGTTTAAATCACTCACTTCACGTCATTTCTCATTCTGCCCTTGCTCATGCGTCCGTCCAAGATCATCTCTCAGTTCGAGTGCAGCAAGAATCAAGTGCCGAACCCGTTGTTTCGTGTGCGATACAGTGGGAATCAGTCGCTTCAATCTCGCTGTAAAGCATCGTTTAAGACTACCAGGGACTTCAAAACTGCAGTGGAGTTACATCTTAAATGGTGTAGTTGTGAACCAACTCCCTTTGTGTCATTGTTCGCAGACCATGAACACGCTACGAAATGGGCACAACGTCTGCTAGAACATGGCTACACTGATGTCATTCTACTGGAAATCGACTCAACCAAGCTCGGTTCGCTGTTCAACGTCCGAGAATTGGTAGATCATCAAGAGATTGAAACTTCTTTACCGGAATATCTGTACCAAGACGAGTTCCTCGTGCTTCATGAGATCCCAAAAGCCAGTATTATCACGAAAACGATCGTAAATCGTAGTGAAACTAGCGTTAACTACGACAGTAGCGACTCCAGCGAAGAAGACATCGATATGCCATTGAGTCGGTACCTGAAAGCTTTAGACGTAGAATACGAGAAGCGTTTCAAGTAAAAAAATTGTTTATGAACGTCTTGTCTATGGGCTCATTTAGCGATCGGATGGCGGAGAGTTTGTATCATTTAGGTGATTTATTAACGTGGACGCCTACGTCCGCGCCTCGAGGGCAATTGGTGCTACTTCAGGACTGTGTGGAGGCTGATGGGGCCTTCCTAGTGCACCACTTCACGTCACTTTTCTTAAAAGCTGGCCATCGCGTGTGTTTTGTGGCAAGTGCTAATACAGTTGAGCATTATGCGGCTGTTGGTCGGAAATTGGTAATAAGAATGATTATAGTTATTTCTAATTTTTTTTTAATGGTTGGAATGTATGTGAAAGGGTGTGAATTTTGCAGCTTGTGCGACCAAGAAGCAGCTGAAAGTGGTCAATTGGGGAGAAATGGAGACGAAGGAAGCAGAATGGACGACGCTGTTTGAGGAGCTGAAGAGTTTTACCCAAGAGGAACAAGACGCTGGTGTATCCATTATTGTGGATGATATTAGTCCGTTTAAATGGAGGTTTGGAGATGCTGCTGTGCTGGACTTTGTGCGGTGCTGCAAGACACTGACGCATGACAAGAATGTAAGTTTTTTGTTGTTGGTTAAAGCTGTGGAGAAGTACTGACACTTTGTTCGGTTGTAGGGAGCTGCTAATGTGGTGTTGCTGGCGCATGCAGACACAGATGTAGCCACCTCAAGGTCTTTGGTAAGTTTGGTTTATTATGTTGGGAAGATGATCATTTGGTCACGTATTTGATGTTTTGTTAAGAGCTCAGCACTCGCTGACATGGCGACGGTCGTTCTGAGCACGAAACCTCTTGCCACAGGCTACTCCAAAGACGTCCATGGAACGGTAAGCTATTTCAATTGGTGGCTTTCTCGACAACATTGTAAATTTTTTTTTTCCTCCAGCTTGAAGTTTGCTGTCAGAATCAAGGAGACGAACCTGTAGCTGTTGCGTACAAAGTACTGGAAAGTACTATCAAATGCTTCCGTTCTGGAGGACAAGCGCTGCGGTGGAATTAAGTTTTTGTTTTGTCTTACCTAAAAAAATGCTCGTAAAACGCTCAGATCTCGACTACTTGAACTCGCTTAGTCTCCTTCCCCTCCGATCAACACCATTCTCCGTGCAAGCTCAACTTGTCTTCTCCGAGCAAAGCGATAGAAATGTGTTTCCTGCCGCATTATCACGATTAAGACCACCCTTTCCAGCTCCCATCCATTCAAAGCTGAGGTTCACGTGTCGGTATGAACATCTTGAGAATTTCTGGGCCGCATCTCATACCAATCCTCATCGCAGCATTTCGGCTGATCATAGGATATATAGCACGAGACGTATTTGGTGGATGGAACATTCCACACAGACGGTTGATGTTCGATACTGAACGTTGAGCAGGGTCACTCACTACATTCACAGCATTGGACGTATTCTCCATCACAGTTTCAGTATTCAAGCCGAACATATCACGACAGGATCCACCTGCGTAATGGTACTTATTGTCTACCATTTCTTCATGAGACCACTCGTCATCAGGCAGATTTTTAGGTACATCCAGATATGGAGACACAATCGTCCAAAACTCAGCATCCTTGACTGCCGAATGGTACTCATCCAACGTCCAGGAACAAACAGGGAATTCAAGTGTACGGGTTTGGATATCCAAGTTTTTATCAACCTTGGTACGATACAGCACAGAAGAAACAAATACGAGTCGCTGCTTCTGGTGGTTCTTTAGAAACCACTTGATACATGCGCTTTTCAGCTCCATGAAGTCGTCTGGTTCGGCCAATCCATCAACAAACACCACATGACGTTTGGATTCATCTTCAATCTCCAGTACTTCTTCCACGTCCTTAACGTCAATTGTTCGAGTCTCCCGCTTGTCTCCTATCAAACGAACGCACCAGAGCTGTTTCGAAGACTTTTGGCCATGAATCCACGTAACAATCCACTCATTTCTGTCCACAGTCAATGCGAATGCCATTGTCGTTGTTGACTTTCCCGACCCAGAAGGACCGATAATCCAGCCCAAATGACCATTGACCAATACTTTTTCTTGCAAGAACTTGAATTGGTTGTGGAATGTAGGTCTGCAGTAGAGTTTCAAGCGAGCTGGAGGAAGTCCAGACCCGTCCATATCCTCTTGTTCCAGTAGGAAATACTGGGAGTTCGGGTTGTAAGTGTGTGATCCCCGTCGAGTCGATTGCCATTCCAGACGTCGCTTCTTAACTTGTGGGTTGCTCTCTTCAGCCTCTGGAATCACCACCAATACGTGAACTGGACCTAATCCAGCAGCAACAGCTTCTTCACTTTCGTGGCCGAGTTTACAACTGACCAGGCCAACAGATCGCAGTGTTGCATCGTTAACATTTAGTAATTTCAAGGCGTCAGTATCACCCACACCTTTCTCGAATTGAACAAGTGTCATCCATTTCTCCTCCTCCTTGTCGTTGTTCTCTTTCGTCTCCTCGGTTGTATCCTTTTTCGTTTTTTCTTTCGCCAGGAAAAGCTGCAGTATTGGCCAGAGAACTCCGATTAACCCATCGCTCCGGTTCTTGATCATTTCCTTCAATTCAGACACCGAATTGGCATCGTCAATTTCGATGGGGAGCGCTACTCCCGTTCCAATGATCGCGCAAGACAGGTGCATCCTTCAAGCTGCAGATTTTTAAGTGAAGAACAATTTGTTTTTTTTAAAGATGACAAGTCTTCTTCTCGGTTACAGCGATTTTATGAGAAATATTGTGAGCGAAAGTGACCAACACTGTTTAGATTTTTCGGAGGACTTTCTGTGTGTGATCCTAAGAAAAATACAATGGCAGAGGCAAACTATCATACAGAGCTACAGTTGGCCAATTTTACTTTCTCATTCCAGAATTCCCCCTTGATGCAAACATGCTCTTGTTCTGCGCGATTGTTGGTGCGCAAGGGAGCGCGTTCGAGGTGAAAATCGACGAGAATATGTCGGTTTCCGCGTTGAAGAAGGTGATCAAGAAGAAGATGAAGAACGACTTAACGGGTGTCGATGCTGACAAGCTGCAACTTTTCCTGGCGAAGACGAAGGGTGGCGCGTGGTTGACATATGACGGTGACCTGGACAAGATGCTGCTGGAGACCTGCGTTGATACTTTAAAACTACAGAAACTGCGCCCGACATGGAAGTTGAACAGAGAAAAAAATCCGCAGTTGTTTGGGGAACAAGTGTCGCTTGGAGAAGATGTGATTCACGTACTGGTGAAACTTCCTGAGTGTTGAGTCAGACGCGATTGCACTCGGAAATTGAAGATCAGAGACTGGCGAAGAGACTGAAAACGACTGAAGTGGTGAAGTGGGAATGGAAGGAAGAAGAAGTCGTGTATTCTAGGGACCGCCAACTCTTCTTCGTAAATCGTGAGAAGGCGGTGAAGGACCTGGTCAAATTTCACAAAAAAAATTCTACCGTGCGAAGCTACGATCCGGTTTATTTGGTCATCCTCGATTGTTGCTAGGTGCGTTCAAAAAGTGTGATTCTTATGACGATCTCCTTACGTACATCATTAACCAAAATGTTAGTTACAAGGAGCTCCAAGAGGCTATCTAACGTTGGCAAACCCTTTATAGGTTGGTTTTCGATATTAAAGTTCAACATTTGAAAGAAGTAGCAAAGAGCAACAAACACAAAGATTAAGTGTGTCAATTGTCGAGCAAGTGTCAATATACTCAGTCAGAAAATAAGGGCTTATGGTCTGGAGCCCAAAGTTTTCGTGTGATGTAAATCTCTTTAATACGTAGAAAATTCTTCAAATCTTTTGCGAAGACGATGAAGTCTATTGAAGAGATTGCAAGTCTTCAGGCTCACCATCAACCGTTATGTGGAACCCAAGTGGATTTCTTGAAGACAGTCATGGAAGAGCGATTCGGAAGTGGTGGATCAAAATACGTGGGGTGGTACCCGAGACTGTTTTTTGAAAGCTGTGAAGACTCCGGCAAGAGCGACGTTATCGTGGTTGACGTCCACACAGACTCGCCATCAGCTGTGGATACGGACTCAGAAGGTGTGCTTCATCTCGGCGTTGGGAATCCATTGATAGCGTTCTTTGTCGTGGATAAAACTATATTCGCCGGTCCAGTGTTCAGTAGCTACGAGTTCTTGACACCAAGTGATCAGCGCCTGACAGATGAGGAGTTCGAACACAAACTACCAGCGATGGAGATGCCTCAGTGGCAGCACCAGTCGCATTTGTCCTAGGTTGGCATGGAAAATTGACAACAGGAAGACGATGAAAGTTCATTTAAAAAATATATAATCGTGCTCTTGATATTAAATTCCATGGCTTAGTTCTGGTGTCGAGATGTACCAATATGAACACCTCGTACATCAAACTGTAGTACTGGTTCCGCTGAAATACCGTGTCGTTGATATTTCGTAGATGGAATGGATAAATGTTTTCGTTGAGGAAGAACTGGAGGTGGCGGAGGTTGCTACAAAACACGATTCGTAAGTAGATTGACAACACCTACAGCGCACGACAAACAGCATACACAAACCCGTATCAGTGGTGAAGGAACTCGCCAAAGACGATCATTTTTCTTGCGATTCTGTGATCGGATCCCTCGACGTATCGGAGTTGTAGTCACTCGCTGTTCTGGAGCTGGTGGCGGTGATATAAACGTTTGCGTTGGAGGTGCAGATTTGTTTACTTGACTCCACACTGGGACGGGAGGGATACTCTCTATCGAATGATCAGCTGAACATTCCATTCCAGACTCTTCCTTGTTGATTTCCAAGAGTTTACGAGACTGGAGCCAAGGGGATTGAAGCACTTCAGTGATACCTGGTCGGCTCTGAGGGTCCTTCTGCAGCATACTTGTTATCAATTCGACTGCTTCTGAAGAAACCGTAGCACTCAGAGGCTCGTATTGACCTTGAGTGATACGATAAACGACCGCAGGATACGACGGAGCACTAAAAGCTGGTTTCCCAGTCAACAGTTCGTACAAGACACAGCCAAGCGATCAAATATCAGTAGCGAAGCCATGAAGCTCACCTTCCAGTATCTCTGGGCTCATATAAAGCGGCGATCCGACAACTGTCGACGTGAGGTCTTTCGTTCCAAGCACTTGTGCGTCAGACGCCGGTGGAAGCTGCTTGGAAGTACCAAAATCCCCTAGAACAACTCGTCCGGATTGAAAGAGGAAAACATTTCCACATTTGAGATCGCGATGAACCACACGATTTCGGTGCAAGTGGTTGGCTCCTTGTGCTATTTGAGAGAAAATCTCTCGAGCTTTGTCCTCTTGGATTGAGTTAGAACGTAGAAACTGCTCGAGGTCTCCTCCATCTGCGTATTCCAGACTCAGGACGAGAAGTTGCTGATTTTCTTCGTGGCTTTCAGCCCAAAAAGCTTCACAAAACTTTATGATGTTTGGATGGGAAGGAAGAAGCTGAAACAGCGCTACTTCGTTCAGACACCTCTTTCTACAAGAATCACGTTGAGATAGTACTCAAGCTTTCGTCACTTGATCCTCCGTAAGTTGCAAATGGTCCTGGATACTCGCGCTCTTTGTGACTTCCCATCGCGTCTTCTTGATGATTGTCTTGATCGAATCACACCCAAGAGGACCAAGATCAAGGTGCTCGAACACGAAACGACTATTGAAACCCCCTTTCCTCGTAACATGATCCAGGAATGACGCTTTACCGGCAATTACAAAAAACAGTTTCCGATTCACAAACAGCGGTTGCAACATTTCGCAAAATTGGAAGAACTTGTTTCTCCTCCCAACATTATCCAGTTTGTCGTGGTTAAAAGTCAAGCCAATTTCATCAATCACTATGAAAAGGGGCCCCACTTCATCCGTTAACTTTTTCAAAAGAGTCACATAGTCATTTTCGAGATTGTCGAAAGTGTGAGGTAAAATACCATACTCATCTTTGAAGAAATCCTGGATGCATTTAATCAAACTTCGTGACGCTTGGCGCACTTGAAAGTCGCCATTGTTGTCAAGAACTTGCGATTGATTTAGCATGATAGGTATCGTGTGGCAGCTTCGTAAAGTGTCCATAAATTCATCCATTGGCGGGTCAGGCTTCAGTGACTGGCATTTTCGAATGTACTCTTGACCAAATGTTGACTTCCCGAGTCCAAACACATTGTCCAAAAGCGGAATCACCCACAAACCACCAGATCGTAGCTTCGCACGGTAGAAATTTTTTTTGTGAAATTTGACCAGGTCCTTCACCGCCTTCTCACGATTTACGAAGAAGAGTTGGCGGTCCCTAGAATACACCGGTTCTTCTTCCTTCCATTCCCACTTCTCCACTTCAGTCGTTTTCAGTCTCTTCGCCAGTCTCTGATCTTCAATTTCCGAGTGCAATCGCGTCTGACTCAACACAGATTTCTCCTCAGGAAGTTTCACCAGTACGTGAATCACATCTTCTCCAAGCGACACGTGTTCCCCAAACAACTGCGGATTTTTTTCTCTGTTCAACTTCCATATTGGCCACAACTCCTGCAGTTTTGAAGTATCAACGCGATTCTCCAGCAGCATCTTGACCAGATCGTCGTCATATGTCAACCACGCGCCACCCTTCGTCTTCGCCAGGAAAAGTTGTAGCTTGTCAGCATCGACACCCGTGAAGTCGTTCTTTTTTTCCTCCTTGATCACCTTCTTCAACTCGGAAACAGACTCTGTATTGCCGATTTTCACCTCGAACGCGCTCCCTTGCGCACCAACAATCGCACAGAACAAGTTGAGCATGTTTGCACCAAGGGGGGAAATTCTGGAATGAGGAAAAGAGAAGCAATTAACCGGATATGACGACGGCGTGTCACATTCTATCAACGTGACTGATTGGTTGGAAGGGTTTTTAGAGTACAAGTGACCTGATTGGTTCAAAGCCTGTTTCGTTCATGTAAGACATGTGGACGTAGTGGTTTGCCGCGCTGTACAGTAGATGTGCAGCATCAAGGTCACTTAGAGCTGGGGATAGCTGAGGCAGAAGCGCAGTTTGAACTTGTGGCTACAGGCCTCGTCCTGTCCGATGAACAGGTCCAGAAACTCTTTCAAGGTGACGCACTGGATGCGGTTTCCCTCTTAACGCCGCTACCAACGCTCGAGAGCGATGGAGTGACCTGTAGACGCTACCATTTCGCCCTTGTAGCTATTGGAGTGCTGTTGGACCAGTTTCTGCAGTCAAATGAAGCGTCAGAGGAGCAAGCAGAGCAGCTACTCAAGGGCAACTTAACGACCAACATTCTGCTGCCGGTGCTACAACTAGATCGTCATGCTGCGCTGCATCACGCAGCGTTAAGTATGATCCAGAGACTACTACAGCTTATGATGAAACGTGGAGATTCTCAAGGGATTATTAAACAACTTTTTATGCAAGTGAAGATGTTGCTGGTAATGGAGACGGAAGATACTGTGAGCTACGACTCCTTGTGCAGATTACTGGAGGTTTTGTTAAGACAAGATGGAGAACTGGTGGGAAATTCGATGGAGATCTGTGAACAAGCCACGAGAGTCTGCAAACAACAGCCAAAGTTCCTCAGAGCGGTGGTTCTGCACATTGTTCCAGCTTTACTGGAGAAGGACAAGGTGGAAATGTATGAGAAACTTCTGGGTATGGTGACGAATGCTGCAGAACCGTTGAACGGATCAACTTTTCCTCAGGGGCTGCTGTACCTGGTGTGCATCATTTTGCCAAAGGCTCCACAGGAGCTTATTGCTGATGTGAAGCTGCAGAAGCTGGTGTACTATGCATTACGACATGATGACTCGTACCTCGCCAGCTGACTCGGATTCAAAACATTCTCAGACGTTTCTTCCCCTTGTGGTTTCAGATATTCTCCAAGGGCGGTCGAAAGAGACACCAATACGCTAGACGAGCTAGGGCCCTTCATCCACTCCAGAAATTGCACGAAAGTCTCGCCATCATTAGCCAGCAACGTACCAGCGGGAAAAACACAAAGCACACGTGACAATAGTGACAGCGAAAGCATCGACACGTTAACAAAGCCGCCAGTAAGAGCATGACTGAGGGCTCGAAGCATTTTCATGCGCATTGCTTGCGAGAACGATTGCATTGCATGCACATCCAGTAAAACCGGAGTCGGTCCACAGCCGACGCACTCAATAACTGCTTAACCGATGCGGAGGATGCAGCGCGTTTCAAACTCGGTGACTGGAATACTTGTAGCATACTCAGCAGAGCCTCAGGAGAATGGTTATCTGCGCCTTCTCCAAAAATCGCTTCTTCCATCGCACCAACAAACGCATCAAGCACGTGATCCTGGTCACTTTCTGCAAGCTGGAAAGATGAGGACAGGAAATCTGCCACGTGGGCCTGGAAGCGTGAGTATGCTTATAAAGCACCGGGTCATTACAGGCACGCAGCAAATGCTGGAACACAAAGTGCTGGAAAACAGGGTCACACGCAAAGGAAGCATCACGTTCGATGCCATTGCTAGCACTGCGTTGCTTTTCCCACTTCTGCCATGCTCCAACACAAGATTCCATGAAGTTCGAGATAAACAAACGTTTTACGACGGGGTTATCGTGTGCGAATAACCGCACCAGAAGACTCTGCATCCAGTCAAGTAGCTCGCCAACAGACCCTCAACCTGTGGCCAGACTTGTTCAATCAGGTGCTGTTCATGATGCATCTGGATCACTTCTGAGGCCGTAAGGAAGTTCTGCCACGTATCCATCCACCCACGAAAACCCATCCTTGGTCGTTGATTTCTGAGGTTGAGCCAGCAGTGCACAGTGAGAGAATGCGACTTTCAGGATATGCAGCCCTTGTTTCCTCCAGAAATGGCAAGCGAATCGGATCCTCATGATCTCGAAGAGATGCCAGGACATAGGGCCAAGATTGAAGTGGTGCTGCATTCTTCGTTGGGTAATCTCCTGTCTACGTTTTCAGAGGGAAAACTGGAGAATGCACGGCTCGTACTTCTTGTTGCCAATATTGAAGAACAAGTCCAGATGCTCGTAGGTAGTTCGTCATCGCAAAGCTTCACGTTCACATATCTGTTCGCGTGTGTCATGGCAGTTGTGCGACGCTGGCTGGACAAGGTTTCTGTCACACCCGAAGGTGGCGGCGTGGAGTCCGATGAGCATGAGAAGGAAAACCTCATGGAGCTCGTACCGTCAGCTGTGTTTGTGCTGTCACAAACAAGCACACAGACAATGAATACGACTGGCGAGCTGGTTCAAATGGACGAGCTTGATGCTCTTTGTGAGGAGCTGAAGAATGTTCTGACTAATACTGCGGATCAGTCAGTCTTCGACTTGGCTTTAGCAGCCAAATGTCTGTCCGTTGTTGGGGCCGATGCGGCTGCATCAGACTCCCTGCGTGCTTTTGAGAGTGAACGTATCCTGCCGCTTCTTCTTGGACTCGACACGAGCCGCCGGTACAGTGGAAAACTGGATGCTCGATGTGCTATCAATCTGGCAGCTAAAAGTGGGTGCTGCTCCACCATGTCGTTGGATCTTCATCTTTCATTGACACGAAACTTCTGCGAGCCACATATTATGCTTGCGTTGAGGCCTTGCCCACTGCAGGCATGGATCCTTCGGCATTGATTAATATGGTGAATGTGTTGTCACTCACACTGTCACAACTTGCTGGTGGCTTGGCGAAATCTGCTGATGGCCTGGAGCAATTTGAAGACTTGCTTGAAGAAGTCTGGACCGCTTACTGCGATAGCAAGGCCAAGCCAGATGCACTTACCCGAGCCGTTGTTGTGTGCATGTTTCAGCCGGTATTCCTGCTGGGTGCTGAGCTGAATGCGACGATGAAGCGCTGGATTGTAGACTTTATCCGCTTTGGCTCTCAACACAGACCCAATGTCATTTTCCACTTGGCTTGCCGCTTGTGCCAGACTTGGCGTGCTCATCCAGCAGCGGCTTTGTCATTTGCTGACGAACTGATTGAGCTGTTGCTTTACAAGGAGCCACTGATCGACGAAAAGGAGCAGCTGACAATGGATACCAGTGCCCCATTCCAGGGATTCCAGGGCTTTTCACCTATCAACAACAATCAAGCACCTGCTATCACCAGCCATGCCAAGGACAGATTCGTGCGACTGGTAGTGCTGAGCTTCCTGGATGATGTTGCGGTTGATACCAGTGCGTCGACAACAGACACTCAAGAGCTGATGAATGCGCTATTGGACCGTCTGCTTGCGCTTAACGTGACTCCAGACTGGCAGAAGCAGCATATGCTGAATAGCGATGGATTTGGCAAGAAATTACGGCCTTGGCAAACACTTTGCATCGTCAGTGCTCATGTCACCAAGCCACAGCTGACCTCAACTGCCAAGTGTCCGGTACTACATGGAGCTGTTTGGAATGCGAATGGCTACCAAATTCCCCCGCGAGATCTGTTCGGGTGTTCTACTTCCGATGCTTCGTGATGCCAACTTAATGCCACACGATGCTTCTTGTATCCGCTTATCTCAACTCGAAGCTGGATGACAAAAGTATTGACATCGACTGCGGAGAGCTACTGGAGACGATGCTGCCGTGGCTGAACACGTCGCACGGGTATACACGCGTGCTGACCCAGTTCCTACTGGCGAAGGTTCTTCCTCGTCATGTCCACCAGCTTCAGCTCAGCTCAAATGACACGCCCGGACTCCGCTTTTTAGAAGGTACAGCGCGTTACCTGTTGTGTCACACAACGGCGCTGCTTCTGGAAGACAGTACATTGTCTGCAGCTATGCACGTTAATTTCGATGCTTCGCGTCGTGGCGACACACTCAACGCTCGTCAACGACCTCGACAACCTCTGATCATGTGTGCGAGTTTGGTGGACAAGATCCCGAACCTGGCAGTCTGGTGCTCTTGAGTCAACACTGTAGTCGTTGGATCGTTCCGACAGATGTAACGCTGGATAGAATAGAGGAACAAGTTGCTGGCTGGCGTCAACAAATGCTGATTGTAATCATGCGGGACGGTTTTCGTGCTACGGAGATTTGCACATACATTCAGCGTTTGTTTTGAGAGCTGCAACTTGTACATGTACTAACAGAAAGCTCACTTGCCAATTTTCCTTCGCTCAGGTATTCTCCAATGACCAAGGTTTATATCCGTCCGCGTCCGCTAGCTTCGTCTGAGAAGCATGAAGAAGTCATCGAGTACTTTGCGGTCACTCCATCGCTCTCGAGCGTTGGTAGCGGCGTTAAGAGGGAAACCGCATCCAGTGCGTCACCTTGAAAGAGTTTCTGGACCTGTTCATCGGACAGGACGATGCCTGTAGCCACAAGTTCAAACTGCGCTTCTGCCTCAGCTATCCCCAGCTCTAAGTGGCCTTGATGCTGCACATCTACAGCGCGGCAAACCACTACGTCCACATGTCCACCCCTGGGACGAACCAAATGGGTACGAGCCAAAATTTCATCGGAAACCGGTCTAGTCTCGGTTTAGAACCGGTGACTGTAAAAGTTTTAGTTCTTGTCCCGAAGTTACCCCCGTAAATAAAGAGAACCCTGGCGGGCCCTGTTGGGAGAGGCGAGAGTTCTCCCATTTGAATCATTGGCTATTTTTCGGTGCGTTTTAGCAATTTTTTTACTAACATAGCCAGCTAATATTTGACCTTCTTCCAGCTATTTGCGATCTTCAGCAGTTGCTCAAGGATCCCGAGAGAAGAACACTTCAGCAGTTGGCATGGAGCCCGAGAGAAGAAGACGCAGTGACGAGGCGACTGACGTACCGATCGCCGTCAGAGACGCCATCCAGGCCTTTGTTCCCGATGCTGGCACGCAGGCCCTAGCGGCGAAGTCGAACGAGACTTCATTCGTGTACGACTGGGGCGTTCGCGTGATCAACACGGCCGACAGAAACGCAACCGCCGTCTGGATGTGCATGGCCAGTGAAACTTGCCGCACACAACGCACCAAGATACTGATGTCAGGTGGGAAGACATCCAAAGCAACTAATCACCTGAGCAAGGCTCATGGCGTTGGTTCTGACAAGACTGCCAGCGAAGTGGCCAAGAAGAGAACGCGGGAAGAAGAGCTAACCATCTTGCGACGGAGCCCACTCTTTCGTGATGACCCTGGCCGCGCGTACGTCTTAATCGAGACGTTACGTATCGTGAATAACAACCTCCCTTTCCGCATTGGGGAATACGAGGAATCGCTATTACTCCGCGATCTGATGCTCAAGGAGGAGGCTCGAGTGACTATAGATGCCAAAGTCATACGCCATTCTGTCGTGGAGCTCTACGACTCGACAAAGCGCCAGGTCAAGGCGATGGTCAATGAAAATCGAATTGGATCAGCGAAATGCTTCTCCATTGTTGCTGATTTTTGGTCGGCACCCGCGATGAATACCAAATTCCTGGGGTTACGGCTGTACTTGATGGATTCATCTTTCGAGTTTAAGTCAGTGCTACTGGGTATCCGTCACTTTGCCCCGCAGTATGGAGAACGTGATGTCGGAATACGAGGACCCTTTTACCGGTGGATTGGAGATGTTTTAGCTGACTTTGACCTGAGTCGCGATGATCTCTTCGGCTCACCAAGCGACGGAGGGGCCGACGTCAAGTGGATGATGACGACGGGTCTGAAGTTGTGTTGGGAGTGGTGCGTGCCGCATTTTACCCACGCCGCCACCAAGACTGCGTTCGGTATCGTCGCCGACAACAGCACGTCAAAGAATCCAGCGACGACTGACATGATCCGCCGAATAATGAAAACGGTCTACCAGACACAACACGTTGAAGTTATGGGCACTTTGTTCAGGGAGCTATGCAGTGTCATGACTGAAGACGATATACACGCCAGACAGCTACTCAACTTCCGCATTCATCGGTTTCTGGGTCTTGCGCGCGTCATCCGGCGCATCCTGTTACTGTGGGACCCACTTGAGGCCTGGTATGAAGAGCGAGCGACCAAAGCCAGACGCGAAAATGTGGTTCCGCCGGCAGCTTTCCCGCTGGCTCGGGACAAAATGGAGCTTATCCAGGTGCTATCACTACTTGAGCCATTTTCAATTCTCAGTCACATTGGCCAGGCCGAGTCGGGCAACCAGTGCAATGTGCTCCTCTCGCTCTACAGATTACGAATCTCTGTGTTGGATGTAACTACACCATTGAAGGACTGCCGATCGACAAAGACAGACAAACAGTTTTTCAGGCCGGATGACCTCTCGATTTTGGCAACGACAACTCGTGCTCTTCTTCATAAAGCTTTCCACCGAGTGTTCTTTCGACGGTACACTGACCGCCACGTTATGAACCCCTGCTCCTATGCCTTCGAGATGCAGTTGCTTTTGCACCCCAATTTTAAAAATCCCGATGGAGCTTTGAAAAAGGTGGTCCTAAGGTCTAACCTGCAAGCAGGAGCTTCACAGCAGGTGGCCGACCGTCACTACGCCAAGGTTAGGCGCAAAGTGATCGATGGAGTTCGAAACATAATGGTTTGCAGTCGATACGCAGCCTACTTCGCCTGGTATCGTTGCCCCACCACCCGAAGTAGTTTTTTCTGAAGACGTTATGGATCTGTTTGTCGAGACAGCGGACGAAGTCTTGCCACCCCCAGCGGATACGCAGACAACACTGCACCAACAGCGAATTGACGAAGAGCTGGATCGCTGGCTAACTACCCCTACCTCACTGCGAGCGGTACGACCAGGAGAACCTGAACCGGTCCTCAGCTTCTGGAAGCGCCAACAAGAGCACGGAAACTTTCGACTTCTCTGTCTGGTCGCGCGTGTCGTGTTCTCGATTCCCTCGTCTTCGGCTCAAATTGAAAGAGATTTTGGAACAGCCGGGAGAATGGTTACTCCACAGCGCAGCTCGTTGGCTCCATACAACGTGGATATAGCGACTTTTCTAAACTGCAACAGAAGCTACGTGGATATAACGCAGTGCCCAAAGCTATCCCCTAATGTTGCAGAAGAACGGTTGCCGTCAAACGTCTTGGTGAATATGGTACAAGATCTGGATGATGAGTTTGGGTCGCTTGCGAATATGTTCTCGGGTGAAAGCTTGGCCTTAGGCCTCTCGGATACTGACGGCGTGGACGAAAGCTAGCTGTCATGGAAGGCTACGGAGAAGTACGTATGTAAGTGCTCACAATACATGGACATTAATGGTGTTATCATGAAAACCGAACTTTGGATTTCTGGCCGAGCAACTCCGCCGCTCGAGTAGCTGCACTGGCACGTACAGCAGCCTGTGCCTCTGTTTTAATCCGATCAATATTAGCTCGATTTCTGCGCTCCTGACACCGCAATACGCGACCTGCTTCATCTTCTTGGACTTCATCCTCTTGAACTCGCTTCTTTTCACAGGAGCAGCATCGCTGTCTGAATCATCCGAACGTCGTTCAGGTCTTGGTTTTGATTTGCTAGATGCGATTATTTTCTTGATTGTATCTGTCGGTGACGTACATGTCGATGCTGTCGAAGTCACTGTGCTTGAGCATGTCTGCACCGTCGAACTCACCTGCTTAGCAACCACATCGAGGGCCTTGGTTTCTGCAGCAGTCTTGGCCACTATCACCACTTGTCGGAGTCGCTCCTCGACATGATCGGTAATCTCTTCGCTCTGCTGCGCCTGTCGCTTCCGTGCTGCACTGTCGTACTGATCAAGGATTCCTCGGACTAACGCGACAACGCGTGCTTCATATTGAGCGAAAGAATTCTCGTGAGCAACACTGCGGCCCTTCAGCTCACCTTGCACGATGTCACGCGCATTGCCTTCTGCTTGCTGAAGTGCGATCTTGAAGCGATCTTCAATGCACTTGTTGATGTCCTGGCATAAATCCTGGATGCGCTGGTCAGCGCGCCTGGTGACCTCCTGTTCAATGTGCTGAAGCGCATCTTGCATACGCTGCTCCACCAGTTGATGTAGTGCAGCCCTCTCGGCTAGTTGGCACTCGGCAATGGACCTAGCTTGATCCTGGGCTCCATGTTGGAGCTGCTGGAGAACATCGTGGATGCGCGCGTCGACGCGGTGCTCCAACGTAGATGGGTCACCGTAGGTTTGCTGGATGGCAAGAACTAACGCATTGCTTCGCGCTTCTGCCTCCTCTCGTGCAGCCGCTACACGTGGCTCGATGAATCGCTGCTGCTCTTCTTCATGGAGTGACTGACGGTGCTGAAGCTTGACCTGGTGCTCTGCGATGCTGTTTGCCTGAGCTGACACATGGGCAAGCGCCAACCCAAGCCGTTCGCTGTCGATGTGGTAGTGCTCGGGCAGCTCGACGATCGGTAGGTCGTCCATCGGAAGTTCTGCACGTTGAAGTTGACAAAATGCTGGTTGTGCGGATCTAAATCATTGGTAGCCATCATAATTATGACCAATGAATAACAAGTACCTTGGCCAATGAGAGGCCCGGGTTTATGGAACGAGCCGGGTTCTCCCCTCAGGTTCGGTTCGTCGTCGTTCTGTGGGAATTGGCGGAGTTCGGGTTCAAAAATTACAGTAGAACCGTGGTTCTGGTTCGGTTCGTCCTAGGGGTGCACATGTCTTACATGAACGAAACAGGCTTTGAACCAATCAGGTCACTTGTACTCTAAAAACCCTTCCAACCAATCAGTCACGTTGATAGAATGTGACACGCCGTCGTCATATCCGGTTAATTGCTTCTCTTTTCCTCATTCCAGAATTTCCCCCCTTGGTGCAAACATGCTCAACTTGTTCTGTGCGATTGTTGGTGCGCAAGGGAGCGCGTTCGAGGTGAAAATCGGCAATACAGAGTCTGTTTCCGAGTTGAAGAAGGTGATCAAGGAGGAAAAAAAGAACGACTTCACGGGTGTCGATGCTGACAAGCTACAACTTTTCCTGGCGAAGACGAAGGGTGGCGCGTGGTTGACATATGACGACGATCTGGTCAAGATGCTGCTGGAGAATCGCGTTGATACTTCAAAACTGCAGGAGTTGTGGCCAATATGGAAGTTGAACAGAGAAAAAAATCCGCAGTTGTTTGGGGAACACGTGTCGCTTGGAGAAGATGTGATTCACGTACTGGTGAAACTTCCTGAGGAGAAATCTGTGTTGAGTCAGACGCGATTGCACTCGGAAATTGAAGATCAGAGACTGGCGAAGAGACTGAAAACGACTGAAGTGGAGAAGTGGGAATGGAAGGAAGAAGAACCGGTGTATTCTAGGGACCGCCAACTCTTCTTCGTAAATCGTGAGAAGGCGGTGAAGGACCTGGTCAAATTTCACAAAAAAAATTTCTACCGTGCGAAGCTACGATCTGGTGGTTTGTGGGTGATTCCGCTTTTGGACAATGTGTTTGGACTCGGGAAGTCAACATTTGGTCAAGAGTACATCTGAAAATGCCAGTCACTGAAGCCTGACCCGCCAATGGATGAATTTATGGACACTTTACGAAGCTGCCACACGATACCTATCATGCTAAATCAATCGCAAGTTCTTGACAACAATGGCGACTTTCAAGTGCGCCAAGCGTCACGAAGTTTGATTAAATGCATCCAGGATTTCTTCAAAGATGAGTATGGTATTTTACCTCACACTTTCGACAATCTCGAAAATGACTATGTGACTCTTTTGAAAAAGTTAACGGATGAAGTGGGGCCCCTTTTCATAGTGATTGATGAAATTGGCTTGACTTTTAACCACGACAAACTGGATAATGTTGGGAGGAGAAACAAGTTCTTCCAATTTTGCGAAATGTTGCAACCGCTGTTTGTGAATCGGAAACTGTTTTTTGTAATTGCCGGTAAAGCGTCATTCCTGGATCATGTTACGAGGAAAGGGGGTTTCAATAGTCGTTTCGTGTTCGAGCACCTTGATCTTGGTCCTCTTGGGTGTGATTCGATCAAGACAATCATCAAGAAGACGCGATGGGAAGTCACAAAGAGCGCGAGTATCCAGGACCATTTGCAACTTACGGAGGATCAAGTGACGAAAGCTTGAGTACTATCTCAACGTGATTCTTGTAGAAAGAGGTGTCTGAACGAAGTAGCGCTGTTTCAGCTTCTTCCTTCCCATCCAAACATCATAAAGTTTTGTGAAGCTTTTTGGGCTGAAAGCCACGAAGAAAATCAGCAACTTCTCGTCCTGAGTCTGGAATACGCAGATGGAGGAGACCTCGAGCAGTTTCTACGTTCTAACTCAATCCAAGAGGACAAAGCTCGAGAGATTTTCTCTCAAATAGCACAAGGAGCCAACCACTTGCACCGAAATCGTGTGGTTCATCGCGATCTCAAATGTGGAAATGTTTTCCTCTTTCAATCCGGACGAGTTGTTCTAGGGGATTTTGGTACTTCCAAGCAGCTTCCACCGGCGTCTGACGCACAAGTGCTTGGAACGAAAGACCTCACGTCGACAGTTGTCGGATCGCCGCTTTATATGAGCCCAGAGATACTGGAAGGTGAGCTTCATGGCTTCACTACTGATATTTGGTCGCTTGGTTGTGTCTTGTACGAAATGTTGACTGGGAAAGCAGCTTTTAGTGCTCCGTCGTATCCTGCGGTTGTTTATCGTATCACTCAAGGTCAATACGAGCCTCTGAGTGCTAAGGTTTCTTCAGAAGCAGTCGAATTGATAACAAGTATGCTGCAAAAAGATCCTCAGAGCCGACCAAGTATCACTGAAGTGCTTCAATCTCCTTGGCTCCAGTCTCGTAAACTCTTGGAAGTCAACAAGGAAGAGTCCGGAAAGGAATGTTCAGCTGATCATTCGATTGAGAGTATCCCTCCCGTCCCAGTGTGGAGTCAAGTGAACAAATCTACAGAAGAATCAGCGCCAACGCAAACGTTTATATCACCGCCACCAGCTCCAGTACAGCGAATGACTACAACTCCGATACGTCGAGGGATCCGATCACAGAATCGCAAGAAAAATGATCGTCTTTGGCGAGTTCCTTCACCACTGATACGGGTTTGTGTATGCTGTTTGTCGTGCGCTGTAGGTGTTGTCAATCTACTTACGAATCGTGTTTTGTAGCTTGATGTGCAACCTCCGCCACCTCCAGTTCTTCCTCAACGAAAACATTTATCCATTCCATCTACGAAATATCAACGACACGGTATTTCAGCGGAACCAGTACTACAGTTTGAGGTACGAGGTGTTCATATTGGTACATCTCGACACCAGAACTAAGCCATGGAATATAATATCAAGAGCACGATTATATATTTTTTAAATGAACTTTCATCGTCTTCCTGTTGTCAATTTTCCATGCCAACCTAGGACAAATACGACTGGTGCTGCCACTGAGGCATCTCCATCGCCGGTAGTTTGTGTTCGAACTCCTCATCTGTCAGGCACTGATCACTTGGTGTCAAGAACTCGTAGCTACTGAATACTGGACCGGCGAACATGGTTTTATCCACGACAAAGAACGCCATCAATGGATTCCCAACGCCGAGATGAAGCACACCTCCTGAGTCCGTATCCACAGATGATGGCGAGTCTGTGTGGACGTCGACCACGATAACATCGCTCTTGCCGGAGTCTTCACGGCTTTCAAAAAACAGTCTCGGGTACCACCCACGTATTTTGATCCACCACTTCCGAATCGCTCTTCCATGACTGTCTTCAAGAAATCCACTTGGGTCTCACATAACGGTTGATGGTGAGCCTGAAGACTTGCAATCTCTTCAATAAACCTGGAGCCTTATGAAAAATATTGTGAGCGAAAGTGACCAACACTGTTTAGTTTTTTCGGAGGATTCTGTGTGTGATCCTAAGAAAAATATAATGACAGAGGCAAACTATCATGAATGAGGGGAACAGAGCTACAGTTGGCCAATTTTACCTTCTCATTCCAGAATTCCCCCTTGATGCAAACGTGCTCAACCTGTTCTGTGCGATTGTTGGTGCGCAAGGGAGCGCGTTTGAGGTGATAATTGATGAGAGAATGTCGGTTTACGCGTTGAAGGAAGCGATCAAGAAGAAGATGAAGAACGACTTCACGGGTGTCGATGCTGACAAGCTACAACTTTTCCTGGCGAAGACGAAGGGTGGCGTGTGGCTGACATATGACGACGATCTGGTCAAGATGCTGCTGGAGAACCGCGTTGACACTTCAAAACTACAGGAGTTGTGGCCAATATGGAAGTTGAACAGAGAAAACAATCCGCAGTTGTTTGGGGAACACGTGTCGCTTGGAGAAGATGTGATCCACGTACTTGTGAAACTTCCTGAGGAGAAATCTGTGTTGAGTCAGACGCGATTGCACTCAGGAATTGAAGATCAGAGACTGGTGAAGAGACTGAAAACTACTGAAGTGGAAAAGTGGGAATGGAAGGAAGAAGAACCGGTGTATTCTAGAGGTCGCAGACTTTTCTTTGTCAATCGAGAGAAGGCGGTGAAGGACCTGGTCAAATTTCACAAGAAAAATTTCTACCGTGCGAAGCTACGATCTGGTGGTTTATGGGTGATTCCGCTCCTGAGCAATGGTCGAGGACTCGGGAAGTCTGCGTTTGGTCAAGAGTACATTCGTGAATGCCAGTCACTACAGCTTGACACGCGAATGGATGGATTTATGGACACTTTACGAAGCTGCCACACGATACTAATCAGGCTAAGTAAATCGCATGTTCTTGACAACAATGGCGACTTTCAAGAGCGCCGAGCGTCACGAAGTTTGATTAAATGCATCTGGGAATTCTTCCAAGATGAGTATGGCATTTTACCTCACACTTTCGACAATCTCGAAGAGAATTACGAGAACATTTTGACGGATTTAACGGAGGAAGTGGGGCCCCTTTTCATAGTGATTGATGAAATTGGTTTGACTTTTAACCACGGCAAACTGGATGATGGTGCGAGGAGAAAGAAGTTCTTCCAATTTTGCGAAATGCTGCAACTGCTGTTTCACAATCGGAAACTGTTTTTTGTAATTGCCGGTAAAGCGTCATTCCTTGATCATGTTACGAGGAACGGTTTCAATAGTCGCTTCGTGTTTGAGCACCTTGATCTTTGTCCTCTTGGATGTGATTCGACCTAGACAATCATCAAGAAGACGCGATGGGAAGTTACAAAGAGCGCGAGTATCCAGGATCATTTGCAACTTACGGAGGATCAAGTGACGAAAGCTGCCAATTACCTCTTTGACACGACATTTGGTCATCCTCGATTGTTGCTAGGTGCGTTCGAAAAGTGTGATTCTTGTGACTAAATAACACGGTGTGGAGTATTTTCTCGAGTACGGTTTAAAACGATAATGAACTCAAAGTGGTTCACACGTATCGATGCAAGGATTGTTTTCTATTTTACCACAAATAGAATAATCTCGTGGTCTTCTTTCATTTTGTCTGATAGAATCGAAGACGTTTGTGCTATGGAGAACATCAACTTCCCCACAAAGACACGAGATGAACACAAACAACTGGCCCACATTGGTCGTGGCACGTACGGAGATGTAAGTTCGCTAGCTATCCAAAGGTTTTGATTCGTAAGGCTTGATTTTTAAGTACTTTTTTTTCTTCAGGTGTTTCTGTGTGAACGACTTGCTACAGGACAACAAGTGTGTTTAAAAGAGATGGATATGACATTCCAATCCTCGGAAGAACGGTAACTTTTCAAGTTAAAACATTCACTTGAGTACACACTTTATAAAGGTGATTTTTGTAGAAAGAGGTGTCTGAACGAGGTAGCGCTGTTCCAGCTTCTTCCTTCCCATCCAAATATCATTAAGCTTTATGAAGCTTTTTGGGCTGAAAACCACGAAGAAAATCAGCAACTTCTCGTCCTGAGTATGGAATACGCAGATGGAGGAGACCTCGAGCAGTATCTACGTTCTAACTCAATCCAAGAGGACAAAGCTCGAGAGATTTTCTCTCAAATAGCACAAGGAGTTGACCACTTGCATCGAAATCGTGTGGTTCATCGCGATCTCAAATGTGGCAATGTTTTCCTCTTTCAATCCGGACGAGTTGTTCTTGGGGATTTTGGTACTTCCAAGCAGCTTCCACCGGCGTCTGACGCACAAGTGCTTGGAACGAAAGACCTCACGTCGACAGTTGTCGGATCGCCGCTTTATATGAGCCCAGAGATACTGGAAGGTGAGCTTCATGGCTTCACTACTGATATTTGGTCGCTTGGTTGTGTCTTGTACGAAATGTTGACTGGGAAAGCAGCTTTTAGTGCTCCGTCGTATCCTGTGGTTGTTTATCGTATCACTCAAGGTCAATACGAGCCTCTGAGTGCTAAGGTTTCTTCAGAAGCAGTCGAATTGATAACAAGTATGCTGCAAAAGATCCTCAGAGCCGACCAAGGCTCACTGAATGGCTCCAACCTCCTAGGCTACACTCTCGTAATCTCTTGGAAGTCAACAAGGAAGAGTCTGGAAAGGAACGGTCAGCTGACTCATTCGATTGAGAGTATCCCTCCCGTCCCAGTGTGGAGTCAAGTGAACAAATCTACAGAAGAATCAGCGCCAACGCAAACGTTTATATCACCGCCACCAGCCTCCAGTACAGCGAATGACTACAACCTGATACGTCGAGGGATCCGATCACAGAATCGCAAGAAAAATGATCGTCTTTGGCGAGTTCCTTCACCACTGATACGGGTTTGTGTATGCTGTTTGTCGTGCGCTGTAGGTGTTGTCAATCTACTTACGAATCGTGTTTTGTAGCTTGATGTGCAACCTCCGCCACCTCCAGTTCTTCCTCAACGAAAACATTTATCCATTCCATCTACGAAATATCAACGACACGGTATTTCAGCGGAACCAGTACTACAGTTTGAGGTACGAGGTGTTCATATTGGTACATCTCGACACCAGAACTAAGCCATGGAATATAATATCAAGAGCACGATTATATATTTTTTAAATGAACTTTCATCGTCTTCCTGT
The DNA here is from genome assembly GCA_018806915.1 of Phytophthora colocasiae. NCBI lineage: Eukaryota > Oomycota > Peronosporomycetes > Peronosporales > Peronosporaceae > Phytophthora > Phytophthora colocasiae. Next base: position 1,338,665 of record JAGKQI010000078.1, on the reverse strand, counting down.
TGTCAATTTTCCATGCCAACCTAGGACAAATACGACTGGTGCTGCCACTGAGGCATCTCCATCGCCGGTAGTTTGTGTTCGAACTCCTCATCTGTCAGGCACTGATCACTTGGTGTCAAGAACTCGTAGCTACTGAATACTGGACCGGCGAACATGGTTTTATCCACGACAAAGAACGCCATCAATGGATTCCCAACGCCGAGATGAAGCACACCTCCTGAATCCGTATCCACAGATGATGGCGAGTCTGTGTGGACGTCGACCACGATAACGTCGCTCTTGCCGGAGTCTTCACGGCTTTCAAAAAACAGTCTCGGGTACCACCCACGTATTTTGATCCATGTAGTCTGTGGCACAAGCAATAGCTTATCTTCAACGGCAAGGAGGCTATCCAGAATCAAGAACCCCATCCTAGAACGCATCGGGCCTGTCAACATGAAGTTGCAGTTCAGCTGTGACGCTGGCAAGCAGCTCAAGACCAAGTAGGACGAGCTGTTGTAGTCAGGTAGGTAGCAAAAGCATTTAGCCAGAGGAAGCACTTGTCAATTTGCAATCAACAAGACACCAGCATTCAAAGCATTCAAGCGGACTTACCACAAAGTATACTTTAGTCCTAAGGGACCGCGAGCATGGCAAGCAACGCACACGAACTGGAGCCCGACGGCGATACGGTGATGCAGTCTGTCAACCAACCGGTGTTTGAATTCATCAAGGCACCGAGACTTGAGGATTGGGGTCACGCGGCGTTGGTCAAGTGGGTCCAAGCAAGAGATCAGTATGAAGAAACTATTCGACAACGTTGTCTGGACAGCCGAGAGCGGCCCGAGACAGCAATTAAACCAGTGAAAGCTACCATCAACCGGAAGCTGTTAGAGGTGATCTGCCTGTATGAGCTACGTCGGAAGGTCGAAGATGTCAGTAACGAAGATATCGTCCAGCTGATTAAGCAACGCATTGGCACTGTGAAGAACGAGCAGATTCCGGACCTGGATGAGTTTTTCAAGACTCGACTGAAGATCGACCTCACCGAGGATGATATCGACGCACGAGTACTGAAATACTACTGTGACTTTTCGACCATAATAGAAAACCATGGCCTAGCCAAGATCCTTGGAGTTGGTGATCCCGAAGCAGAGGATTTTGCTGACCGTATGAAGTTACGATGCACCATTCTGATCGACAACCTTGAGCCGCGTATGGTGCGTGAAGATGTGATGCGGCACTGCAAGTACGAATGCAGGGAGGCAAAGAGAAATGACTTCATGCTGTTCAATATCATCAAGGAGAAAGCACGAGCACAGCATAAGTATCATCTTTTGGCGCTAGAGCAGAGGAATAGATCTACTCCCGCCAAGAAACCAAGTAGTAATACTACTAGGAACAAGGGTGATAAAGCAGACAGTCGACCAAAGGCGCCCGATCATGGACCGTCGAGGGCTAGCAGTGGATCGCCCCCAGAGCAAAAGAAGGAGGTAAAGCCACCCATAACGGGCTGTTGGCACTGCAAGGGATCTCATTGGCTTCGTGACTGTCCGACGGCCACTGAGGAAGATAAACAGCGAGCCGTCGAGAAGATGAAGGAGATAAAGGGCCTTAGCAAGGCCAAGATGGTTCGTGGAGCTCCCCAACCTGGAGAAGTTATGGTGGATGATCTCGTGACGCTGCCGTATTGCGCAGACTCAGGTTCCGATTTCAATTTCATTCCTCGTGCAGCAGTCACTGAGACTGAAGATCAAGATGTTGCCCAGACCGGTGGATGCGGCCGTTGCTGGTGGAACAATCGTGACTTGTCGGGAATCTGTCGCTGTCGACATTGTGTTACAAACTGCTGCTGGACCAGTTCATTTACGAGTAAACCCTGGTATGTTCGTCTGACTCATGGAGGGGTTCTGAGACTGATTTCCTTCTTTGGCAACGAAACCCCTGGGTGTCGTTAGGGTATCGATGTGAACCAGCAGCTACAGCAACTTCTGCCGTTGAACAGCCTCGCCGGAAGGATCAGACTCCATTTGAGGAGGGAAATCACAGCGATACTGATCTTTCTTCTAATGAGGTCCACAAAAGGCTGCCAAATGGAATCTGGTGGTAGAAGCAGGTGACAATTGCCGTTTTGATCCGGCGTATCTCTTCTTACGGGAGGTGGTAATGGGAGTATGAGGACGTGCCTTCCCGCATCGACTTAGGGAATGACCTGCCTGCCGCTATTGCAACCATTGGAAATCAAACTTGTCGATGGTAAAAGCTAAGCCCTTTCGAGCTCGCTCACGTCGCTACGCCCCGGCACAGCGGAAGTTCCTGCGTGGAATACACTAAACGTTTATAGCAAATGGGTTTCATCAAGCAGAACAATCAGAGTCACTGGGCCAGTGCAGCGGTACCGGTTGCTAAACCGAAGTTAGCTGATGATTTCCGAATGACCGTCGACTATCGACCTGTGAATGCACTCACCATACCGATCGCAGGTGCAGCTCAGGATGTGACTGATCCAGCAGAGGAAGCGGAAGGATCTAATGGATATGGAGATTTTGATATGCCAAAAGGGTTCTGGCAACTCCTGCTCCACCTCAATAGCCAAGAAATCATGGAGTTTTACTCACTACAGACACGGTATGGACTCCCGCCCGGTACTCTCAAGGAGCAAGTGACTCGGCTACACACTTTCAGAACGAAATGCAGAAGGTTTTCGCAGCGATGCTTTATGTGCATCTACTTGTGTGGATCGGACGATATTCTCGTCTACGCATAAGGATCCACCATCTTTTATCGCAGCCCTCAAGCAACCTTTTTCGGACTTGTTCGTGCCTCACCGGTCTGAAGCTGAGCGTGAGCAAAAGCTGTCTGTTTCGTAAGGAGATTCGCTTTGGTGTGGACGTATTTTCAGTGGTGCTGGAACTGACATGACGACCTGAACGGATCAGCACTTTGCAGCACCTCCGCGCCTCTTCCGGAAGAGCAGCAGCGGACTTGCAGCAATTTCTTTGTGCCGCAGGGTGCGATGAGGGATACACTGGTTGATTTCGGCTTGTACGATGCGTCCAAGGCTACGACGATAAGCTGGATGCCGTGTTGCGGGTTAGTGGACGCACAAAAACTCGCTGGCAGGTGTTGTTTTGACTGGTCCACTCAAGACGAGGATCATTTCCAAGCAGCTAAAGCACTCCTCAGTTCGTCGCAACTGCTGCATTTCCCGGAAGTCTACAGCGTCACGGTGGCGCTCTTTACTGATGCGAGTGGATCTTGGTTGGGGGCTCGTCGTCACACATTGCGGTATTTGATTCATATGGGACCCAGCACCGCCGATCCATAGCCAACACCACCAACTTACTAATTTGCAAGAGCGGCATTTTCTGACGATACAGAGCGTCGTTGGAGCATCATCGAGAAGGAGGCATACCCTATTATTTGGCTGCTTCGTCAGCTCGAATACCTTCGCCCGCCCGTCAGGGTTTCCTCCTGGTTCTGTGACCATAAGAACTTCTGATTTTTGTCTTCTCGCCAACTCACGAGGTTAAGCGCTTCACGTCCGTGGTAAACTTCAACGTTGGGCACTGCTTTCACCGACGGGACTCAAGTACCGTGCATACTGAGCATATCGATGGTTCGGGCAAATGTTTGGGGCTGGATCTTACTTTCTACGTTGGGCTCGTTCGCCTTTGAAGAGGAGGTGTGCACGTCAAATGCAAAATTCGTGACGCGGCAGCTCATCAGAGACGCCTTGAAGAAGCTTTCACCTGGACCACCAGCTCGACGCCAGAGTTGCGCCCGCGCCAAGGTGATTTTGCCTTTCCAAATCTCAGACGATGTGAAGAAGGTCTAACAACAGCATAAGCAGACTGCACCAGTGAGCACTACGCAGTGATGATGTAATGGCGCCATGGTTGTGAATGGTCTCATTCTGGATCCCTCTGGATTTCGTGCAGCTAAGGAGCTCCGTCAACGCATTTTCATTGTAGCCCACTGTGGTGGGCAAGGTCACCGCGGACTGGAACCAATGTTCACTACGATCAAGGATCTGTTTTCGATCGCTGGTTTGGAGCAGCATTGCCGACAGTTCCTGAAACGTTGCCTCCTTTGTAAGTGTTGAAGTTACCATCTCTGCAGTGATGACACCTATCTAGGGGTATTAAATTGTGCAGTTCAATTTAGAGAAATCGTACCTAACTGGACTGGTTGGTGGAGAATAACTTCCCTCCAGAACACCAGACTCTCTAATTCATTACTTCTTCTTTTACCATCTTCACCACACAAGCCCATTCTTCATCTACACTCAAGACTTCCTCTTCATAATCACCGCCTACGCCTCTCTACCTTTGTCTCCACTCCATGCTGTATCGCCCTAACAACTCTGCGCAAATCATTACTTCAACAGGTTATGAGCTCAACGGGGTATTGACCCTAACGCTTCACCAACGTGGAAGTGGTTGAATAGAGACGGCCTGGACAACGACTATCAAGTGTAGACCTGAATCCGTGAAGCCTACTACTGTAAGCACCAGCCATGACGCTGTAGTGCCGCATGTGCTGTCGCCATGCTGGGAGGCCACGATGCCTCAGCGCCAGTCACTGAACTGAAGCGCTGCACGAGTAAAACATTCCGTGCTACCGGCTATTGCCGAGCTGTGAGGCGATGCTGCCCACTGCGCCAGCTTTCCATGCTGTTGCGCTGCGTGAGCAGGACGTCTGTCACGCTATGTCCTTAATCCAGTAGGTCAAGAGCTCTGGACCGACTTCAATCATTGCCAGCCACAGGCTGTGCCAACTACTGCTGTAAGACCGCCCATGAGGCAGGCAAGTTTATATCGCATACATACATGTATTATCTACGAGACGTTACCAAAACATTGGAGCTGTCCGAACTGCAACACAAACTTGCATTTATTACTGTAGTAGTTTAATTAAGGTGACGAGTACCGAATTCCGTCGATACCTATCTCTAACGAAAAGAAGAAGACGAAAACAAAGAGAAGAAACAATTGAGAACGAAAATGAAAACGAACTACCAAATGACACGCACAGATGCCTCTGTAAAATGATCGTTGAGTTTATACTAGCTCCTTACTACACGAATACCATCGCTCAATGGAAGCGGTAGTCCACATATTTCCTACTAGTGCTGCACACAACACTTACAAACAACGAGAGAACAAAAATCCTCGGACAATCGCATGGAAAATGTGAAATTCTATGCATGTTTACCATGTATTTTTCAGCAAGATATGTGTACCTACAGTTTGCATTGTGGCGGTGCTGTAGTTGTATCGAAGGCTACCGATACCATTGCATCAAAATATTTATGCAAGCTACAAGCCTCTAATAAATGGCACTTTACAAAAAGTTAAACCAGAACCCAATCAGACAAATATATCCGTAACGCATCATTGACAGTGCCTATGACAGCATGACCAAACTGATATCGATCTGATAGTTCTTTGTGCTGTCATTCTTAACACAAAATATCACAAAATCATGCAACAAAACGATTACTATGAAATCTGAAAATCCAAAACAGCATTTACCTTGCCAAAGTGGCGAAAACTTGACGCTACAAATGAATGTCGCTTTCTAAAACAAAAGAGTTCTAAAAAATCTCTTTATTCATGTATGCGCAGGACTGTCCTACACAGCCACCTGTGGTGCATCAGATAGAGCATCTTACGGTATGCTCAATATCACCAGTAAATGCGAAAAACTAATGTAAAACTAGCAAGATGTCTACTTCAGATAAAGAACACAATGACATTGAAAAAACTTCATGCAAAGAAAAATGAAAAATACCTCATAAAAATCAAAACTGAAAAAGATTCACGTCACTACCAAAGTAAAGATACAAACACATTCAAGAAGCATTTACAAATTATGAGATACAGTATAATATCTGCTCATACAACTCAAGCATGCACGCCAGCCTAGCTAAAACGCCATAAAAAAGCTCACTTGATGCCAAGCTGTAGCGAACTACGGTAGTAGAACTACGGCTTGTAATATGTTAATACAACAACCCAGATTAATTTCGGGCTCTGTGAAAACAAAATCAACAAAAATATTGGTAAAATATACATACAGACTTGCTTCTATTTACAAAAAAATGTGTGCTGAAATGTATGAAACTGGGAGGCATCAGCGCCAAAACCGAACATTCATACGCCAAACTAGAACATTCAGTCACTGGCAGTGTTTCAAACATTTCCCCAACAAAAAGAAATTAAAGAATTAAATCTTCTTCTATTTAAGTTCTTAAAGCACCATATATTTACGTGACAAGCCAACAAAAGCCTCTGCCTACAGAAAGCAAACTATAGTTTTACTGCATCAATTCCACCTACAATCGATTCGATAGTTTACAAGTCTAGCACTTGAGAAGAAGAACAATAATAAAAACTCTAAACGGGTTCAGTCTCTAGGGAGAACAATAGCCCCAACGATGAGAGCCTGAGCACTTACTGCAAACACCATGCATACGCTACCGATAACACTGCGTGATGTTATTTGTGCTGTAAAATCTGTAGCCTTTCTTCACAATATTTGAACGCTATAAACTCTCAAGAGTTTAACCAAATTTAAAAATGAGTTTAAGAAAACTGGGAGGCCTATGTACTTTGTAAGCCCAGCCAAAGAAACATAACTCAAAAACCGAAAGACAACATGTGAAGGCAACACCCACAAAAGAGCACAAACGTGGCAGTATAAAAATGATCAAAGTTAAACAGCTTACACAAAATATCAATATAAGCCAACAAACACAGCGAACAGGTTTTGATCCTTAAAATTAAAGGTTTTCCTGAATAGCTTTCTCAACACGCGTACAAAAGCGTTAATAACGACATTTTACAACGGTGAACAGGTTTCATCCTCTAAGGTTTTCCTGAATAGCCAAAATAACAATGTAAACAAGAAATTGCACAAACCACGCCAACACCGGCAAGAAAATGACAAATCTGGACAAACGGGAAGTCAAAGAAAAAAGGTCATCGATATCAGAACAAGCTAACACTTGTTAGTGTTCATGTTCGCACAGGACTGTATATATTCAGCCACCTGTGGTACATTAAAATCTACTCGACAGATAGAGCGTCATACACATTCCTCGATGTGGGAGGCTGTTGAAGTTACCATCTCTGCAGTGATGACCACCTATCTAGGGGTATTAAATTGTGCAGTTCAATTTAGAGAAATCGTACCTAACTGGACTGGTTGGTGGAGAATAACTTCCCTCCAGAACACCAGACTCTCTAATTCATTACTTCTTCTTTTACCATCTTCACCACACAAGCCCATTCTTCATCTACACTCAAGACTTCCTCTTCATAATCACCGCCTACGCCTCTCTACCTTTGTCTCCACTCCATGCTGTATCGCCCTAACAACTCTGCGCAAATCATTACTTCAACAGGTTATGAGCTCAACGGGGGTATTGACCCTAACGCTTCACCAACGTGGAAGTGGTTGAATAGAGACGGCCTGGACAACGACTATCAAGTGTAGACCTGAATCCGTGAAGCCTACTACTGTAAGCACCAGCCATGACGCTGTAGTGCCGCATGTGCTGTCGCCATGCTGGGAGGCCACGATGCCTCAGCGCCAGTCACTGAACTGAAGCGCTGCACGAGTAAAACATTCCGTGCTACCGGCTATTGCCGAGCTGTGAGGCGATGCTGCCCACTGCGCCAGCTTTCCATGCTGTTGCGCTGCGTGAGCAGGACGTCTGTCACGCTATGTCCTTAATCCAGTAGGTCAAGAGCTCTGGACCGACTTCAATCATTGCCAGCCACAGGCTGTGCCAACTACTGCTGTAAGACCGCCCATGAGGCAGGCAAGTTTATATCGCATACATACATGTATAGCATATCTACGAGACGTTACCAAAACATTGGAGCTGTCCGAACTGCAACACAAACTTGCATTTATTACTGTAGTAGTTTAATTAAGGTGACGAGTACCGAATTCCGTCGATACCTATCTCTAACGAAAAGAAGAAGACGAAAACAAAGAGAAGAAACAATTGAGAACGAAAATGAAAACGAACTACCAAATGACACGCACAGATGCCTCTGTAAAATGATCGTTGAGTTTATACTAGCTCCTTACTACACGAATACCATCGCTCAATGGAAGCGGTAGTCCACATATTTCCTACTAGTGCTGCACACAACACTTACAAACAACGAGAGAACAAAAATCCTCGGACAATCGCATGGAAAATGTGAAATTCTATGCATGTTTACCATGTATTTTTCAGCAAGATATGTGTACCTACAGTTTGCATTGTGGCGGTGCTGTAGTTGTATCGAAGGCTACCGATACCATTGCATCAAAATATTTATGCAAGCTACAAGCCTCTAATAAATGGCACTTTACAAAAGTTAAACCAGAACCCAATCAGACAAATATATCCGTAACGCATCATTGATAGTGCCTATGACAGCATGACCAAACTGATAAAATTGATCTGATAGTTCTTTGTGCTGTCATTCTTGACACAAAGCATCACAAAATCATGCAACAAAACGATTACTTTGAAATCTTAAAATCCAAAACTGCATTTACCTTGCCAAAGTGGCGAAAACTTGACGCTTCAAAAGAATGTCGCTTTCTAAAAAAAAAGAGTTCTAAAAATCTCTTTATTCATGTATGCGCAGGACTGTCCTACACAGCCACCTGTGGTGCAACAGATAGAGCATCGTACGGTATGCTCAATATCACCAGTAAATGCGAAAACCTACTATAAAACTGTCTACTTCAGATAAAGAATACAATGACATTGAAAAAAAATCATGTAAAGAGAAATGAAAATACCTCATAAAAATCAAAACTGAAAAAGCTTCTCGTCACTACCAAAGTAAAGATACAAACACATTCAAGAAGCATTTACAAATTATGAGATACAGTATAATTTCTGCTCATACAACTCAAGCATGCACGCCAGCCTAGCTAAAACGCCATAAAAAAGCTCACTTGATGCCAAGCTGTAGCGAACTACGGTAGTAGAACTACGGCTTGTAATATGTTAATACAACAACCCAGATTAATTTCGGGCTCTGTGAAAACAAAATCAACAAAAATATTGGTAAAATATACATACAGACTTGCTTCTATTTACAAAAAAATGTGTGCTGAAATGTATGAAACTGGGAGGCATCAGCGCCAAAACCGAACATTCATACGCCAAACTAGAACATTCAGTCACTGGCAGTGTTTCAAACATTTCCCCAACAAAAAGAAATTAAAGAATTAAATCTTCTTCTATTTAAGTTCTTAAAGCACCATATATTTACGTGACAAGCCAAGAAAAGCCTCTGTCTAAAGAAAGCAAACTATAGTTTTACTGCATCAATTCCACCTACAATCGATTCGATAGTTTACAAGTCTAGCACTTGAGAAGAAGAACAATAATAAAAACTCTAAACGGGTTCAGTCTCTAGGGAGAACAATAGCCCCAACGATGAGAGCCTGAGCACTTACTGCAAACACCATGCATACGCTACCGATAACACTGCGTGATGTTATTTGTGCTGTAAAATCTGTAGCCTTTCTTCACAATATTTGAACGCTATAAACTCTCAAGAGTTTAACCAAATTTAAAAATGAGTTTAAGAAAACTGGGAGGCCTATGTACTTTGTAAGCCCAGCCAAAGAAACATAACTCAAAAACCGAAAGACAACATGTGAAGGCAACACCCACAAAAGAGCACAAACGTGGCAGTATAAAAATGATCAAAGTTAAACAGCTTACACAAAATATCAATATAAGCCAACAAACACAGCGAACAGGTTTTGATCCTTAAAATTAAAGGTTTTCCTGAATAGCTTTCTCAACACGCGTACAAAAGCGTTAATAACGACATTTTACAACGGTGAACAGGTTTCATCCTCTAAGGTTTTCCTGAATAGCCAAAATAACAATGTAAACAAGAAATTGCACAACCACGCCAACACCGGCAAGAAAATGACAAATCTGACAACGGAAGTCAAAGAAAAAAGGTCATCGATATCAGAACAAGCTAACACTTGTTAGTGTTCATGTTCGCACAGGACTGTATATATTCAGCCACCTGTGGTACATTAAAATCTACTCGACAGATAGAGCGTCATACACATTCCTCGATGTGGGAGGCTGTTGAAGTTACCATCTCTGCAGTGATGACACCTATCTAGGGGTATTAAATTGTGCAGTTCAATTTAGAGAAATCGTACCTAACTGGACTGGTTGGTGGAGAATAACTTCCCTCCAGAACACCAGACTCTCTAATTCATTACTTCTTCTTTTACCATCTTCACCACACAAGCCCATTCTTCATCTACACTCAAGACTTCCTCTTCATAATCACCGCCTACGCCTCTCTACCTTTGTCTCCACTCCATGCTGTATCGCCCTAACAACTCTGCGCAAATCATTACTTCAACAGGTTATGAGCTCAACGGGGTATTGACCCTAACGCTTCACCAACGTGGAAGTGGTTGAATAGAGACGGCCTGGACAACGACTATCAAGTGTAGACCTGAATCCGTGAAGCCTACTACTGTAAGCACCAGCCATGACGCTGTAGTGCCGCATGTGCTGTCGCCATGCTGGGAGGCCACGATGCCTCAGCGCCAGTCACTGAACTGAAGCGCTGCACGAGTAAAACATTCCGTGCTACCGGCTATTGCCGAGCTGTGAGGCGATGCTGCCCACTGCGCCAGCTTTCCATGCTGTTGCGCTGCGTGAGCAGGACGTCTGTCACGCTATGTCCTTAATCCAGTAGGTCAAGAGCTCTGGACCGACTTCAATCATTGCCAGCCACAGGCTGTGCCAACTACTGCTGTAAGACCGCCCATGAGGCAGGCAAGTTTATATCGCATACATACATGTATAGCATATCTACGAGACGTTACCAAAACATTGGAGCTGTCCGAACTGCAACACAAACTTGCATTTATTACTGTAGTAGTTTAATTAAGGTGACGAGTACCGAATTCCGTCGATACCTATCTCTAACGAAAAGAAGAAGACGAAAACAAAGAGAAGAAACAAATTGAGAACGAAAATGAAAACGAACTACCAAATGACACGCACAGATGCCTCTGTAAAATGATCGTTGAGTTTATACTAGCTCCTTACTACACGAATACCATCGCTCAAATGGAAGCGGTAGTCCACATATTTCCTACTAGTGCTGCACACAACACTTACAAACAACGAGAGAACAAAAATCCTCGGACAATCGCATGGAAAATGTGAAATTCTATGCATGTTTACCATGTATTTTTCAGCAAGATATGTGTACCTACAGTTTGCATTGTGGCGGTGCTGTAGTTGTATCGAAGGCTACCGATACCATTGCATCAAAATATTTATGCAAGCTACAAGCCTCTAATAAATGGCACTTTTACAAAAAGTTAAACCAGAACCCAATCAGACAAATATATCCGTAACGCATCATTGGACAGTGCCTATGACAGCATGACCAAACTGATATCGATCTGATAGTTCTTTTATTGCTGTCATTCTTAACACAAAATATCACAAAATCATGCAACAAAAAACGATTACTATGAAATCTGAAAATCCAAAACAGCATTTACCTTGCCAAAAGTGGCGAAAACTTGACGCTACAAATGAATGTCGCTTTCTAAAACAAAGAGTTCTAAAAAATCTCTTTATTCATGTATGCGCAGGACTGTCCTACACAGCCACCTGTGGTGCATCAGATAGAGCATCTTACGGTATGCTCAATATCACCAGTAAATGCGAAAAACTAATGTAAAACTAGCAAGATGTCTACTTCAGATAAAGAACACAATGACATTGAAAAAACTTCATGCAAAGAAAAATGAAAAATACCTCATAAAAATCAAAACTGAAAAAGATTCACGTCACTACCAAAGTAAAGATACAAACACATTCAAGAAGCATTTTACAAATTATGAGATACAGTATAATATCTGCTCATACAACTCAAGCATGCACGCCAGCCTAGCTAAAACGCCATAAAAAGCTCACTTGATGCCAAGCTGTAGCGAACTACGGTAGTAGAACTACGGCTTGTAATATGTTAATACAACAACCCAGATTAATTTCGGGCTCTGTGAAAACAAAATCAACAAAAATATTGGTACAATATACATACAGACTTGCTTCTATTTACAAAAAAATGTGTGCTGAAATCGTATGAAACTGGGAGGCATCAGCGCCAAACCGAACATTCATACGCCAAACTAGAACATTCAGTCACTGGCAGTGTTTCAAACATTTCCCCAACAAAAAGAAATTAAAGAATTAAATCTTCTTCTATTTAAGTTCTTAAAGCACCATATATTTACGTGACAAGCCAACAAAAGCCTCTGCCTACAGAAAGCAAACTATAGTTTTACTGCATCAATTCCACCTACAATCGATTCGATAGTTTACAAGTCTAGCACTTGAGAAGAAGAACAATAATAAAAACTCTAAACGGGTTCAGTCTCTAGGGAGAACAATAGCCCCAACGATGAGAGCCTGAGCACTTACTGCAAACACCATGCATACGCTACCGATAACACTGCGTGATGTTATTTGTGCTGTAAAATCTGTAGCCTTTCTTCACAATATTTGAACGCTATAAACTCTCAAGAGTTTAACCAAATTTAAAAATGAGTTTAAGAAAACTGGGAGGCCTATGTACTTTGTAAGCCCAGCCAAAGAAACATAACTCAAAAACCGAAAGACAACATGTGAAGGCAACACCCACAAAAGAGCACAAACGTGGCAGTATAAAAATGATCAAAGTTAAACAGCTTACACAAAATATCAATATAAGCCAACAAACACAGCGAACAGGTTTTGATCCTTAAAATTAAAGGTTTTCCTGAATAGCTTTCAACACGCGTACAAAAGCGTTAATAACGACATTTTACAACGGTGAACAGGTTTCATCCTCTAAGGTTTTCCTGAATAGCCAAAATAACAATGTAAACAAGAGAATTGCACAACCACGCCAACACCGGCAAGAAAATGACAAATCTGACAACGGAAGTCAAAGAAAAAAGGTCATCGATATCAGAACAAGCTAACACTTGTTAGTGTTCATGTTCGCACAGGACTGTATATATTCAGCCACCTGTGGTACATTAAAATCTACTCGACAGATAGAGCGTCATACACATTCCTCGATGTGGGAGGCTGTTGAAGTTACCATCTCTGCAGTGATGACACCTATCTAGGGGTATTAAATTGTGCAGTTCAATTTAGAGAAATCGTACCTAACTGGACTGGTTGGTGGAGAATAACTTCCCTCCAGAACACCAGACTCTCTAATTCATTACTTCTTCTTTTACCATCTTCACCACACAAGCCCATTCTTCATCTACACTCAAGACTTCCTCTTCATAATCACCGCCTACGCCTCTCTACCTTTGTCTCCACTCCATGCTGTATCGCCCTAACAACTCTGCGCAAATCATTACTTCAACAGGTTATGAGCTCAACGGGGTATTGACCTAACGCTTCACCAACGTGGAAGTGGTTGAATAGAGACGGCCTGACAACGACTATCAAGTGTAGACCTGAATCCGTGAAGCCTACTACTGTAAGCACCAGCCATGACGCTGTAGTGCCGCATGTGCTGTCGCCATGCTGGGAGGCCACGATGCCTCAGCGCCAGTCACTGAACTGAAGCGCTGCACGAGTAAAACATTCCGTGCTACCGGCTATTGCCGAGCTGTGAGGCGATGCTGCCCACTGCGCCAGCTTTCCATGCTGTTGCGCTGCGTGAGCAGGACGTCTGTCACGCTATGTCCTTAATCCAGTAGGTCAAGAGCTCTGGACCGACTTCAATCATTGCCAGCCACAGGCTGTGCCAACTACTGCTGTAAGACCGCCCATGAGGCAGGCAAGTTTATATCGCATACATACATGTATAGCATATCTACGAGACGTTACCAAAACATTGGAGCTGTCCGAACTGCAACACAAACTTGCATTTATTACTGTAGTAGTTTAATTAAGGTGACGAGTACCGAATTCCGTCGATACCTATCTCTAACGAAAAGAAGAAGACGAAAACAAAGAGAAGAAACAATTGAGAACGAAAATGAAAACGAACTACCAAATGACACGCACAGATGCCTCTGTAAAATGATCGTTGAGTTTATACTAGCTCCTTACTACACGAATACCATCGCTCAATGGAAGCGGTAGTCCACATATTTCCTACTAGTGCTGCACACAACACTTACAAACAACGAGAGAACAAAAATCCTCGGACAATCGCATGGAAAATGTGAAATTCTATGCATGTTTTACCATGTATTTTTCAGCAAGATATGTGTACCTACAGTTTGCATTGTGGCGGTGCTGTAGTTGTATCGAAGGCTACCGATACCATTGCATCAAAATATTTATGCAAGCTACAAGCCTCTAATAAATGGCACTTTACAAAAAGTTAAACCAGAACCCAATCAGACAAATATATCCGTAACGCATCATTGACAGTGCCTATGACAGCATGACCAAACTGATATCGATCTGATAGTTCTTTGTGCTGTCATTCTTAACACAAAATATCACAAAATCATGCAACAAAACGATTACTATGAAATCTGAAAATCCAAAACAGCATTTACCTTGCCAAAGTGGCGAAAACTTGACGCTACAAATGAATGTCGCTTTCTAAAACAAAAGAGTTCTAAAAAATCTCTTTATTCATGTATGCGCAGGACTGTCCTACACAGCCACCTGTGGTGCATCAGATAGAGCATCTTACGGTATGCTCAATATCACCAGTAAATGCGAAAAACTAATGTAAAACTAGCAAGATGTCTACTTCAGATAAAGAACACAATGACATTGAAAAAACTTCATGCAAAGAAAAATGAAAAATACCTCATAAAAATCAAAACTGAAAAAGATTCACGTCACTACCAAAGTAAAGATACAAACACATTCAAGAAGCATTTACAAATTATGAGATACAGTATAATATCTGCTCATACAACTCAAGCATGCACGCCAGCCTAGCTAAAACGCCATAAAAAAGCTCACTTGATGCCAAGCTGTAGCGAACTACGGTAGTAGAACTACGGCTTGTAATATGTTAATACAACAACCCAGATTAATTTCGGGCTCTGTGAAAACAAAATCAACAAAAATATTGGTAAAATATACATACAGACTTGCTTCTATTTACAAAAAAATGTGTGCTGAAATGTATGAAACTGGGAGGCATCAGCGCCAAAACCGAACATTCATACGCCAAACTAGAACATTCAGTCACTGGCAGTGTTTCAAACATTTCCCAACAAAAGAAATTAAAGAATTAAATCTTCTTCTATTTAAGTTCTTAAAGCACCATATATTTACGTGACAAGCCAACAAAAGCCTCTGCCTACAGAAAGCAAACTATAGTTTTACTGCATCAATTCCACCTACAATCGATTCGATAGTTTACAAGTCTAGCACTTGAGAAGAAGAACAATAATAAAAACTCTAAACGGGTTCAGTCTCTAGGGAGAACAATAGCCCCAACGATGAGAGCCTGAGCACTTACTGCAAACACCATGCATATGCTACCGATAACACTGCGTGATGTTATTTGTGCTGTAAAAATCTGTAGCCTTTCTTCACAATATTTGAACGCTATAAACTCTCAAGAGTTTAACCAAATTTAAAAATGAGTTTAAGAAAACTGGGAGGCCTATGTACTTTGTAAGCCCAGCCAAAGAAACATAACTCAAAAACCGAAAGACAACATGTGAAGGCAACACCCACAAAAGAGCACAAACGTGGCAGTATAAAAATGATCAAAGTTAAACAGCTTACACAAAATATCAATATAAGCCAACAAACACAGCGAACAGGTTTTGATCCTTAAAATTAAAGGTTTTCCTGAATAGCTTTCTCAACACGCGTACAAAAGCGTTAATAACGACATTTTACAACGGTGAACAGGTTTCATCCTCTAAGGTTTTCCTGAATAGCCAAAATAACAATGTAAACAAGAAATTGCACAACCACGCCAACACCGGCAAGAAAATGACAAATCTGACAACGGAAGTCAAAGAAAAAAGGTCATCGATATCAGAACAAGCTAACACTTGTTAGTGTTCATGTTCGCACAGGACTGTATATATTCAGCCACCTGTGGTACATTAAAATCTACTCGACAGATAGAGCGTCATACACATTCCTCGATGTGGGAGGCTGTTGAAGTTACCATCTCTGCAGTGATGACACCTATCTAGGGGTATTAAATTGTGCAGTTCAATTTAGAGAAATCGTACCTAACTGGACTGGTTGGTGGAGAATAACTTCCCTCCAGAACACCAGACTCTCTAATTCATTACTTCTCCTTTTACCATCTTCACCACACAAGCCCATTCTTCATCTACACTCAAGACTTCCTCTTCATAATCACCGCCTACGCCTCTCTACCTTTGTCTCCACTCCATGCTGTATCGCCCTAACAACTCTGCGCAAATCGTTACTTCAACAGTAAGCATGTAAAAGGGGCTAACGTTATCCAGCGACCATGGGGCCCTACCTGCTACTGAGCGTAATGAACTTCTTCATTGGGATTTTCTCTATCTTGGCGACAGCGTTGGGAAAAGCAAGTACCTTCTCGTTCTCAAGGACAGTTTGACTCATTTTTGCGAACTCGTTGCATGTGGAGCAGCAACGAGTGCTGTAGCTGCAAGTGCATTGGTCGACTGGTCGAAACGCTTTGGCGCGCCTAAGATTCTAATCTCTGATCAGGGATCCCACTTTAAGAACGAAGTGGTGAAGCAGGTGTGCAGGCAGCTTGCGATTGAGCAGGATTTGGTGCTGGCATATGCACCATGGATCAACGGTACTATTGAAAGGCTGAACCGCGATATTCTACAAGTTTTGCGAGTACTATTGATGGAAATGAACCTGGATTGGCACGAATGGGAATATCTAGTTCCTATGGTGCAAGGAGTTCTGAATCACACTCCCGTTGCCTCACTCGGCAACAGGTCGCCTGGTGAGCTATTCACTGCGTTGCCGCGGCCGACACCGTTCGAGCCTGTGGTGGTGGAACGTAATCACGTGGCTACTGTAGTGCCAAGAGCAGCTCCGCCACCAGCTGAACTGGTCTCAAAGTTACAACATGATCTTGCTGGCATGCATAGGGATGTGGAAGACATCAGAGAACGGCGTCGACTACAGAATATGGCTCGATCTAATGGCACTCCATGCAATTTCTCTACCGGTGACTATGTACTATGGTCACGGATTGACTCGCGACTTTCTGTGAACAAACTTCTGGCCCGTTGGGTGGGGCCGTTTGAGGTCGTTGAGGAACATCCACATGCATTCCTGATCCGTCACCTCATCACTGGGCATCACTATATGGTGCACGGATCGAGGCTTAAGTTCTACTGTGATGCAAGCCTCGGTGCAAGTGAGGAGATGCTTGCGCACGTAGGCAATCAGGGCATGGTCTTAGGAGTCGAAGAACTAAAGGACCACCGCAAGGAACAGCACGGCTGGCAACTACTCGTATCCTGGATTGGACTACAAGAGGAGGAGAATTCGTGGGAATCGCTGCAGAGTCTTTATGACGACTTACCGGTGCGGGTTCGGGCGTATGTTACTGCGTGCGATGACCATGAGCTGATGGAGGCGTTTTCTGAAATCGACCAAAGTTTCAGAGCCTGAAACGACGTATGGGCTCCGTTATGGATATACTTCAAGTCGTTGCAGTTGAAGTTGACCTGTAACAGTGCCCCGTCTCATGCATGTCAGCAAGCTGATGGATTTCTATCACGGCATTTCTATCACTGGATTTCTATCGGATTTCTATCGGCTTTATATTTTGTATAGCATCAAGGGCGATGTGGTTCTTTGGGGGCAGTGTAGTCTGTGGCACAAGCAATAGCTTATCTTCAACGGCAAGGAGGCTATCCAGAATCAAGAACCCCATCCTAGAACGCATCGCCTGTCAACATGAAGTTGCAGTTCAGCTGTGACGCTGGCAAGCAGCTCAAGACCAAGTAGGACGAGCTGTTGTAGTCAGGTAGGTAGCAAAAGCATTTAGCCAAAGGAAGCACTTGTCAATTTGCAATCAACAAGACACCAGCATTCAAAGCATTCAAGCGGACTTACCACAATCCACCACTTCCGAATCGCTCTTCTATGACTGTCTTCAAGAAATCCACTTGGGTCTCACATAACGGTTGATGGTGAGCCTGAAGACTTGCAATCTCTTCAATAAACCTGGAGCCTTATGAAAAATATTGTGAGCGAAAGTGACCAACACTGTTTAGATTTTTCGGAGGATTCTGTGTGTGATCCTAAGAAAAATATAATGACAGAGGCAAACTATCATGAATGAGGGGAACAGAGCTACAGTTGGCCAATTTTACCTTCTCATTCCAGAATTCCCCCTTGATGCAAACATGCTCAACCTGTTCTGTGCGATTGTTGGTGCGCAAGGGAGCGCGTTTGAGGTGATAATTGATGAGAGAATGTCGGTTTACGCGTTGAAGGAAGCGATCAAGAAGAAGATGAAGAACGACTTCACGGGTGTCGATGCTGACAAGCTACAACTTTTCCTGGCGAAGACGAAGGGTGGCGTGTGGCTGACATATGACGACGATCTGGTCAAGATGCTGCTGGAGAACCGCGTTGACACTTCAAAACTACAGGAGTTGTGGCCAATATGGAAGTTGAACAGAGAAAACAATCCGCAGTTGTTTGGGGAACAAGTGTCGCTTGGAGAAGATGTGGTTCACGTACTCGTGAAACTTCCTGAGGAGAAATCTGTGTTGAGTCAGACGCGATTGCACTCAGAAATTGAAGATCAGAGACTGGTGAAGAGACTGAAAACTACTGAAGTGGGGAAGTGGGAATGGAAGGAAGAAGAACCGGTGTATTCTAGAGGTCGCAGACTTTTCTTTGTCAATCGAGAGAAGGCGGTGAAGGACCTGGTCAAATTTCACAAAAAAAATTTCTACCGTGCGAAGCTACGATCTGGTGGTTTATGGGTGATTCCACTCCTGATCAATGGTCGAGGACTCGGGAAGTCTGCGTTTGGTCAAGAGTACATTCGTGAATGCCAGTCACTGAAGCCTGACTGGCGAATGGATGAATTTATGGACACTTTACGAAGCTGCCACACGATACCAATCACGTTAAATCACATGGACGTTCTTGACGACAATGGCGACTTTCAAGAGCGCCGAGCATCACGAAGTTTGATTAAATGCATCCAGGAATTCTTCAAAGCTAACTATGGTGTTTTACCTCACACTTTCGACAGCCTCGAAGATAATTACGAGAACATTTTGACGGATTTAACGGAGGAAGTGGGGCCCCTTTTCATAGTGATCGATGAAATTGGTTTGACTTTTAACCACGGCAAACTGGATGATGGTGCGAGGAGAAAGAAGTTCTTCCAATTTTGCGAAATGCTGCAACCGCTGTTTCACAATCGGAAACTGTTTTTTGTAATTGCCGGTAAAGCGTCATTCCTTGATCATGTTACGAGGGACGGCGGTTTCAATAGTCGCTTCGTGCTCGAGCACCTTGATCTTTGTCCTCTTGGGTGTGATTCGATCCAGACAATCATCAAGAAAACGCGATGGGAAGTAACAAAGAGCGCGAGTATCCAGGATCATTTGCAACTTACGGAGGATCAAGTGACGAAAGCTGCCAATCACCTCTTTGACACGACATTTGGTCATCCTCGATTGTTGCTAGGTGCGTTCGAAAAGTGTGATTCTTATGACGATCTCCTTACGTACATTATTAACCGAAATGTTAGCTACAAGGAGCTCCAAGAGGCTATCTAACGTTGGCAAACCCTTTATGAGTCGGTTTTCGATATTAAAATTCAACGTTTGAAAGAACTAGCAATGAGCACAAAGATTAAGTGTCAATTGCCGAGCAAATGTGAATATACTCAGTCAGAAAAATAGGGTTCCGCAACAGTCAGCTCGAACTCGTGCCGGTGGTGAACGGGAATCGCTTACGTGTAGCAACAAGAGCCTTCTTCAGAGTCTCAATTAAGCAGCACTCACGGCAATTCTGGTACAAAAACCACAGAATACCAACGTGGGAACAGCAAGCTAGCACGTTGTTTGCACAATTCACTGCAGTAATTCGACAAAGCTCAGGTTGACGAGAGTAAAGCCACTCAAGTACTTCCAAGTTGTACATACGAACTGCACCGCGTATGGCTTTGTCCGTAAACCCTTCTGTCCGGTTTTGGTCGAGCCACTTTAGCACTGCAAGGTGATTGTTTTGTGCTGCTTTATCCATCGCTTTTGTGGTGCAGCCCTCCGATCGATTCGCATGCAGCCATTCCACCACACCGATATGTCCATTTCTAGCAGCAGAATCCATGGCGTGAGTTGTACAACCCTCCTTTCTTTTGAGATGAAGCCACTTCACCACGTCTAGGTGTCCGTTTCCAGCGGCATAATCCATAGCATCGGTTGTACAACCTTCCGTTCTATTGGAGCCATGTCGAGGTCACCTTCCATCGCAGCCCCATCCATTGCTCTTATTGTGCAACTTGCATTGGTGTTCTCATGGAACCATTGAACCACATCTAAATGACCTCGGAAAGCAGCTTCAGCCATAGTACCATCGTAGCATCCTTCTCTACAATTTTCGTGAAGCCACTTCACG
Source organism: Phytophthora colocasiae (assembly GCA_018806915.1). Taxonomy (NCBI): domain Eukaryota; phylum Oomycota; class Peronosporomycetes; order Peronosporales; family Peronosporaceae; genus Phytophthora; species Phytophthora colocasiae. The sequence continues at coordinate 1,318,054 of JAGKQI010000078.1, read as the reverse complement.
ACATCCAGGTGGCCGTTTATCGCTGCATGATGCATCGCATTCGTACTGCAGCTGTGTGAGGTATTTTCGTGAAGCCATTCTACAATACTGAGGTATCCACCCTCTGCGGCACAGTCTATGGCTTTATTCGTTGAGAATCCTGCGGCTACGAGGCACTTTACAATATCAAGATGGCCATTTCTTGCAGTGCACTAACAGCTTCTGGTGAAGGTGCTCAAAGGCGGACTCGGGGTACCCAATTTCAGAACGGAGCTAATGGCTATGAGTGCAATGGTGGTGGGAGAATGGGCGTTGACGACCAACCCCGCAAAGAAGAGAATCGGAGACGTCCTGCAGCTCAGGGACAGCGGTGACTGCGATCACCTCACGACGGCACCAACAGGACAGCGAGGAAAATGGAGGAAGTCATTACGGGCTACGGGCAAACCATGGGTGGAGTTGTTTTTCAGGGAGAGGACAGAGCCGGTAGCCGATTCAGAGTCACAATTGAGCGAACTCAGGAAAGGGCTGCGGTATAATGCAGGGATGGTCACGCAATGGACTTCAAAGGGGTTAGTGCTTCGTTGCTATGGAGACGCGAAAGAGAGGTCGATAAGTAAGAAGAGGAGGAGGAGGCAAGAAGCTGGGGAGTGCTCATTGGCGGCCATCCGACTGGTGCAGTTGCAAAGTATGTGGGTGGGAAACTCGCAAGGGCATCGGGGGAAGTGGACAGACTATAAAGACATATTCCCAAGAACGCAGGGCTTCACGCTTGGGGATTTGATTGACATCACCCACGAGGACGATGGAGCACTGCTGATGTGCCCCAAGACACACGTCATGCCATTGGAGAGCAGGATGGCTCACCAATTCAGAGATATCTGTTTGTGCATCCTGACCAACTACCCGGAGCTGGCAGGGGCCCAACGGGATGAAGCGCTATTGACAGTGGTGCACAAACTGGAAGATCAGCATCACGTGTTTGAGGCAGGAGCAGGATCTAAGCCCACGATCGAGCATTCGTGGGGTTTCAGCGGCCAACAAATTGATTGGGCGGAGGACAAGCAGACGGCAGCGGAGGCGGTAGCGGCTTTCCTGAAGGTGGACGCAAGGACGGTGAGCGTGGCACCGCACCCGAGGTGGAGTAAGATGATGCCTCTATGGGTCGGGAAGAGAAGGTGGACACAATCACGCAGAAGTTATAAACGGCTGATCAATAGGGCAGTGGCCAAGGAAGCGAGGGCAGTCCACAAACGGATAAGAGGCAAGATGTACGACCAGCATGCACCGGTGGCGAGCGCATTAGACAAGCTAGCATGGAGGAAAATTCATCGGATGGAAGGAGCATCGGCATATCATAGGCAGAACATGTACAGACTAAAGATGAACCGTCTCAGAGCATGGGCCGGCGAGGAGGAGGGTATGCACTGTCAGGCGCCGAGTTGCGCACACTCGAGTGAGGGTGGAACGATACACCTAGCATGGGAATGCCCAGATGCACAGCGATATTGGACGGTGTGGCTGGATGCATGGAGGTGGGGTGATAGCACGTCGAGGCAAGACAAGGGTGCGCCGATTCAAGACATTTTTGGACTGAGGCTGTCCAAAATGCCGGAGTGGTTGGTAAGATGGGGTGTAGATATGGGATTGCAGGACTGGGTGAAGCTCCATCAAACCACCCAGAACGAAATGTGGGCATTGGGAGTTGCGGTGACGGTGACAGCAATCTGGCGTTGGAATGTAGATCGGATTCACCCTGGAGTTGGAACACCTCGACAGTTGGCCGAGGCTATTGGGTTATGGAGAATCGCGATGAAGGAGGCGTACGAGCGGTACAGACTGACACTCTCCCCGATCACAGCCGACTCTATTGACAGGATCAAGGCGGCGGCCGCCATCACAGGCAATTGGACCAACACAGCAAGACTTCAAGAGGAGACGATTCCGGACGAATTTGTACGTGTGGCGTTCTTTGACGGGGGATCACGGGGTAATCCAGGTCCAGGTGGTAGTGGCAGCGTGGTCATCAAGATAGGCGGCGGCGGCAAGGCAACAATCGAATGGGCAGCGGCGACGGCTCTCGGCGGGGCGACCATGACGAATAACGTTGCGGAATTTATCGGCTTGCATCGATTGCTAACTCATGCGGTCAGTAAGGGGTGGAGGAAGATACATGTGGTCGGTGATAGCATGATGGTTATTCGAATGATGATCAGCAAAACGCCACCGAAATCAAAGAAGCTTAAGCATTGGTATCAGGCAGTCAGCAAGCTAGCAGATATGTGTGCGGTGGGATCGTGGAGCCATCACTATCGTGCGCACAACAAGATGGCTGATTGGTTGGCCAACGAGGCCATGGACAGAAGGACGAGCGTTATGGTCACGTTTACAGACGACGGAGCTACCCATCGGTTACAGGAAGGGATTGTCGAGAGGATGGAGGGGGATGTAAGTAAGTGGTTGGCTGAGAGAAAGCAAGAGTAGAGGGAGGAGTAACGGGGATGTGAAGCGTGTAGTAGATGAGATGAGGAGGACTCGTACGGACATTGCAGCCGGACGGGGATGGTAATTAGAGTTCACTTCCAGAGACGGAAACAGTAACACAATATACCTTACCAAAATATTAAAAAAAAATAAAACAGCTTCTGGTGAAGAAATGCTTCCAATGGGAGACGAAAGCAGTCGAAGTTTTCCTGAGCGAGGCGAGGGAAAACATGTTTTCCAGGTTTGGATTGCGATGCCACAAACCTAGGCTGCCATCCTCGACAAGAAACTCACGACGAAGTATTCTTATCCCGCGACGTAGTGTAGGAGTCGTAAACTTAGTCAGTCATTCAGTAGTTTCCTACGAGCAGCACAAGCAAACGCCTTCAACTGACCACGATGTCTCCAGCTACTCTTCCGCGCGGCGCTACCCTTCTTCTCTTCCCAGAAGACGTTGAGGGAGCAATATCAACCCCGACTTACGTGAAGGTGAAGAGTTCACGAGGCGCCACGGTCTCTGTTCAACTTGATGAAGCTTCGAACGGTGCTACCCAAACGCTCAAGCTTCCACGTGTCACTGCGCTGACACGGAGGATTAACCTCAGCGATGAAGGCGAGCTCCAGCTCGGAACGTGGGTACGAAAGGGTGTGTATTGCACTGGTGGACGGGGAATACCGATACGGCCAGGTAACGGGCTATTCCAACTCCGACCTTATAGTATCCACGTCACACGGTCCTATTCAAAGCCAATCTGGATGCTATCTGCGGGGAAGTATACCCAGTGATAGCAATGATAATGGGGTGCAAAGCAGTTCCCGGTCAGCAACTGGAACTACCCTGCCCTTGAACGGATGCACGAAGCAATGTTCACTACGATCATCAATCCAACCAATCCTGGACAAGGCCCACCTTCCGTCGCACAGCTGTTGCGTGACCACGACATACACGTCTCGTCAGTGTACGATTGCCTTTCGCTGTGGACGGATGCGCTCACGGGCGTACATGCCCCGCGTATCGCTCCAGCATGTGATTAACCACGTTTACTACGTAGACGGAAATGCTCCTCTACCACCCCAACTCGAACATGCCTTTGGACCATCGTTCTGTCAGCAACCAACCTCGGAGATTATACCGTCTTCCAAATCCTGATAGCCAACATCGTCAGAAACAGCCAGGGTAACAGGAACCCAAACCAACGCTCAGGCCACAACACTTCCGTCTTCTTTGATCCTACAGTCGTCGATGATGATATCGAAGTAGCGGCAGATGAAGCGTCCGTTGCCCACATGCTGTTGGCGAATGAGCCGTCTCGTTCACGGCAGCCGACGAGGACAGCGCCACACACAGCGGCAGACACCGCGTTGCTATCAACCAACCAAACGCCGACCCCAATGGAGCATGAATCCTCTCAAGAGCACGAGATTCGAGCTAATTCGTCTTCACAAGCCCCATTTGCTCCCGTACCACCTCGATTCAAGGCGACCAGCTAGTTCACAACCTACGGCGACGCTAACACGACGGCTGGATGGAGAACTACCACCGGCCAAGCGGAGTAAATTCTCCTTCAGCCCTTCGCTCGAGCAACGTCGGGTTCACGAAGTCATAACTGCAGAAGCACACAAAGGTAAGTCACCTTCTGTTTTTGTCGAATCAATGGTGTCCAACAAGGCGATCACGTTGTGGGCATATCCTGGTGTATCTACGAGCTTACGACTTCCAATTTGGATCACGAGGACTCTCTATCCTTCACTTTACTCCCGTTGAACAAATTGAGCGACTTCGTCGGCAACGCGAAAACTTCATCAGCATGAGCGACTTCTCCGTCTCTGCAAAGTTTATTCCAGCCCCAGAACCATCGTCGTGGGACGATGTTATGGCTGCCGCGAATGGATTTCAGCAATACTGTGTGTTCATGTGTGATTCCACAACCCGAGACCTTGCGACAGCAACCTATACACTCCTTGGCGCGCTTCGAGCACGTAACCTTTGGCCTCAAGACCAGCTCCCTACTCTGATACTGTGGGTTGACTCTCAGCTGGAAGACTACCGTAACGCGATTATTGCAGACCTTACAAGTCTGACTTCAACTCGCGGACAAGTCTCTGTGGCAATGAACCCCTTCAATCCCCTGAGCTTCAAGGCATTCTCTTCTCCTCCCAGCGGGATCCGAATGGATGCATTACAAACAGCACATGACACCTCATCGCGTGAACACTCGCAGCAGCGATCGCGAAGTCATCCGGGTCGTAAAGGAGACAGCTCAACGTCATTCATTCCCCGACACGAAGGAAAACAGGTGTGCCTAAAGTATTTGTCCAAGAAGGGCTGTCCTTCAAGCGATCCTGATACCTGCGTCTCGCCATACCGAGTTCATTTCTTCCCAGCCGCTTTAACCGACAAGCTCAAGAACTACCTTCGGCGTAAGTTTGGTGGCGTCAACACCAAATACGATGACAATTGATGTGTTCCAGACGGAAATGGTCTAACCGGCAGTGGAACACGAAATTGGACCGAACGAACCAAGCGCACGGTGACAACTTCCCGAGCATTCCTAGATTTCCCCACGTCGGCCACATTAAGGTCCAAGTCTAATCGCGGTCGTGTACTGGAGTGCGAATCTTTCCAAGGAAGTCCACGTTCCCAACGGTGTACGTCTGAAAGCGTACTACTCAAAACATCAAACATTGCCCCGCCAAGTCCAGATGTGGACTGCAACAATCATCTACGACTCCGCCCGGCCATTTCGGCCGCTGCCGCGCAGCCATCCCTCCGTCCTACCGCTCGAGTAGGCGTAGAGCAACTATCCCTCCGTTCGCCTTTTCAGGCCAACGTTAATCAACCTTCACTCCGCTCGTGCATCTCGACGGGCGTCGAGCAAACCTCTCTCCGATCAGTCAATTCGGCTGACGTCGAGCAACATACACTCCGTTCGACCAGCGTGGTCAACGTCGAGCATCACCTCTCCTTTATCGACAGAGCGAAATGTCCTACTTGGGAAGATGTCCGGAAGAAATTGCAACAACTGTCGGACATTGATAACGCAGCCCGAATTAACAAGCTCAACGAGACCTGCACACAACTAGGTATACGGCCACCAGTACCAGTGCCATTACGCCAAGCAAACGGGAAATATCAATTAAATGGAGAAAAACAGCGGGTGGTGTCCACCATGGCTCTCAAACATAGCTTGAGCCTGTCCGAGATCGTTGAATTGATCCGTGGCCAGACCGGACAGGACCCACGACTCCAACAAAGCATGGGATCCCATGCGCCTGACGAGACTCCTTGACGGCTACAAGCACAAATCTCTGCTCAACGACATGGCTCGAAATGGGATTCAGCCAACCTGGAAGACTGCCGCGCCAGATCAAACAAATTCTGTCAGAAATCATCGATCAGCTTCAGGAAATACTTGAATGCAGTAATCAAGGCAATCCGATCAGGTCAAGACGCCGGCCAATCATCTCGTACTAGATATCGCCGTACTCGAAGTCTGGAAAGATATTCAAATTAGTCCGCACGGCGCTGTGGAAAAGAAGGACTGTGACCCGGACGAAGAAATCCGGCTCATTCATGACCCTGTCATTTCGATCAGGCCATTCTACAAATGATCAATCCCTCTCATGATGGTGTTCCCGAGCTTGACTACAAAAAGTGTAGCACACATTGCACGGAGGATCGAGTGGTGCCACCGCAAATACAAAGGCACGGTAGTCCGACTGATGAAAGGTGATGTTAAAGGAGCATTCCGACATCTTATGAGTGGGCAGTGGGCACGTTCGGTGGATGGCCGCTACCATCCCGGAACATAACGTACTCATCATCGACCTATCTGCCCCCTTTGGATGGACAAGTTCTCCGGCCTATTATGGCGTTGTCGGTGGTGCAATTTCATGGCTAGTTGGCCGCGAATGTCCAGCCTCAATGGATTCCAGTTCAACCGACATCAACCCCTTCTACCCATATGAATGGGTAGATGACCACGTCATGGTGGAGACCAGACAGAGGCAGTCGACTTCAGCTAGCAAACAGAAACTCTTCGTATCGCCATGCTAGCGGTATTGGGCCCGACAGCAATCAACGACAAGAAATTCTCAAACTGGGAGACTCGTTTACAAGTCCTTGGACTAATCTTCGACACCGTGGAACGCACGATCTCAATGCCACAAGACAAGATACTCAAGGCTCTTGACCGAGTACAAAAGCTGCAACTCAAAAACCGAGTGACGAAAACGGAACTGCAACAGGTCATCGGGAGTCTACGACATGTGTGTCTGTGCATTAATTCCGCAAAGGCCTTTTACCAGCACCTTCATCATGCCAGCCTTAGAGCCCCTCGAAACGGAACTTATTGTGCTGGACGAGACGATGCGGCTCGATTTGCAATGGTTTGAACTGATCCTGTCAAGAGGACAACTCCGGAATCTACCGCTCTCTCAATTCACGAAACATCAACCTCCCGATGTACATCTTTACATGGACGCAAGCAACTCTGGCTTGGCTGTCCTGAACCCAGCCGACAGACAGTTTATTCAGGTCAAATTCGATGAACCTGAGCAAAAAGTTAATCCAGGCAGCAGCAGGACCTGACGGATTCAACATTAACGTGAGGAGCAGCTCTGTGTGGCTCTTGCTGTTTGGTGTTTTGGACCTGCCTGGAAAGGAAGACACCCTCAGGATTGACCTACGTCCAAGTATGGTCCGACAACACTTCTGCAATCTCTTGGACTAATCGAGCTTCAAGCCGAAACTGCATGGCTCAAAGAAATTAACAGAGCAATTGGTCTCGCCGAAGCCATATATGGCATCCGACTCAGTTGTAAACACCTACCAGGAGCGATCAACACTATGGCCGACGCAGGATCCCGAGCATGGACACCAAATCACGCAAAAGTCTGGTCTAACCTCTCGTCTATGTGGTCTCAGATCCCCGTGCCGACCGTAATTCGCAAGATTTACGCCACATTCTCGCTCAACTTCAATCCTACGCATTGGCCCCAGGCTCAAGACCTAAGTACGAAGCTACATGGAGAAGATGGTCATCTTGGTGTGCACAACGCGGATACTCGCCATGGTTACCCGAAAATGTTCAACAGCACTCATACCAACTCGTCTTGTACGCCATCAACTACTGGTACTCGGGATCTACCTCCGGCCAAACTCTCGCTATCGGCACCGTGCTGTCCGCGCTCAGCCACATTGCGTGGTATCATAAGCGCGATAGAGGATATTCCGTCGGTCTCCATGCAGGACACGAGATGGCCCTGCGCGGGATGCAAAGGTTGTCACCTCCCCCGAAGCAGAAACAACCAATCACCAAGGAAATCCTCAAAGCGATGCGCCAACAACTCGACTTCAGAAATTCCCGCGACCGCGTTCTCTGGGGGGCTGCGGTCGTGGGCTTCTTCTTTATGCTCCGACGATCAGAGTATCTAGCCGATAGCAAGAAAGTGAAACCGTACATTATCCAAGCTGCAGACGTGATATTCTCCAAGGGCTGTGGATCTACAACTACAAACCTTCAAGATGCCGTGGCCGTAACAATCAAATTCCGGGGAAGCAAAACCGATCAAGTAGGCACCAGCACCTCTCGTTTTCTGCATCGCTCAGGTTCGAAGTGGCTGTGTCCTGTACTAGCAGCTTGGGAGCTCAAGCGGCATGCGATGCAAGAAGGAACCGGACTGGCGTTGTGTTCTGTCGACTCCATCACGGTTCTTCCATCAAGCAGCCTCTCGGATGCGATCAAGTCAGCCGCCGCGTCAGTAGGAGCGGATCCAATTCAATTCGGTACACACTCCATGAGAAGCGGTGGCGCCACGGCGATGTTTTCAGCAGGAGTCGACCGACTCACGATAAAACTGTTTGGAAGGTGGTCGTCAGATACCTACGAGCGCTACACGAGGATCAACGAATTGGCGTCGAAGTCTCTCGCAACCAAAATGACGATCGGCGCATTGTCACGAGTTAGCCCGGCTGCACCGGTGGGGCTCCGTCCAGCTCCAATTTCGAGCCGGCCTCGCTAACTCACTACAACACGACGTGACTGTGCCCCACATCGCTGTATATTGACATGGAAATCGAAGTTTTCCTGAGCGAGGCGAGGGAAAACATGTTTTTCAGGTTTGGATTGCGATGCCACAAACCTAGGCTGCCATCCTCGACAAGAAACTCACGACGAAGTTTCTTATCCCGCGACGTAGTGTAGGAGTCGTAAACTTAGTCAGTCATTCAGTAGTTTCCTACGAGCAGCACAAGCAAACCCACCACTCCACGCCCTTCGGAGGGGGGGGGCTCCGTCCAGCTCCAATTTCGAGCCGGCCTCGCTAACTCACTACAACACGACGTGACTGTGCCCCACATCGCTGTATATTGACATGGAAATAAGCGAATAATATCCAGGTGGCCACTTCCAGCAGCTTTTAAATATGCATAACGAACGTCGCACATTTGCGGGTAGTGGTGAATTAACCAAGTGAGAGTGGTGATATGTCCACGAGCTGCTGCTGTATAAACATATATCTTGTCCTGTGGAGTTAATTCTGAAAGAAAAACTTTTCGAATCGGCTCGTCCATCATCCACTGTAGTACATGAAGGTGACCGCAATTGGTAGCAATCTGCACAACTCCAACCAAATCCAATTCTTCCAGTGCATAATGAGGGTTCTGATCAGTGTCCCGCTCAGTCAGTAAGCTGCAAGCCCATTTAACCATTGCCAACTCCCCTTTTTCAGCTGCAGCGAGCACCCACACTACGATGTCATCCGCAGAGGCTGTCGATAGGTAGCCATTTTGCTAATTCAAACTGCCCTTGAAAAATAGCTATACGAACAGTATAAGCATCCCACTCGACATCACATTTGCACTCAAGTAGCCACTTTACAATGTCGGATAGGCCACGGTTTGTAGCCGCTAGAACTAGTTGTTCCCCAACACAGCAGTTTCGAAAGTGTTTTGTCAATAGTTGAACCATTTTCAAGTTCCCCACCTCCACCGTCTTGCTCAAACATTTCTCGAATTGCCGTTGTAAAAACCATTGGATGGGTTAGCAGCTTTCTGTCTTGCAAGAAGTCGTTCAACTAGATGATGGAAGTTGGACGCGCAGGCTTCAGTAAGAGTCCATTTCCAGGAGCCATCGAGAAACTCATCAAGTTTGGCAACAATATGAGGTACATACAGCATATCGGGACCATTTTGAACTACCACTCGTACACAGGTTAGTGCTATCGGGAAGTTGTTTTCACTCAGTTGTGGGGCATGAAGCTTGATGTATTGACACCGCCTCCTGCACGGGTGTGGCGAGGAGGGTTTTAACTAGCTCTAGATTCAATGTAGTTGTTGTGCTTGTGGCAAATAGCAGAATAACGACAATTCAACTGCGTTTCTTGTCTGGCTCTGCTAGCCAGTCATCTGAACGACTGGCGACCAAGTGGCTATCGGCACCGAGGCAGAGTGAAGTCCGAACCCTCACCCAACCGCAAAAAGTTACTTTCACGCTGCAAAAGTATCCATTCTCGGTGCCGGAGGATTTATTCGGCTTCGCTTGTTTCTTCCAGTCATCGTCTTAACACTTCTAATCCGGCGTTACGGATTCTCCGGAATCTAATTTATAGAGGTGAAACTATTCAGCAATGTCCTCAACAGACTTCGACGCAGCCAAAATCCGCATATAGAAGTTTGTATGAGATAAATTTAAGCAGGCCAGTTGTAGTGTCTGTGTCTGATGAGACATGAGATTTGCTTGAAGGGGTTAGGGTAACAGATATAAATATCCAGAGAGACGCGTGGCCTCTGCCAACCCTTCATTTCGAAATCAGCGCCGGACGAGAGAGTTTGATTCATGACAGTCGTGCTCGCGTTCGAGAAGTCCTTCCAGCAGATATGGCGCGAATTGACGAAGAAGGGTTGGACGTACCGCAGATCGACAGGCCTCAGTAACGCCCAGAGATACCTGCCGCCCGATGGGAACCTGAAAGGGGCTGAAGGCATCGACTTCTTTGTTGGTAGGTGGTCTACGGAATCATACATGCATACTACTTGCTAACATAAGCGTCGTTTTAGGTGAGGATAGTTTGATGCGCTACTGCCGGCGTCAAGGGTGGCTGGAGTTTGGCCCAATAGCGCAAGGCACGGAGCCACCGACAACACCTCAATCTATAGCTGCAACAAATGAATCAGCCGTGCAGCTGCTTGCTGCTGAAAAGGGTGTTGCACGCAAGATGCCAAGATCTGCAAGTAAGGCCACACAAGGTGCCACGACCACGCCGCCGGACCAACGGAGTACTTCTACAGGGAAACGACGGGCACCGGCAAAACGGGCATCATCCAAACGGAGAAAGAGCGGTAAGTTTGTATCTAAATGTTTGTGAAGCTGTCGGTTGACTGATTGAACTGTTATGGAACTTCCAGTTGATGTCATCACGGAGTCAATGCCTTGTCTTCATGAACGAGTGGAATTACATCTTCCGGAGGAGGCTGAAGTAGTTGTTGATTCTCCGCGTCACGCTGCTGTGGACATTACGTCAACGACTGAACTTGCTGTTACGGAGACTCCTGTGGACATTACGTCAATGACTGAACTTGCTGTTACGGAGACTCCTGTGGACATTACGTCAACGACTGAACTTGCTGTTACGGAGGCTCCTGTGAACATTACTTCAACGGCTGAACTTGCTCTTACGGATGCCCACGCGGATACGGCGCCTTCTACTGAAGATGCTCTTACGGACGTGAGGGTCGAACATGTTGGTGTTCGTCGGTCCGTGGCAGCTGTGTCGCTGGACGACTTCGACTCAGAGGACTTCTTGACCGCATTGAAGCGCGACCAACTTTTTGCCTCCACCGAACCAGACGATCTCAATACTGGAGAGAGTGATTGGTTGCTCGAGCTCAACTCTGACGCTGAAGGCGACGAAGAATCCATTCTGCTCGACGAGGACGAGTATGATCCAGACGACGATAAAGATTCTGTTGCGCACGAGGGCCTAAACGATGATGAGCGCGAAGAAGAAGAAGAAGAAGGTGTTGACGCTGACGAACTGCCAGTGGAGTTCGAGCTGACTGATGAGGAGTTGGATCAGCTACAGGCTGATGGATGGGATACCTTCGACGAGCAACACTCTGGTCAAGTTCTTCTCGATCCGATGCCGCTGTATGACGGTCCATCAGGGCCTACGAGAGCGGCACTTGCGTATGCAGAGAGCCCGTTGGCAATCTTCTACTTCTTCTTGCCAAAAGAGCTTTGGCGGATGGTAGCAAAGGAGACGAACAGATACCGCTCCGACAGCATCGACGAAATTGCGCAGGGAATGCGAGCGCGAGCTCGTGCGAGACGTGAGACAACACCTTCCACCATTGTGCTCTCTGTTGAAGAGTACCGGACCAAATTGAAGCGCAAGAACCCCATACAACCTCATGAGCTCGTGCGTTTCGTAGGTCTACTGATTGCGCGATCACTTGAGCCTCGACGCGAGAGTCTAAGTCGTCACTGGATTACCAAGATTGAAGGAGCGCTGTCACGCGGGACTTTCGGGCAGTTCATCAGTCGTGACCGGTTCCACGATATCGCGCGTTACCTCCACTTCAACAACAATGCCAACCAAGCCGACAGCGGCGACCGAGCTTTCAAGATCAGACCTGTCATTCAAGCTCTTCAGAAGACGTTCTTCCGTGGGTATCGCATGGGATCTCGTATCTCTTTTGACGAAGGAATGGTTCCAATGCGGCACCGCCGGAACCCGATGCGCCAGTTCATGCCGATGAAGCCCAACAAGTGGGGAACGAAGTTCTACTTGACGTGCTGCGCTGAGACCGCGTATTGCGCCAGGTACGGAATTGCTTTCGACGGAGGATCCGTTATACCTTCAGGATGTTCCGCAGTTTATTCAGGAGAAGGCTGAACGTGTTGTGTTATCTGATCAGGCTTGAGATTTACTGCGGCAAGAAAAATGCAAATGAGGAGGCTGTTGCTCAACGTGCTGTGATCACGAATCTCTCGCACGTGCTTCGAGGCCAACCAGCGCAGCGTCTGATCTGCACAGACAATTTCTACACGTCCATTCCTTTGTCACACAAACTACTCAGCATGGGGTATTGCCACGTTGGGACCATGCGAAAAGATCGAAGAGGCTGGTGCAAGGCCATCGACTTCACGCAGAAGAAGCGGCCCAAGCGGATGCCACGTGGGACGTATCGTGTAGGTGTCTGGCGGGATCATCCTGAGATTGTGGCGCTGGCTTGGATGGATAACAAACCCGTCCGGTTCCTCGGTACAGGCTGCTCAACGCAGCTAACAGAAGTCACTAGGCGAGAGCGCGACGGCTCAGTCTCGACAGTTCCCTGCCCCCGGCTCGTGCGTGAATACCATGAAGCTATGGGAGGCGTGGATGTTCATGATCAACTACGACTACAACGATACTCCATACAGCGTGCAATTCGGATGAGGAAGTATTATAAGACCATTTTTCTCGGCTTGGTCGATCTGGCCATGGTGAACGCGTTCATCGTGCACAAGATCGCGATGCAACGTCGTGGCAAGCCGGTTCCCACGCATGCAGCGTTCATGAGGCGCCTCCACATCGACCTACTCAACCAAACCAATGAAGACTTTGTTGGCGGCGACGACTTGGAGGATCTCGTAACGGAGCCGCTGCCACGCCATCCACACATCCTAGAGAAGACCGTCGAGATGAATGGTTTCAAGCGGCGCCAGTGGTTGTGTAAAGTCTGCTCTGCGTACGCTGGCGCTGGTGTACGGAGCTTCGAGACAAGCTTCTTCTGCGCAACATGCTCACGCGAGAAGAAAGGAAGGGTAACGCTTTGCAACAAGCCACGCCGGCTAGAGCACGGCAGCGCTCTCACGTGCGATCAAGTTTGGCATCAGAGCTGGAAGAATGGGACTGCCATTCCACCGCAGTTGCAGCACAAGATTCGGTTCGTCAAGAAGCGTAGGCCAGAGGTAGCGGAGGAGGAGAACTAAAGTGAGAATTGAGTTGAGAATTCCTTTGCAGAATATAATGACTGTCGTTTCTTACCTTGGTTGTCCCATCGTTGATGCTGTGAATAACGGTTTTGCAGGGAGATTTCAATGCAGAGTTTTTTGCGCCGTTCTTGTACTGCACATCACACTATTCTAGCCAATCATTGGACTCGTTCTGACTACGTGTCATGCGAAAGGGCTTGAACCATGATAAATTGTACTGATTTTCCGGTATATGTTAATTCATATATTAAATATGACGGAGAATCCGGAATTCCGATCGGATTGGAAGGGTTAAATGGAGTCGTCTGATGGGAATCCTGAAGGTTTGATTATGAATTCTAAATGATATTGCATCAAGCGCGGCTCCACCCCCCACCCATACTCGTATCCTTGGGCTTTCAACTGTAAAATACAACGGTGGCCTTCAGATTGGTAGCTGCATTTTCCTGAAAAGTGTTTTAATTCGTCAGGAAGAATACTCGGAATCTCCTAACGGTTGCAAAGCACCCTTAATGTTTCCGTGTGCAGGAATGCGATTTCTGACGTCGTACACCTCGTAGGTCCAATGATCCAGATCCGATGACATCTTGATGCAGATGATATATTCGACACCCGCACGTTGCCTGTACACATTCACCTTGGCGTGAACCGAATCCCAACTTTGGTTGTTGAGGATCTCTACGATGACTGTTACCCATTGTCGTGGCTCGATGCCAGTAGGGAATTGAATCCCTGGTACGGTGCTCATGGGTCGATATGTGTTATCCGCTTCGTACGTTGCCTGGTTTGGAGTATAGAGCGTCATACTACCCGTATAAGCCAGAAGACGACCGAGTTGTCCGACAAGCATTGACTCGCAGGATCTGGCTGCACACTCATGCCCACCACTCATAGTGAATTCCACCAGCCATACGCTTTCGTCAGCCCATACGAGCTGATTGAGATGGCGATTGGGAGGAAGCGTGCTCCTAGCGACATACCGGTTCCACGTTTCCAAAGGTATGTGCTGTTCCACGAGGAAGTCGCCACCGTTTGCCAATCTCCGAGCGTTGCCTAGATCAAGTGTCTTCAGACTGCTCTTCAATCTCTCCATGGCACCGCGCGCTTCCGCTGAGATGGCTTCGAGCGGAGGTCTAATCATCAGTTGTTGTCGAGAGTGTGGCAATATCTTCCCTTCCCCGTCGGACAAGCTGTACACGTCCCAGCCTTGGGACTTGCGCAGACTGATGGAATCCGTGTGGTTGCATGCCTTCGGGTTTGACAATTACGAAGAAATTCACAAAAGAGATGTTGGAGAACTTTTTGTGCGTTTTCCTACAGAAACTATGAACCTCCGATTGAAGGAAGATGACGAGACACACTCCGATAGTGAAGCTCATTTCAGAATCCACCGACTCGAGGGAAGATGGTGAAGCTGTTTTGTGCGATCGTTGGGGAGGGAAGTGCGTTCGAGGTGAACATCGGCAATACTGAGTCGGTTTCCGCGTTGCAGGAGGTGATCAAGGTTCAGAACAAGGACGACCCAACCCTGAAAACTGTAGCTGCGAAGAACCTGCAACTCTTCCTGGCGAAGACAGAGGAAAGCGGCTGGTTGTCATATGACGAAGATCTGGTCAATAAGCTGCTGCAGAACCGTGTTGACACTTCAAAGTTGAAGGCGTTATGGCCCACGTGGAAGTTGAACAGAGCTAAAGATCCGCGGTTGTTTGGGGAAGATGTACCGCTTGGAGAGGATGTGGTTCACGTACTCGTGAGACTTCCTGAGGAGCAATCTGTGCCGAGTCGGACGCGAGTGCACTCCGAAATCGAAGATCAGAAGCCGATGAAGAGACTGAAAACGAGTGAAGTGAAGAAGTGGGAATGGAAGGAAGAAGAACCGGTGTATTCTAGAGACTCTAGGCTCTTCTTCGTCAATCGAGAGAAGGCGGTGAAGGACCTCGTCGAATTCCACAAAGTAAATTTCAATCGGGCGAGAGATCGATATGGCCTAACATGGGTGATTCCGCTTTTGGACAATGTGTCTGGACTCGGAAAGTCGAGATTTGGTCAAGAGTACATTCGGAGATGCCAGTCGCTAAGGCCTGACACGACAGCGGATGAATTTATGAACACTCTATGCAGTTGCCACACGATACGTATCACGTTGGCACAATCGCATGTTCTGGACGAGAATGGTGACTTTGATTATTATCTAGCGTCACAAAGTTTGATCGAACTTATCCGAGATTTCTTCGAAGCGAATTATGACGTTTTACCCCACGCTTTCGACAACCTCAAAGACAAGTCCCTCTTGGTAAAGTTAGCGAAGGAAGTGGGGCCCCTTTTCATTGTGATCGATGAAATCGGCTTGACTTTTGACCACAACAAACTGGATAATGCTGCGAGGAGAGAACAATTCTTCGAGTTTTGCAAAATGTTGCAACCTCTGTTTGAGAATCGGAAACTGTTTTTCCTCATTGCCGGTAGAGCGTCGTTTCTGAATCATGTCGCGAGAAGATCACTAGATGCTAGTCGTTTCGACTTTATGCGACTTCACCTTCATCTTCTTCCGCCCGAAGCGATCAAGACAGTTATCGAAAATACGCGATGGGAAGCGACATCAAGCGAGAGTATTAAACATCATTTGAAACTTACTGACAATGAATTGATGAATCTTTCAGCTCGTCTCGCAGAAACGACATTTGGTCATCCGCGATCGTTGGTGGAGGCGTTTAAGACGTGCGAATCTTATGACGAACTCTTGAATTACACGCCTAAACCACTTACAGATGTCGAGTGGAAATGTTTCTTTGAGAAATTGTGGCTGTATCGGTCGCCGCTTTACTATCTCATGGAATGCGCACTAGTCAGACAAGAAGCCGACTTGTCATTATCCTGGATAGACGACAGAGGCAAGGAGATTACGTACGAGGAAATGGTGAGTGCGTTCGGCATAAGATGGGAGGGGAGCATGGAGAGTGCGAAGTTGTTCATGCCGGCGTACATACAAAAACCGATTCTGGCAGCCGTGTTCAAAGTCAAAGAGCTGCTGCAGAAGGTTGTACCTGCCATTTCCCACCTTTCGATCGACTATCCTGACGTGTTCGAGATGCTTTGTTTGAATCGATTTCAAGAGATGTTTCCGAGTGAAGGTTGTCCACACGATGTGCTCCCTAGTTTCTTTACGGAAAAGCAACGATTTGGAAGGTGTCGTGGAGTACAATTCGCAGATCGTACGTTTAAAATGGTGGAAGCTGATGGGATGCGCGAACGTACACGTCAATTGAAATTGAAACAATGTCCACAGTCAGAATCAACCAACATCCTTCTGTCGACACAAGTGCAGGGAATGATATTAACGGTTGGTCTTGCTGTCAAAACCTGCAGTATTGTCACAGCAACACTCGTAGATGAAGAGCGTGAGAAATTCGACATACTTTTTAAAACGAATGATGGCTGTCTGAACGTTCTTTTCATATGCGCGACGAAGTATGGAGGTAATCTGCAAGAGGCATTTGGATCGGCGAAATCGATCATATACACGGAGGCGATGCAATCGACGGAAAAGAAGGTCACAACCCAGTACACCCATGAGGTCATCCTGCTGGACTTGACTACACCACAGAACCGTGCCGACTTTTTTGGACTTGTATGGAACGATACGTTGCAAACGCGTCTAGAGAACGTGATTCACAAAGGTGGAGGTGGAAACACTGACGAGTAAGCACGTTGAATTCGCAGCGGTTTGAGTGCCCCAGTTGAAAAATGGAGGAGAACGAACAGAGCATAAATCGTATAATTCAACTGAATCCATCGCCAATTTTCAGTTCATTACAGGTGAACAGCAGAATAACTTCTTTGGACAATTGTGGCTGTATCGAACACAGCTTAAATATCTCATGGATCGCACATTTCATTCGCAGCCGAAATTTGTTTTATTCTACCACAAATAGACTAACCTCGTGATCTTGCTTCATTGTGCATTGTGTCTATCGAATCCAATACGTCGGTACGATGGAGAACATCAGCCTCCTTATAAAAACACGAGATGAATACAATCAACTGGCCCACATTGGTCGTGGCACGTATGGAGATGTAAGTTCGCTAGGTATTCAAAGGTTTTAATTCGTATGACTTGATTTTTAAGTACTTTTCTTCAGGCATTCCTGTGTGAACGTGTTGCTACAAAGGAACAAGTGTGTCTAAAAGAGATCGATCTGACGTTCCAGTCCACGGAAGAACGGTAAACATTCAAGTTAAAGCATTCACTAGTACTATCTGAACGTGATTTTTGTAGAAAGAGGTGTCTGAATGAGGTAGCACTGTTACAGCTGCTTCCTTCCCATCCAAACATCATAAAGTTTCATGAAGCTTTCTGGGCTGACAATCCTGAAGAGAACCAGCAACTTCTCATCCTCAGTCTGGAACACGCAGATGGAGGAGACCTCGAGCAGTATCTACGTTCTAACTCAATCCAGGAGGATAAAGCTAGGAAGATATTCACTCAAGTAGCACAAGGAGTCGATCACTTGCACCGAAATCGTGTGGTTCATCGCGATCTCAAATGTGGCAACGTCTTCCTCTTTCAATCCGGACGAATTGTTCTGGGGGATTTCGGTACTTCCAAGCAGCTTCCACCAGCTTCTGACTCACAAGTGCTTGGGCCTGAGGACCTCACGTCGACAGTTGTCGGATCGCCGCTTTACATGAGCCCAGAGATGTTGGAAGACGAGCTCCATGGCTTCACTACTGACATTTGGTCGCTTGGCTGTGTCTTGTACGAAATGCTGACTGGGGAGCCAGCTTTTAGCGCTCCGTCGTATCCTGCGGTTGTTTATCGTATCACTCAAAGGTCAATACGAGCCTCTGAGTGCTGCAGTTACTGCAGAAGCAGTTGAATTGATAGCCAGTATGCTACAAAAGGACCCTGAGAACCGACCGAATATCGCAAAGGTGCTTCAGTCGTCTTGGCTTTAGCCTCTTAAGGTCTTGGAGGTCAACAAGGAAGAGACTCGAATTGATTGCTCTGCTGGCCATCCGATAGAGAGTCTCCCACCCGTGCCAGTACAGAGTGAAGCGAACACACCAACAGAAATGTCAGCTCAAAGACAAACATTCATATCATACCACCAGCTCCAGTAGAGCGGGTATCCCCAGCTCCGATACGCCGAGGAGTCCGATCACACCAGAATCGCAAGAAAAATGATCGTCTTTGGCGAGTTCCTTCACCGTTGATACGGGCATGTTGCTTGTTGTGCACTGTGTACGAGCAATTTACTTACGGGTAGTGTTTTGTAGCTTGACGTACAACCACAACCATCTCCAAGTCTCCCACAACGAAAACTTCTATCCATTCCATCTACGAAAGATGAGCGACATGGTGTTCCTGATCAACCAGTGCTAAGTCAACGATTGCACATGAAACCAACCAATATCAGAGCTCATCAATATCAGCAATGTTTTCTTCCCAACTTATCGGGCTTGAATAGATCTTGTGTCGCTTTATCCTCACCGCTTTTGCTGGTCCTACTTAACCGATTTTCGTCGCTTCATGCCCGTCTTCTCGTCTTGGGAAGAATTGAATGCAGAGGCAACTAACGCAGCGTATCTGATCGAATCCAGAGCTTTTCGCAAGTGGATTTTGGTCGCCAACACATTTGTGATCATGATCGTGGATGAAGGTTTGTCCGTCTCCAGGTAGCACTTGAGCAGCATCGTGAGTTTCGAGTTCCTGTAGGGAATGTGTCCTTTTCCCCTTCGAGCTTGTACTCTGATGCATTCCTTGAGGGATAGCAGACTCGAGTTAATCTCTCGAGCTTCCTTGTGCTCCTTGGAACTGCGAGCCAGACCTTCGCCCGTGTACTCCGCTCCAGCGAGATCAACCAGCACAAATATCCCACCAGGACACTTCGCCTTCTCTGCTTCAACACGAGCTTTCATAGCTGCCACCACAGCTTCTGCGGCGTCAACTTGGCTCTGCAACGTCTGCAGCCGATCTTCGTCCTCTTTAGGAGGCCGGACACCGGAAAGAACTGGTTTCCCATCTACGATTATGTACATGTGCGACTGGTTCGCAATATACAAGTCGTCACGAGCTTTTCCCAGAGGAATCACTCGGGACTGCACTAAGGCCACTTCCTGTCGAGCTTCTGCAAGTGCCGTCGTCACGATCTCGAGCAAGCCCCCCTCACTCTCTGCAAACAGATCTTGAACTAACCGCTGGCACATACCTAGCTCAGCGTCATATCCGAAAATCGTGTCTTCCCACTGCTCGTGTGGCCGTACGCGAAGCAACTCGACGTCACACCACTAGCATTCCCGGCTGGCCTCGGCAAGTCCAGCAGCAGCAGTTCCATCACTCACTTACCAATCTTGGGTGACGTGATACGCCTTCATCACATTTCACCTAATACGGACGGAAATTCTCCCTCCCTATTCATTCATTCCAGAATCCGCCGACTCGAGAGAAGATGGTGAAGCTGTTCTGTGCGATTGTCGGGGAGGGAAGTGCGTTCGAGGTGGAAATTGACAATACTAAGTCGGTTTCCGCGTTGCAGAAGGTGATCAAGAAGAAGATGAAGAACGACTTAACGGGTGTCGATGCTGACAAGCTACAACTTTTCCTGGCGAAGTCAGAGGAAAACGGCTGGTTGTCATATGACGAAGATCTGGTCAATAAGCTGCTGCTGAACCGTGTTGACACTTCAAAGTTGAAGGCGTTATGGCCCACGTGGAAGTTGAACAGAGCTAAAGATCCGCGGTTGTTTGGGGAAGATGTACCGCTTGGAGAAGATGTGGTTCACGTACTCGTGAGACTTCGTGAGGAGCAATCTGTGCCGAGTCGGACGCGAGTGCACTCCGAGATCGAAGATCAGAAGTCGATGAAGAGACTGAAAACGAGTGAAGTGAAGAAGTGGGAATGGAAGGAAGAAGAACCGGTGTATTCTAGAGACTCTAGGCTCTTCTTCGTCAATCGAGAGAAGGCGGTGAAGGACCTCGTCGAATTCCACAAAGTAAATTTCAATCGGGCGAGAGATCGATATGGCCTAACATGGGTGATTCCGCTTTTGGACAATGTGTCTGGACTCGGAAAGTCAGCATTTGGTCAAGAGTACATTCGGAGATGTCAGTCGCTCAAGCCTGACCTGACAGCGGATGGATTTAT
Source organism: Phytophthora colocasiae (assembly GCA_018806915.1). Lineage (NCBI taxonomy): Eukaryota > Oomycota > Peronosporomycetes > Peronosporales > Peronosporaceae > Phytophthora > Phytophthora colocasiae. The sequence continues at coordinate 1,297,468 of JAGKQI010000078.1, read as the reverse complement.
GAACACTTTATGCAGTTGCCACACGATACCTATCACGTTGACACAAGCGCATGTTCTGGACGAGAATGGTGACTTTGATTATTATCTAGCGTCACAAAGTTTGGCCAAGCGCATTCGGGCTTTCTTCAAAGCAAACTACGACGTTTTGCCCCACGCTTTCGACAACATCGAAGAGAATTACGAGAACATTTTGACGGATTTAACGGAGGAAGTGGGGCCCCTTTTCATAGTGATCGATGAAATCGGCTTGACTTTTGACCACAACAAACTGGATAATGCTGCGAGGAGAGAACAATTCTTCGAGTTTTGCAAAATGTTGCAACCTCTGTTTGAGAATCGGAAACTGTTTTTCCTCATTGCCGGTAGAGCGTCGTTTCTGAATCATGTCGCGAGAAGATCACTAGATGCTAGTCGTTTCGACTTTATGCGACTTCACCTTCATCTTCTTCCGCCCGAAGCGATCAAGACAGTTATCGAAAATACGCGATGGGAAGCGACATCAAGCGAGAGTATTAAACATCATTTGAAACTTACTGACAATGAATTGATGAATCTTTCAGCTCGTCTCGCAGAAACGACATTTGGTCATCCGCGATCGTTGGTGGAGGCGTTTAAGACGTGCGAATCTTATGACGAACTCTTGAATTACACGCCTAAACCACTTACAGATGTCGAGTGGAAATGTTTCTTTGAGAAATTGTGGCTGTATCGGTCGCCGCTTTACTATCTCATGGAATGCGCACTAGTCAGACAAGAAGCCGACTTGTCATTATCCTGGATAGACGACACAGGCAAGGAGATTACGTACGAGGAAATGGTGAGTGCGTTCGGCATAAGATGGGAGGGAAGCATGGAGAGTGCGAAGTTGTTCATGCCGGCGTACATACAAAAACCGATTCTGGCAGCCGTGTTCAAAGTCAAAGAGCTGCTGCAGAAGGTTGTACCTGCCATTTCCCACCTTTCGATCGACTATCCTGACGTGTTCGAGATGCTTTGTTTGAATCGATTTCAAGAGATGTTTTCGAGTGAAGGTTGTCCACACGAGGTGCTCCCTAGTTTCTTTACGGAAAAGCAACGATTTGGAAGGTGTCGTGGAGTACAATTTGCAGATCGTACGTTTAAAATGGTGGAAGCTGATGGGATGCGCGAACGTACACGTCAATTGAAATTGAAACAATGTCCCCAGTCAGAATCAACCAACATCCTTCTGTCGACACAAGTGCAGGGAATGATATTAACGGTTGGTCTTGCTGTCAAAACCTGCAGTATTGTCACAGCAACACTCGTAGATGAAGAGCGTGAGAAATTCGACTTGTTGCTTTCCAAGAAACAGGGCTGTCTAAACGTTCTTTTCATATGCGCGACGAAGTATGGAGGCAGTCTGCAAGAGGCATTTGAATCGGCGAAATCGATCATATACACGGAGGCGATGCAATCGGTGGAAAAGAAGGTCACAACCCAGTACACCCATGAGGTCATCCTGCTGGACTTGACTACACCACAGAACCGTGCCGACTTTTTTGGACTTGCATGGAACGATACGTTGCAAACGCGTCTAGAGAACGTGATTCACAAAGGTGGAGGTGGAAACACTGACGAGTAAGCACGTTGAATTCAAGATGACAGCAGCGGTTTGAGTGCCCCAGTTGAAAAATGGAGGAGAACGAACAGAGCATAAATCGTATAATTCAACTGAATCCATCGCCAATTTTCAGTTCATTACAGGTGAACAGCAGAATAACTTCTTTGGACAATTGTGGCTGTATCGAACACAGCTTAAATATCTCATGGATCACATTTCATTCGCAGCCGAAATTTGTTTTATTCTACCACAAATAGACTAACCTCGTGATCTTGCTTCATTGTGCATTGTGTCTATCGAATCCAATACGTCGGTACGATGGAGAACATCAGCCTCCTTATAAAAACACGAGATGAATACAATCAACTGGCCCACATTGGTCGTGGCACGTATGGAGATGTATGTTTGCTAGCTATCCAAAGGTTTTGATTCGTAAGACTTGATTTTTAAGTACTTTTCTTCAGGTGTTTCTGTGTGAACGTCTTGCTACAGGAGAACAAGTGTGTTTAAAAGAGATGGATATGACATTCCAATCCTCGGAAGAACGGTCACTTTTTAAGTTAAAACATTCACCTGAATACTATCTGAAACGTGATTTTTGTAGAAAGAGGTGTCTGAATGAAGTAGCGCTATTCCAGCTTCTTCCTTCCCATCCAAATATCATTAAGTTTTATGAAGCTTTTTGGGCTGAAAACCACGAAGAAAATCAGCAACTTCTCGTCCTGAGTATGGAACACGCAGATGGAGGAGACCTCGAGCAGTATCTACGTTCTAACTCAATCCAAGAGGACAAAGCTCGAGAGATTTTCGCTCAAATAACACAAGGAGTCAACCACTTGCACCTAAATCGTGTGGTTCATCGTGATCTCAAATGTGGCAATGTTTTCCTCTTTCAATCCGGACGAGTTGTTCTTGGGGATTTTGGTACTTCCAAGCAGCTTCCACCGGCGTCTGACTCACAAGTGCTTGGAACGGAAGACCTCACGTCGACAGCTGTCGGATCGCCGCTTTACATGAGCCCAGAGATGTTGGAAGATGAGCTCCATGGCTTCACTACTGATATTTGGTCGCTTGGTTGTGTCTTGTACGAAATGTTGACTGGGAAAGCAGCTTTTAGTGCTCCGTCGTATCCTGTGGTTGTGTATCGTATCACCCAAGGTCAATATGAGCCTCTGAGTGCTAAGGTTTCTTCAGAAGCAGTCGAATTGATAACAAGTATGCTGCAAAAAGATCCTCAGAGCCGACCAAGTATCACTGAAGTGCTTCAATCTCCTTGGCTCCAGTCTCGTAAACTCTTGGAAGTCAACAAGGAAGAGTCTGGAATGGAATGTTCAGCTGATCATTCGATTGAGAGTATCCCTCCCGTCCCAGTGTGGAGTCAAGTGAACAAATCTACAGAAGAATCAGCGCCAACGCAAACGTTTATATCACCGCCACCAGCTCCAGTACAGCGAATGACTACAACTCCGATACGTCGAGGGATCCGATCACAGAATCGCAAGAAAAATGATCGTCTTTGGCGAGTTCCTTCACCACTGATACGGGTTTGTGTATGCTGTTTGTCGTGCGCTGTAGGTGTTGTCAATCTACTTACGAATCGTGTTTTGTAGCTTGATGTGCAACCTCCGCCACCTCCAGTTCTTCCTCAACGAAAACATTTATCCATTCCATCTACGAAATATCAACGACACGATATTTCAGCGGAACCAGTACTACAGTTTGATGTACGAGGTGTTCATATTGGTACATCTCGACACCAGAACTAAGCCATGGAATTTAATATCAAGAGCACGATTATATATTTTTTAAATGAACTTTCATCGTCTTCCTGTTGTCAATTTTCCATGCCAACCTAGGACAAATGCGACTGGTGCTGCCACTGAGGCATCTCCATCGCTGGTAGTTTGTGTTCGAACTCCTCATCTGTCAGGCGCTGATCACTTGGTGTCAAGAACTCGTAGCTACTGAATACTGGACTGGCGAACATGGTTTTATCCACGACAAAGAACGCCATCAATGGATTCCCAACGCCGAGATGAAGCACACCTCCTGAGTCCGTATCCACAGATGATGGCGAGTCTGTGTGGACGTCGACCACGATAACATCGCTCTTGCCGGAGTCTTCACGGCTTTCAAAAAACAGTCTCGGGTACCACCCACGTATTTTGATCCACCACTTCCGAATCGCTCTTCCATGACTGTCTTCAAGAAATCCACTTGGGTCTCACATAACGGTTGATGGTGAGCCTGAAGACTTGCAATCTCTTCAATAAACCTGGAGCCTTATGAAAAATATTGTGAGCGAAAGTGACCAACACTGTTTAGATTTTTCGGAGGATTCTGTGTGTGATCCTAAGAAAAATATAATGACAGAGGCAAACTATCATGAATGAGGGGAACAGAGCTACAGTTGGCCAATTTTACCTTCTCATTCCAGAATTCCCCCTTGATGCAAACATGCTCAACCTGTTCTGTGCGATTGTTGGTGCGCAAGGGAGCGCGTTTGAGGTGATAATTGATGAGAGAATGTCGGTTTACGCGTTGAAGGAAGCGATCAAGAAGAAGATGAAGAACGACTTCACGGGTGTCGATGCTGACAAGCTACAACTTTTCCTGGCGAAGACGAAGGGTGGCGTGTGGCTGACATATGACGACGATCTGGTCAAGATGCTGCTGGAGAACCGCGTTGACACTTCAAAACTACAGGAGTTGTGGCCAATATGGAAGTTGAACAGAGAAAAAAATCCGCAGTTGTTTGGGGAACACGTGTCGCTTGGAGAAGATGTGATTCACGTACTCGTGAAATTTCCTGAGGAGAAATCTGTGTTGAGTCAGACGCGATTGCACTCAGGAATTGAAGATCAGAGACAGGCAAAGAGACTGAAAACTACTGAAGTGGAGAAGTGGGAATGGAAGGAAGAAGAAGTCGTGGATTCTAGGGACCGCCAATTCTTCTTCGTAAATCGTGAGAAGGCGGTGAAGGACCTGGTCAAATTTCACAAGAAAAATTTCTACCGTGCGAAGCTACGATCTGGTGGTTTATGGGTGATTCCGCTCCTGAGCAATGGTCGAGGACTCGGGAAGTCTGCGTTTGGTCAAGAGTACATTCGTGAATGCCAGTCACTACAGCTTGACACGCGAATGGATGAATTTATGGACACTTTACGAAGCTGCCACACGATACCTATCACGTTAAATCACATGGACGTTCTTGACGACAATGGCGACTTTCAAGTGCGCCAAGCGTCACGAAGTTTGATTAAACGCATCTGGGAATTCTTCAAAGTTAACTATGGTGTTTTACCTCACGCTTTCGACAACCTCGAAAATGACTATGTGACCCTTTTGATGGATTTAACGGTGGAAGTGGGGCCCCTTTTCATAGTGATCGATGAAATTGGTTTGACTTTTAACCACGGCAAACTGGATGATGGTGCGAGGAGAAAGAAGTTCTTCCAATTTTGCGAAATGCTGCAACCGCTGTTTCACAATCGGAAACTGTTTTTTGTAATTGCCGGTAAAGCGTCATTCCTTGATCATGTTACGAGGGACGGGGGTTTCAATAGTCGCTTCGTGTTCAAGCACCTTGATCTTTGTCCTCTTGGGTGTGATACGATCTAGACAATCATCAAGATGACGCGATGGGAAGTTACAAAGAGCGCGAGTATCCAGGATCATTTGGAGTGGAGCCACTTTACCATGTCGAGGTCACCTTCCATCGCAGCCCCATCCATTGCTCTTATTGTGCAACTTGCATTGATGTTTTCATGGAACCATTGAACCACATCTACATGACCTCAGAAAGCAGCTTCAGCCATAGTTCTGTTCCCCTCATTCATGATAGTTTGCCTCTGTCATTATATTTTTCTTAGGATCACACACAGAATCCTCCGAAAAATCTAAACAGTGTTGGTCACTTTCGCTCACAATATTTTTCATAAGGCTCCAGGTTTATTGAAGAGAGTCATGGAAGAGCGATTCGGAAGTGGTGGATCAAAATACGTGGGGTGGTACCCGAGACTGTTTTTTGAAAGCTGTGAAGACTCCGGCAAGAGCGACGTTATCGTGGTTGACGTCCACACAGACTCGCCATCATCTGTGGATACGGAGTCAGGAGGTGTGCTTCATCTCGGCGTTGGGAATCCATTGATGGCGTTCTTTGTCGTGGATAAAACCATGTTCGCCGGTCCAGTATTCAGTAGCTACGAGTTCTTGACACCAAGTGATCAGCGCCTGACAGATGAGGAGTTCGAACACAAACTACCAACGATGGAGATGCCTCAGTGGCAGCAACAGTCGCATTTGTCCTAGGTTGGCATGGAAAATTGACAACAGGAAGACGATGAAAGTTCATTTAAAAAATATATAATCGTGCTCTTGATATTAAACTTAGTTCTGGTGTCGAGATGTACCAATATGAACACCTCGTACCTCAAACTGTAGTACTGGTTCCGCTGAAATACCGTGTCGTTGATATTTCGTAGATGGAATGAATAAATGTTTTCGTTGAGGAAGAACTGGAGGTGGCGGAGGTTGCACATCAAGCTACAAAACACGATTCGTAAGTAGATTGACAACACCTACAGCGCACGACAAACAGCATACACAAACCCGTATCAGTGGTGAAGGAACTCGCCAAAGACGATCATTTTTCTTGCGATTCTGTGATCGGATCCCTCGACGTATCGGAGTTGTAGTCATTCGCTGTACTGGAGCTGGTGGCGGTGATATAAACGTTTGCGTTGGCGCTGATTCTTCTGTAGATTTGTTCACTTGACTCCACACTGGGACGGGAGGGATACTCTCAATCGAATGATCAGCTGAACATTCCATTCCAGACTCTTCCTTGTTGACTTCCAAGAGTTTACGAGACTGGAGCCAAGGAGATTGAAGCACTTCAGTGATACTTGGTCGGCTCTGAGGATCTTTTTGCAGCATACTTGATATCAATTCGACTGCTTCTGAAAAAACATTAGCACTCAGAGGCTCGTATTGACCTTGAGTGATACGATAAACAACCGCAGGATACGACGGAGCGCTAAAAGCTGGTTTCCCAGTCAGCATTTCGTACAAGACACAGCCAAGCGACCAAATATCAGTAGCGAAGCCATGGAGCTCGCCTTCCAACATCTCTGGGCTCATGTAAAGCGGCGATCCGACAACTGTCGACGTGAGGTCCTCAGGCCCAAGCACCTGTGAGTCAGAAGCTGGTGGAAGCTGCTTGGACGTACCGAAATCCCCCAGAACAACTCGTCCAGATTGAAAGAGGAAGACGTTGCCACATTTGAGATCGCGATGAACCACACGATTTCGGTGCAAGTGATCGACTCCTTGTGCCACTTGAGTGAATATCTCCCGAGCTCTGTCCTCCTGGATTGAGTTCGAACGTAGATACTGCTCGAGGTCTCCTCCACTGCGTGTTCCAGACTGAGGATGAGAAGTTGCTGGTTCTCTTCAGGATTGTCAGCCCAAAAAGCTTCATAAAACTTAATGATATTTGGATGGGAAGGAAGAAGCTGGAACAGCGCTACTTCATTCAGACACCTCTTTCTACAAAAATCACGTTTCAGATAGTACTCAAGTGAATGTTTTAACTTAAAAAGTGACCGTTCTTCCGTGGACTGGAACGTCAGATCGATCTCTTTTAGACACACTTGTTCCTTTGTAGCAACACGTTCACACAGGAATGCCTGAAGACGAAGATTGGTTGGAATCAAGTCATACGAATTAAAACCTTTGAATACCTAGCGAACTTACATCTCCATACGTGCCACGACCAATGTGGGCCAGTTGATTGTGTTCATCTCGTGTCTTTATAAGGAGGCTGATGTTCTCCATCGTATCGACGTATTGGATTCGATAGACACAATGCACAATGAAGCAAGATCACGAGATTAGTCTATTTGTGGTAGAATAAAACAAATTTCGGCTGCGAATGAAATATGCGATCCATGAGATATTTAAGCTGTGTTGGATACAGCCACAATTGTCCAAAGAAATTATTCTGCTGTTCACCTGTAATGAACTGAAAATTGGCGATGGATTCAAGGTATAACTAGTAACTTCAAGTATTAGTTGAATTATACGATTTATGCTCTGTTCGTTCTCCTCCATTTTAACTGGGGCACTCAAACCGCTGCTGTCATCTTGAATTCAACAGTGCTTACTCGTCAGTGTTTCCACTTCCACCTTTGTGAATCACGTTCTCTAGACGCGTTTGCAACGTATCGTTCCATGCAAGTCCAAAAAAGTCGGCACGGTTCTGTGGTGTAGTCAAGTCCAGCAGGATGACCTCATGGGTGTACTGGGTTGTGACCTTCTTTTCCACCGATTGCATCGCCTCCGTGTATATGATCGATTTCGCCGATTCAAATGCCTCTTGCAGACTGCCTCCATACTTCGTCGCGCATATGAAAAGAACGTTCAGACAGCCCTGTTTCTTGGAAAGCAACAAGTCGAATTTCTCACGCTCTTCATCCACAATTGTTGCTGTGACAATACTGCAGGTTTTGACAGCAAGACCAACCGTTAATATCATTCCCTGCACTTGTGTCGACAGAAGGATGTTGGTTGATTCTGACTGTGGACATTGTTTCAATTTCAATTGACGTGTACGTTCGCGCATCCCATCAGCTTCCACCATTTTAAACGTACGATCTGCGAATTGTAATCCACGACACCTCCCAAACCGTTGCTTTTCCGTAAAGAAACTAGGGAGCACCTCGTGTGGACAACCTTCACTCGAAAACATCTCTTGAAATCGATTCAAACAAAGCATCTCGAACACGTCAGGATAGTCGATCGAAAGGTGGGAAATGGCAGGTACAACCTTCTGCAGCAGCTCTTTGACTTTGAACACGGCTGCCAGAATCGGTTTTTGTATGTACGCCGGCATGAACAACAGCGCATTCTCCATGCTCCCCTCCCATCTTATGCCGAATGCACTCACCATTTCCTCGTACGTAATCTCCTTGCCTCCGGCGTCTCTCCAGGACGCTGACAAGTCTGTTCCTTGTTTGTTGAGTGCGCATTCCATGAGAAAGTGAAGCCGCGACCGATACAGCCACAATTTCTCAAAGAAACATTTCCACTCGACACCTGTAAGTGGTTTAGGCGTGTAATTCAAGAGTTCGTCATAAGACTCGCACATCTCGAACGCCTCCACCAACGATCGCGGATGACCAAATGTCGTTTCTTCGAGACGAGCTGAAAGCTTCATCACTTCACTGTCAGTAAGTTTCAGATGATGTTGAATACTCTCGCTTGATGTCGCTTCCCATCGCGTATTTTCGATAACTGTCTTGATCGCTTCGGGCGGAAGAAGATGAAGGTGAAGTCGCATAATGTCGAAACGACTAGCATCTAGTGGTCTTCTCGCGACATGATTCAGAAACGACGCTCTGCCGGCAATGAGGAAAAACAGTTTCCGATTCTCAAACAGAAGCTGCAACATTTTGCAAAACTCGAAGAATTGTTCTCTCCTCGCAGCATCATCCAGTTTTTTGTGGCCAAAAGTCAAGCCGATTTCATCGATCACTATGAAAAGGGGTCCCACTTCCTTCGTTAAATCCTCCAAAATCTCCACGTAATCCTCTTCGGTGTTGTCGAAAGCGTGGGGCAAAACGTCGTAGTTTGCTTTGAAGAAAGCCCGAATGCGCTTGGCCAAACTTTGTTTTGCTAGATAATAATCAAAGTCACCATTCTCGTCCAGAACATGCGCTTGTGCCAACGTGATAGGTATCGTGTGGCAGCTGCATAAAGTGTTCATAAATTCATCCGCTGTCAGGTCAGGCTTTAGCGACTGGCATCTCCGAATGTACTCTTGACCAAATCTCGACTTTCCGAGTCCAGACACATTGTCCAAAAGCGGAATGACCCATGTTAGGCCAGATCGATCTCTCGCCCGATTGAAATTTACTTTGTGGAATTTGATGAGGTTCTTCACCGCCTTCTCTCGATTGACGAAGAAAAGTCTGCGACCTCTAGAATACACTGGTTCTTCTTCCTTCCATTCCCACTTCTTCACTTCAGTCGTTTTCAGTCTCTTCATCGGCTTCTGATCTTCGATCTCGGAGTGCACTCGCGTCCGACTCGGCACAGATTGCTCCTCACGAAGTCTCACGAGTACGTGAACCACATCCTCTCCAAGCGGTACATCTTCCCCAAACAACCGCGGATCTTTAGCTCTGTTCAACTTCCACGTGGGCCATAACGCCTGCAATTTTGAAGTGTCAACGCGGTTCTGCAGCAGCTTGTTGGCCAGATCTTCGTCATATGACAACCAGTCGTTTTCCTCTGTCTTCGCCAGGAAGAGCTGCAGGTCTGGTGAAGAAGCCTTGATTTTCCCATCGCTCTTCGCCTTGACCACTTCCTTCAACTCGGAAACCGCCTTACTATTGTCAATTTCCACCTCAAACACATTTCCCTCTACCCCAACAATCGCACAGAACAGCTTCACCATCTTCTCTCGAGTCGGCGGATTCTGGAATGAGCTTCACTATCGGAGTGTGTCTCGTCATCTTCCTTCAATCGGAGGTTCATAGTTTCTGTAGGAAAACGCACAAAAAGTTCTCCAACATCTCTTTTCTTCGTAATTGTCAAACCCGAAGGCATGCAACCACACGGATTCCATCAGTCTGCGCAAGTCCCAAGGCTGGGACGTGTACAGCTTGTCCGACGGGGAAGGGAACACTCTCGACAACAACTGATGATTAGACCTCCGCTCGAAGCCATCTCAGCGGAAGCGCGCGGTGCCATGGAGAGATTGAAGAGCAGTCTGAAGACACTTGATCTAGGCAACGCTCGGAGATTGGCAAACGGTGGCGACTTCCTCGTGGAACAGCACATACCTTTGGAAACGTGGAACCGGTATGTCGCTAGGAGCACGCTTCCTCCCAATCGCCATCTCAATCAGCTCGTATGGGCTGACGAAAGCGTATGGCTGGTGGAATTCACTATGAGTGGTGGGCATGAGTGTGCAGCCAGATCCTGCGAGTCAATGCTTGTCGGACAACTCGGTCGTCTTCTGGCTTGTACGGGTAGTATGACGCTCTATACTCCAAACCAGGCAACGTACGAAGCGGATAACACATATCGACCCATGAGCACCGTACCAGGGATTCAGTTCCCTACTGGCATCGAGCCACGACAATGGGTAACAGTCATCGTAGAGATCCTCAACAACCAAAGTTGGGATTCGGTTCACGCCAAGGTGAATGTGTACAGACAACGCGCGGGTGTCGAATATATCATCTGCATCAAGATGTCATCGGATCTGGATCATTGGACCTACGAGGTGTACGACGTCAGAAATCGCATTCCTGCACACGGGAACATGGCAGTTCGACACGAATTTAACATCACGACGGTCAATGTTCCGCACGTGATAGTATTGGAGACTTGGCGTATTCTTGGCCTGCAGCCGGTGCAGCACCAGGAGTTGGTTTGCCGCCTCTTCCCGACGGCCGATTGTGCCCAGCTACCGTCCAGATTGATGTAGTTGATGTGGCGACTAAGGTAGGACTGAGCTTCCCGTGATTTAGTCTTGATCATGTACAGCAGTGATCCGACTACCGTCACCGAGAGGTCTTTCGTTCCAAGCACTTGTGAGTCAGAAGCTGGTGGAAGCTGCTTGGAAGAACCGAAAACAACCTCAGATCAAAAGAGTAAAAGCGTTGCCACAATTGAGATCGCGATGGGCCACACGATATCTGTGCAGGTGGTCAACCCCTTGGTCTAACTGATTGTCCGAAGCGTTATCCTCATGAAGATGCTATAAAATCCTCGGAACTTGATGAGCATATCTTCTGGGGAATACTGAGCCTCGGTAAAAACTAACAACTTAATTCCACTGCAGCGCTTCTCCTCCAGAATGGAGGCATTTGATAGTACTCTCCAACACTTTGTATGCAACAGCTACAGGTTCTTCATGGTGATAGCCCTGATTCTGGCAGCAAACTTCAAGCTGGAAAAAAAAGTATAATATGAGATATCGTCTCGAAAACCACAATTCAAATCGCTTACCGTTCCATGAACATCCTTCGAGTAGCCTGTGGCAAGAGGTTTCGTACTCAGAACGACCGTCGCCATATCAGCGAGTGTTGGACTCTTAACAAAGCAGCAAAATAAGTACCGCACAAAGTCTCGCTCTTCCTGACTGCTGGCCATCGCGTGTGTTTCGTGGCGACTGTCAATGCAATTGAGCATTATGCAGCTGTTGGTCGTAAATTGGTAGGAAGAATTACTATTATTTTGAGCTATTTATATTTATTTTTAATTGTTGGGATGGAAGGGTGTGAATTTCGCAGCTTGTGAGACCAAGAAGCAGCTGAAAGTGGTCAATTGGACCGAAACGGAGACAAAGGAAGCAGATTGGACGAGGTTGTTTGAAGAACTGCAGAGTTTTACCCAGGAAGAACAAGACGCTGGTGTGTCCATTATTGTGGATGATATTAGCCCGTTTAAGTGGAGGTTTGGAGATGTCGCAATGCTGCGTGACGTGGTGCACTAGGAAGGCTCCATTAGCCTCCACACAGTCCTGAAGTAACACCAATTGCCCTCGAGGAGCGGATGTGGGCGTCCACGTTAATAAATCTCCTAAATGATACAAACTCTCCGCCATCCGATCACTAAATGAAAGTCCATAGACAAGACGTTTCTATTGTATTTTACCTCAAACATCTCTCGTATTCCACGTCCAAACCTTTCAGATACCGACTTAACTCTGTCTCGATCTCTTCTTCACTGGAGTCGCTGCTTCCATAAGTAACGCTAGTTTCGCTACGATTTACGATCGTTTTCGTGATAATACTGGCTTTTGGGATCTCATGAAGCACGAGGAACTCGTCTTGGTACAGATATTCCGGTAAAGAAGTTTCAATCTCTTGATGATCTACCAATTCTCGGACGTTGAACAGCAAACCGAGCTTGGTTGAGTCGATTTCCAGTAGAACAACGTCGGTGTAGCCATGTTCTAGCAGACGTTGTGCCCATTTCGTAGCGTGTTCGCGATCTGCGAACATTGACACGAACGGAGTTGGTTCACAGCTGCACCACTGCACTGCAGCTTTGAAGTCACTGACAGTCTTAAACGTTGCTTTGCAGCGAGCTTTGAGCAACTGATTCCCACTGTATCGCACGCGAAACAACGGATTCGGCACGTTCTTACTGCATTCGGATGATCTTGGACGGACCCATTGGCACCGCAGATAGAGAAATGACGGAAGAAGTGAGTGATTTAAACGTCAGTCAAACGAACATTTGCCTGGAAGCTTTCTCAAAGCAAAACGATCCACGTAGAGACTTTAGTTGATAGATCCATTAACGTGCCACGGGGTAAAAGTGATCAAACTTTACTCCGTTTATATATTCTCCTTATTTTTAACTACCTTAACCAAGAAACACGTCGTCTTCGCTAGATTCTTCACTACTACGTCCAGTATCGATCGGTTCTTCAATGGAGGTGAGATAGCTTTCTCGAATGATACTCCGTCTGTTAATCTTCCGTAGCACCAAGAACTCGTCGTTATTTACTCGGATGATCGAGCCGAGCTTCGAAGCGTCCAGTTTCAGTAGGAAGACGTCATCGTAGCCCAATTCGAAATTTCTCTTTGCCCATTTGACGGCAAGTTCTCGAGATCCGAAGAGAGCTACAAAAGGGGTCGGAATTCGGTTGTTCCAATTCAAATGTAGCTCCACCTCACGTTTAAACTGCTCCTTGGAACGGAATGAAGGTTTAGCTCGTGCCTTGAGGGATTGACCAGTGTAGCGTACTCGCCAAAGTACGTTTGGCACTTGTTTCCCGTCACATGCGTAGTGGGAAGCGATTGTATTCGAAGTAGGCGACAGCATTGGCGTTGTGAAGCAAATTGCGAACTGAGACTGAAGAGATGCAGGTAAAAAGCTAATGTAGCTATTATCATATCCGAGATCCGATTTCTTGAAACTTACCGCAGCCCATCCATCCAGGTGGACAAAAAAGTCAAGTAGAATACCACTGTGGGAATGGCTACAGCACAAGTCCACGAGTGATGGTCAACTGCAACATCATGGATATGAGTGCTGGTCAACTGCAATTTCATAGGTTTGTACAGACAGACAGATCTTCCTCTTAAACATTTATGATAAACGGGTTTTGAAGGATTCTCTATTTATGTTATTTAACTAACCATAGAGTCCTGTAGTTTTTGTAGGCTTTGCCTAATACTTGTAGATTCTGCATCCGGAGACCAAGAAGGGCTATCATCTAGGATTCTTTGTCTACTGAGCATTTCTTGAAGTCTTTGGGGGAGGTTTTGAACGAGAAAGCTCCCCAATTGCATGCCACCGGACAGTGAGAGCTTGATCAACTTTGCCGCTGCTGATGCTTGTTTCAGGGACGTGATCGCCCAGATGTACGAGTTAAAACCGTAGTAAAGATCTTTCCGCTTTGGACGATGAACTGGAGGAGTGGTCCCCTGGATTACCAATTGAGTTGTGCTTGGAATAGTTTGTTCTCGGATCTTGTCCAGTGCAGCAAAGATGATCAGGTCTGCAAATTCCCTTCGTACTATTGTGCTGGCAGCTTTGTGTACTCCTACCACTTCAGCTCTGTACCACCCGTCTGCTTTCAAACTCCATATTACCCACGCACCACGAGTCTCCGTTGGTTTTCTTACCATGTGGAATTGAATGATCCATGTCTCCAGGAACATAGGTTGTTCCTGTGGCGGAACCTCTCGAAAGACACTGTAGTATTGTGCTAAGCAGTGCCCTTTTACATACGACTCAGCACTGGCTGTCCACGCTCGAATTATTGCTGTCGTCTGAAAATGAGCCTGGGCACTTGCTCTGCGTCAAATATATCTTTGTTCCTGATTCTCCATAGCATGCACTGGGTACATGTTGTCCAAATTAACCATAGTACCTTCATTGCTGCACAAAGATCTGATGACCACTCAGGAATCATCAACGCAGCGGCAGCCATGAAGTCTGGGGATAATTCTGGCGCACTTCGAGATGCAAAAAAGGGCAGTAGTCGTTTGAGTTCCCCTCGAGCTGGATAATGGCCGAGCCATGCCGCTATCCATTTAGTCCAAGCACCTTGAGCACGTTCACATTCCCACACAATATGCTCGATGGATTCAGGTGTACTAGTGCATTCTTGATACGAGCACTTCCTATCATCCGGCCAACCAGCATGAAATAGATTGAGAGTTCTTGTACATATTCGGTAAACCGGTCCAACGTTGATAGTCCGTAAGTATTCCATCGTGTCGCCAGATATCCCGAGGTTTCTGCCTTTGTGCTGCTTCCGCCCATGGGTTACTATTAGCTGCATCAATCATCTTATCGAGGACATGCTGCACAACGAATTTAGGTTTTTCGTCGAACTCGTTTTTGCTCTAGCCTTGCGAATTACACCTCGAATATTTTTTTCGTATGTAGCTTGTGGTGCTTCCCATGGTGTTGAATGCAGTAAAGGAGTGGCACAAAGGCTGCGCCAACAACACGTTCCAGATATTTGATTGTATCAAAGTCCCGATCAAATATTCTGTTTGGATTCCGCCAGACAATTCTCCATGTCCATCCATCCCCGTTTTGTTCCATTCTGAAGACCTCCCCTAGGCGCTGTCTTGGAAAATGCTGTAATTACATGGAACCCCGACACTACCCAGAAATATTCCCGTTTAAGTGAAGGCCATTTCCACCTCTGGATATCTGTTGTTCCATGTCTCCATACTTGATCTGGTATACTTCCAAAGACACTTGCACACCATCTTGTATTTGACGGTGGTGTTGTACCTTAAAGGGTCTTACTGCAATCGGTGGGTTCAAAATAAATTCTCCTGGTCCGAGACTCAATACCTGGAGATGCATCAGTGAGCACGGGTACATCACAGGGAAATCACTAGCCTTGAGCGGTTTACCGAATTTATCCACTATGCATGAGTTATTACACCAGTTTCCAGCCCGATAAAATTCCATTGAATTGACAGAAATTTCTCCTTTTGTTGCAGATTCCAATGCGCACTGCAAAGCCCCACTGTGGTGCCAGTAACAAACGAGAGATTTGGTCATAGCGTTGACTCGTTCTTGGAGTTCCATCCTCCGGATGAAGCTCAAGGCGATTCGTTTGATCCGCCCAAATTTCCAGTCTCCCCAACTCTTGGACAGTGGAGTAGCTTCCATCTACCCGCTTCCTGCGACTTTGTCTAACCTGGTCATTCGATGTTGGCGTAAATATACAGCAATCGGGTGTATAGTTTTGTTTTGGGTGGGCAAGGTGATGCCATGCCGCGGTGTAGCGGTCGGGTACACACTGCATCCAATTTTCTGCTTGATTCATTCTTGTGCATTGTAGAGCAAGCTCGATATCCTGTAGTCCAAGTCCTCCCTGATCTTCAGGGTGCAAAAATTAATCCTGGTGGTATCTTGTGCTTGGTTCTAACGTCCCTCGTCGTTCCTCGCCAAACAAATCTCTTCTGAAGCTGTTGCAGTTGCCTTAATGCCTTTGGCGTTATTGGTATATGCTGTCCCGTGAACAGAATGGCTGGCAACACCACAGTATTGAATAGTATAACTCTCTGCTTGACCGAATTTGCGACTTGTGTTGCTACTTGAAGCCGTCGTTTAATGTTTTGAATTCGTATTTCCCAATTTAATTCAATAGTATCCAATGTCCCGAAATGATATCCAAGTATTCTAGTGGACTCTTCATCTCCAAGTACCGGGTACCCATGACATCTGTGCTGGTTCCAAGCCTTGTTGAGAGGGATGACTACACTTTTACTCGGCTCCACATGTAAACCGGACAGTTCCCCAAACCCGTGTTGATTCCAAGAAAACAGTGCTATCATCGACAAACCCGTTAAAACTATGGCGAAGCCCTTCCGACCCCGGTATTTCCAGTCCAGTAATATCAGGATGCGCTTCAATAGCTCTGCCAAGAAAGTCGACTGCTACTACAAACAGCAAAGGTGCCAATGGACATCCTTGCCGTATTCCAGATTCCACCGCCCATTTTGTCGATTCTTCACCATTCACGAGATAGCTTAGCTCTAGTGCCATTGTGTAAGCTTATGAATTACATCGAGAAATTGTTGAGGAAATCCGTACTGGGCTAGTGCCGCTGCCATAAAATCCCTGCTCAAAGTATCATATGCTTTCCTTAGATCCAAGCAGAGTATTGCAGGAGAGTCCATCCAGTCCACATCAAGATTCTTCATCTGGGTTGTCAAGAGAGCTTGCACCATAGTCACACTTCTCGTCATTAGTCTCCCACGAACAAACCCTTGTTGTCCAGCACTTATCAATCGTGGAAGTACCTTATGGATACGATTCGCGTAAACCCTCCCTAAAATCTTGTATGCGGTATTGAGTAATGATATAGGCCTGTAGTCCATTGCGTTAGAAGAATCCTTTTTCGGAGAGGAATTATCACTGCATCCAAGAAAGATGGTGGTACTGGATCTCCATTTTGAACATAGCCTGATATACTTCCACCAAACATCCGACTAATTCTTCTTTAAAGTCCTTGAAAAAATCATGGGATAAACCTGAAGACCCCCCTGTTTTGTCGCGGGGAAGTTGATCAATTGCTTGTAAGATCTCCTCCTCTTTGATGGGGCATATTATTTCCTGTTGCTCATCGGGATATAATTGATTTTCTACTGGAACTTCATGAAATAATTTCAGAGCATTTGGCAGATCTGCTGACGCCACAGTGGCATGCGTAGACCCTAATACGTTGTTCCATTCACTCGCCATCCTCTCCGCTGTTGGCATTGAGTCTGGATAAAAGTGCCCTGCTGATGGCTGGATAGATGAAATTCGTTGGTCCCTTTGCCAGTTCGCATTCTTTTTGTAGAAGTGCTTCAAATTTGCTGCCGACGGTTGTAATATGTCTCCAAAACTTTTATTACTCCATGAAACTCGTTCTTCATAGGTTACGCGCTGTAGATCCGATCTTGTCCTAGCTGAAGCTCGCCTTTCAACTTCAAGCCGACCATAATGGTAGGTTAGACGCTCTCGATGAATCTGCGTGACATCCCTAATCACATCGGAGAGTTGCTTGGCTAACTCATCCCAAGCTTTTGTCGGACAACTCTTCTGCTCAAATTGTGTCACCAATCTCTTAATCCGTTTTTTTATCTGAGTGCGTACCCACTCCGGTCGGGAAGTGTAAATTGGGTACCGTGCCTTCCTCTTAGTCTTCTGAATAGGAGCGGATTTGTTAGCTAGCCAAAGTCGGAGTTCCTGGTGGTCAGAGTAGCAAACTGGATCTCGTGCTTCAACCCATTGGGTCGTATCTGCAATTTTGCTGCTAACATAGAACCGATCGAGTCTGCTCGCCGAGCGTTCTTCTCCAAAAAGTATAATATGTCAGTGGGTCCGGTATACTCATCTTCATCAACGTGGGTTGTTAGCGTTGTAGCATCCAGTAATTCATAGTCGTCAATAATTCGGAGAAGCTCCAAACTTTCACATGGTGCTTGACTTGGCTTGCCATTGATCAACCTGTCCTGACGCGGGTACAGAACTGCATTAAAATCACCGCCTAATATCGTAATTTGGTCTCCTCCATCCAACCGCAAAGTTTATCAAAGAAGGTTTTCCTCTTGTTTCTGTCCGGTGGCGCGTAAATGTTAATTAATCTCCAGCCTTCAAATTCAACAGCAATCCGTCTATCAGTCCAACTCTGTTTCTTCCATGGTGTAATTTTTCCCGCCATTTTGGGGTGAAATAGAATTCCCACCCCTCCCGATCTCGTTGTCGTCGTAGTCCAGTAACTTAGTGGTGTCTTTGGACTGCAAACGCCCCATACATGATGCCATAATTCAGTCATCTTCTCAACTTCTACTGCTGTTGTTAAATGTGTATCTTGAACAAATATAATCTCCGCCGGGGAAACTTTGACGTGCTGTTTCCATCCTCGAAACCATTTTTCTCTTCGTTTTTCTGTAAATCCTTGTAAATTCTGCGAAATTAGTTGTATATCCGTGCTTGTCGTGTTCCGTTTTCGTTTTTCACGGTCCGAACTGTAAAATAGTCCTGCAATATTGTACAGGTCTGCATACAGGTCTGGAAAGTCCGTGATTTCATCTTCTGTTGGCTGAATTACCATACCTATTCCTCCATTGTCTCAACCTGCCCCTGCAGATTTAGAGACAATGTAGCAATCGTCGACTCAAACGCCGCCAAGTTACCGTCTGGATCAGCCCTGTACCAAACTTTCTTGAGTTCTCCATGTTCCTTAAAAGCGTGGAGTAATCGTTTCACCAAGGAGGGACCGTCAATTCTTCCTTGAGGTAGCTGCTGTCCGTTCATCACTGCCAGTTCAGGTGCATAAGAATATGCTGCAACTATTAGCCTCGCTAGTTGACCTGCCTGTGCTCTCTTGCAGAGTTTAAGCAGCCCCACTCTTTCAGGTTTGTACTGTCGAAGCTGGGCCCATAAGTCCCGTCCGTGGATGTACGAATCGTTGACCATTTCATCTCTCTCAGCCACCAAATAGTTAATAGTCTCGTTCAACTGATCTTTGCTGGAATCATCTCCCTGCAAGTCACGCAATGTGACCAGTCCATGGTGTAGGGGATTTTTCGGGTCCATTCTTGTAGAATACTCGCATTTACAGATCGCAGCACAAACTCCGGGGAATCGACTGTTTGTAAACTGTGCAACAACTTGAATGGGTGTGCTTTCACTGCATTTCTCCACACTGGTGAGTCTGGTGGACGGGAGTTTGTGCTGCGATCTGTAAATGCGAGTATTCTACAAGAATGGACCCGAAAAATCCGGATCGACTGCCTACACCATGGACTGGTCACATAGCTGCTGAAGGTTTTCCATTCCCCCGCTAGACCATTCCAATGCTCCCTTTGAATGTGTTCCTCTCGACGCCTTTCACTTGTAGATATCCTGTGAAGAGCAAACCGTCTTCGATAGTCTGCAACAGGTCTATCGTCCGGAGGATCCGGTTCTTGTGGACAGTTCTCCTTTGTAATCCTCGAAGATTGCTTGAATCTCTTCGTTTCATCCATTTCTACATCACTGTTGTTCGGAGAAGCGTCACTTGCCATGTCCTCGTCAAGCAGATTCTGCTGCCACATTTTCAGCGTTTCAACTTTTGTTGCAGCCATGAACTCCATGAGTTCTACTTGAGGACGGTCAGTCCCAGTCCAGTCCGATCAGAAGTTTTTGTACCGCTGGGGATAACCTTGTAGCTCCCAGTTTTGAAATCTCCAGTTGGTCTTCCTTCCGGGGTCCTCCACTCTCGATAATACTTTGGAGCTCTTGGCGATCTTGAGTCGTGAGTCCTTGTTGATTTATTGCTTTCTCAAGCTGCTCAGTCATGTTTCTAGGAAGCGATTCCATTGAGGCTACCTCATTCTGCTCGATTTCTCCTGAGATAGATCCTCCTGTTGTACACTTCTGCAACCCTTCTGCCATATCCGCCAACGAACGCTTCTTCTTTTCACTCCCCTCACTCAACGCTATTGGAAGTGTTTCCACGTTATCCTCCATTTGTACGTTTTCTTCCTGTCCAAAGTTTAGCCAGGAGTAATGCTGTGTTCCGTATTGGAGAACAATTGGGAGGTGCTGGGTGACTGTCGGTTGTTTACAGTGATGCTGTAAACGCTTTAACCATTCTTTCGGCTCGATGTTGAATTCCCCTGCTGTTTCAATCTCGAATTCTGCGGTTGTTCGCTTGAGTGGTTCAAACACTTGAAAACTGGGACATTGTAGACCATCCCGTGCTACAATAACGTAAATGGGTCGTTTCAGGAGTTTACACGTAAGCCATAAGGTTAGCTCGGATCCCCAAAGTGTTTTCGCTAGGAAAGATGTACGTTTTGAGCTAGTTGAACAGATATCCTCTACCTGTTTCATCAACATCCTCTTGGATTCGTCCACTGTCAATTCAGCTGCTTCATCTACCCACCTCTGTAGGAGCGCCTTTCGATTCTCATGGGGATACTCTTCTTCATACCTATGGGATAATGCCATCACCATACCCTTTTTCAATTTCGCAGTAATACTCTCGATTGCCGCGGTTCCTTCAGACGTCCTGAAAGTTTCAGATAGCAAGGCCATTGCAATCGCGAAATACTGGCAGTTTCCAGTTGCTGGTGTCATAGTGGGGAATAGACCACAAGCGTCTATTACTCTCTGCCCCGACTCCGTGGACAGATCTAGGCTCTCAATGTCCAACTCTTGAAGACAACTCGTTAGCTCCCAGTTTGGCTGTTGGTCCCGTCGAGCTAGCGCCTCCATGATTAGTCTCTGTTGTCGTGAGAGTGCTTGGGGACGTCTGATGTTTCTCGGTTCTGTCGAGCTCGCCTTGGCCTCCTCTACAGATTCCATCTGTGATCCATCCTCACTAACTAGATCGATATCATCCTGGTTCTCTGATACATTTGTTTCTGGGTTTTCTGCATTTGTTTTCATATAATCACGTACAAACGGTTTTGTTGCTTTGCCTCGTCGCCTTGTGACTTTGGCAAAAACCATTTCGATCCCTCTCCTTGTTGTTCGTCCTGCGTCGATTTCTTCTCCTCGGCCGTGTCTCGCTCCTTCTGAGAATACTCCTGCGTTTCCTGAGCACCTTCTGCCCCCTCGTTCTCCATTTTCCGCTCTTGTAATGCCTTCCACATATGCTGAAGCTCTTCAAAGCTGGTTACTGTGGATTTTCCTTTTTTCAGTAGCTTAAGCTCCGTTGCTGTCACTGTCAGGCAGCTACTTTCTGCTTTCCAGTGGTCAGATGATGCTCTACATTGCGCAACAGTGTGACCAGGCCTTCCACAGTTATAGCAGGGTGGTGCTGGGTTATTTCCTGCGTGATGGACTAATATTTTAGTTCCAACCCAATTGATAAAGCGAATTCCATCCAGAAACGCTGGGCAAGCCGGAGACTTGAAGTAAATCTCCCAAGCTCCTGTTTGGAACGTCTGTCTTCCCCATTTTGGCTCTTGAAATGTCGTAAATTATTCGTTGAACTTGGACCTTATGTAGGCGTCCAACCCAGCTTCGTCCAGAAATCGCGAAACATTGAGAAGCTTCACTTTGTAGCGATCATGTTGACGTTCGTTCGTCAATCCATCTCGACCCACTTGGCGACTCCACACCCTTGCAGCTTGTTCCTCCACTGACCCATCCTCCAGTATATCGTCCGGGTGTGCGTTAGTGAGCAAGAATCGTCTGCATGAAATGGCACCGATTTATAAACCCTTGCCCATTTATTAGCTGCTTCTCAAGTCCAGAAAATCAGGTGTACTGAGTGCTGTTGAGCGTTATAGCATACCTGTTTAGTCTCTCCCAGCATTTGCGTGAGCTCTCCTAAATCAAAGTCTCTGCGTTTTGCGCCCTGTAGCATGGCATTGCACAGCCTTTCACGGGTTTGGAAGTCTGCATACACCGGGAATTGGTTTGGTAGACGGAACAACAGCTCACCCTCCACTTGAGCATGTATGGTGTTCTGGATTAGCCTCAACATAGTATTATCCGCCGTTCGCTTCAGAAATTGTGGTAATGACTGCGCGAGTATAGTGCCTTCTAGCATTCCCTGTACAATACGTTCCTCCCACTTCTGTAGGTGCTCTTAGTTCCGTTGGAAAGTCGTAGGGGTTTCGAACTCTCTCCGCATAGTTGCGATCTCTTCAGATGAATATACATCCGTTTTGAACTGGACAATGGTAGACGGCTTTTCTTCCATAGGATCGTCCGTATCCACTGGGGTTGGGCTCAGGAGCGGATTGTGCGACCAGGGATTCTCGGTTTGGGCGCGCTGCACTTTGAGGTTACTTTCCTTCAACTGAATAATATCCAACAAAGTACTTCTGCTATTGTAGACCGATACTGCAATATCCCGAAGCATCCGTTGCCATTGTTGGATCGTACCATCGTGTTGACTAACCAGCGTATCAAACAGTCGCAGCAGTTGCATGATCTCCTCATTCTCAAGATTGGGATAGTGTGCTTTTTCCTCAGGCAACTCTGTCTTCTTTTGCTGTAAAAACACACTGGAAAACATGTTCTGCACCAGTCCCTCTTCGTGGTACTCTTGTTCCCACGCGTCTTGTGTTCTACACTCCAGCAATTTTTCATACATAGCTTCAAATGACAGGGAACTATGCTTTGTCTCCCACACATCTCGACTTCGTCGTAGACTGAGCGTTGATTTTCTTCGTCTGCTCTGGTTCCCCCCAATTCGCTTTCGCAACCTTCATCTCTTCGGTTGTATTTCCTTGTTTACCGGACTTATCTCTTGGAGGGTTCTCTGCTAAAGCAGCTTCAGAAGCGCTTTTCAGCGCACCTGGATCATGAGGATCTCCATTAGCCCCCATGTTGCGTTACGACTTTCAGGAAGATCGCAATGCTTCAAATAGAGAATCGTATAGTCAATCAAGGTCGAGTCGTTGAAGAGTCGCTGGAAAGCTGATCTCAATACTGCTAGGTGATGCACTCCCACGCACCACTGATTTGTTCTTGTGCGGCAGATCGAAGTGAACGACCGGTCGCAAATTCGGAAGTGACATTTATGATAAACGGGACTTTATCGTTGAGTTGTGCTCAGATCATCCACATCATCATTCCGTCGGGTGAAAGTGCTGTGTCCCCCATGGTAAAATCCGGTAATGTGTTGTTGAGCACTTCTCCAGTGACGCGATTTCCTGTGAACTGCGAGTCGTTGATGCAAATGAACGCCAGACGTCGCATGTCGTCATAGTTGAGCTTGTTGCGCCGACTGGACTGCTTCAGTGTGTTCTTACACAACGTTTTCTCAGACGCCACACTACTCGGAGCCAGAGAGAAGAGAGTGAGCGCTAGAGACTTCAAATGTGGCCAATCTTCTGCCTCGGACTGCCAAAACTGCAGTGGAGAACGGTTGCCCTTTTCCAGCATCTCCCACTTGTACGTGCGGTTGTTCCGCTGGTTCTTGGCCATAGACAACATAGTCTGTGTACTCGGCTGTCATTGCTCGCCTCCTTTCCTCATCGACGCCCATGTCTTGGTCTGTTTCCGGGAAATTGAAAATCAATTCCTCAATCTGTTCGCGGTAGTCTCTTGTCATGGACTTGCCAATGTATCGCGGATCCAATAGGAAAGCCAAGCCGTGAGCCTCGCTCAACACGTACTGCCACCTCTCCGTCATCACCTTCTCGATATACTCCAACTCGACTGTCGTTAGGCCAAAGACTGCGTCAAAATCAGTCAGCAAGTGCTTGGACCAGGGATTGGTAGCACTTCGGATTTTGGCAAAAATAAAATAATGCTAATGGAGGCCATCTCAAAAACTGCTAAATTTGTGATATTAATAAATGGCACCTTAACCCAATTAACGCGGGATTCTGTATTCGACAGATTAAGTAATATTGCAGGTGTAAATATTCCGGGAGCTTCTACGCGCGATGGTTGACGAGAATTCCCCGCATATGCAATTTTGTATGGGTGGGGTGGGGTTTTATCATTGAGGATCAGTGCTGGTGAGATAGACATGTATTTTCCGATAGGCATAGAAAATGCTGTATAAACGGTGAAGAGGTTTGAAAATACGGTTGCGAGCTATCCCCCGCCCCTCTCCCTCCCTTCCCCAACTGCCACTCATTTTCGAAACGATGGACACCCTCGACTACGTCGACGCGAAGGAATTCAAGAAGCTGTGGAGTCGCCTGCTGAAGGACGGCTGGAAGGCAAGACAGCCCACGGGGCTGAACGTTGGTCACACGTATGTGAAGCCCGGCGTGAAGGGCAGGCTTCGCAAGGATCGGGTCAATGTAGACTATTTTGTCGGTACGATGATTGGGATGTACATAATGATTCTTATTGCTAATATGCACTTCTTCAGGAGCAAAAGTCTATGGCAGTACGCCGGTCGTTCGGGTTTAGTAGCACCGACCTTCTTCGAGCCACCACTACGAGTTCGACAGCCACCGATGGGAAAACAAGCGGCGTACGCGGCGGCGCAGTTGCAAATGCCAACTTCCCGAGACGAAGAAGCAAGTACGGAACAAGTTCCTGGGTCTGGTGGCGGTGGTCCTGTGGATACAGAGCAAGGTGGTGTATCTGTCGCCAGTGATCGCGTGGATACAGAACAAGTTCCTGGGTCTGGTGGCGGTGGTCCTGTGGATACAGAGCAAGGTGGTGTGTCTGTCGCCAGTGATCGCGTGGATACAGAACAAGTTCCTGGGTCTGGTGTCGGTGGTCCCGTGGATACAGAGCAAGGTTGTGTGTCTGGCGGCAGTGATCGTGTGGATACAGAACACGGCGGTGTGTCTGGTGGCGGTGGTCCCGTGGATACAGAACAAGACCGGGTGGAGATTGGTTTGGTTGATTCTGATTCGGAGAGTGACGCTAGCGAGGAGGCTAAGGCGAATGACAAGCCAGATAATTTTGATGCATTTGATCGTGACAACTTCATGGATGCGATGCGTGCTGAGAACCTGTTCCCTCCTCTTGCGCCGGACGACGTCAACGTTGTGAGCGATATTTTCTCAGTCAGTGATGAGTCGGACGAGGGTGACTCTGCTTTCTTCGATATCGATCCTGAGCTTGGGGAATTCGTGGACGATGTAGAATCCGACTCAGAGTATGAAGATGAAGGTGAGCGTTTCCAGCAAGACGATGATGAAATGAGAGGTCTCGAGTGGCAAATCTATGATCAAGACCATTGCGGTAAGTATGTCTTCTACAGAATACGTGTAGTCGTGCTCTAACCTATTCTGTATTTTGATGAGTGTAGCAGATTTGAAGTTGGATAAAGCGACGTTGTACACCGGAAGATATGGCCCCACCAAATCTGCAGTCGCTTTTGCAGATTCACCGATCGGGATGTTTTTCTACTTCTTGCCCAAGAGGTTGTGGATAAAAGTTGCTGCAGAGACTGAAGCCTACCGACAACGGTGCATTCCAGCAGTTGCGCAGAAAACCAGAGAACGGCAGCTTGTCGCCCAGGTTGAAGACCCTAAGAAGCGTGTTGAAGACCTGGTTGATATTGTCAACAGGCTGAAGAGGCAGAAGCCGATCAAGGAGTACGAAATTTTGCACGTCATCGGTCTCCTCGCGGCTCGCACGCTGTGTGGTCACACGGATGGTCTGGAAAAACACTGGACAGTTAGGGAGGATGGAGCTGTTCCACGGGGCACCTTTGGAAAGTACATGACTCGCGACCGATTTAGGATGATTACACGATATCTTCACTTTACCAGCACGGTGAGTCACACGACGGACAAGGCCTTCAAAGTTCGCCCTGTATTGCAAGTGATAGAGAAAACGTTCCGTCGGGGCTATCGCCTTGGTCCGGTGGTTAGCTTTGACGAAGGTACTATTCCGAATCGAAGCCAGTACAACCCGATACGGGTTTACAACAAGGATAAAACCTCACAAGTACGGGACCAAGTGCTACATGACGTGCTGCGCCGAAACGGGGTATTGTGCCAGGTGAGCTGACAACTCTGCGTCCGACAGAATAACGAGAGTCATGGACTATCTAGTTCTGTATGACTGGAGCCTATTAGTTACTAACATTGTTCTTGTATTCTGTATTTTACAGAGTTGAAGTATATCTTGGTGCTGAGCCAGACAAGAAGAAGAAACAAGGCTCATCGCAGAGAGCCGTCATCCGCAATGTTTCGAAAACTTTTGATGGACAAGCAAAGCAGAGATTGGTTGTCGCGGATAATTTCTACAGCTCCCCAGCTTTGGCACTCGCACTACTGCCTCTAGGCTTCTACTATGTCGGAACTCAGCGTTCGGATCGACTTGGGTGGCCGTCAGACCTTATGTTCCCACAGAAGAAAAGACCACAGAACATGCCGAGGGGGACGTACAGAATCGCTCAATGCAGACAGCATTCAGAACTTGTAGCCGCAGCCTGGATGGACTCAAGTCCAGTGCATCTAATAGCGACAGGATGCTCCACAGCGCAGACATCTGTGACGAGGAAAGACAAGAAGACGGGAGTTCTCACGCAGGTCCCTTGCCCGCAATTGATCGCGGACTACCATTCTGGTATGGGTGGCGTAGACACACACGATCAAATCCGTCTCCAGCGATATTCTATCCAGCGGTGCGTTGCATTCAAGAAATACTACCGACAACTATTTCTGGCATTTGTGGATATGGCGCTAGTCAATGGCTTTATTCTTCACAAGATTATCATGAAGCGGAAGGGTAGGCGTGTTCCCACGCATGCGGAGTACATGCGGCAGCTTCACGTGGAGTTACTTGCAGTTACAGCTATTAGTTTTCGAACGAACCGACACGCAGAAGATCTAGCAAGTGTGCCGACTGGAAATCGCGACCACGTGCTGCGTAGCACATCTGAGCTCTACAAGGCTAAGTCGGGCAAGAGTAAGGGGAAGAGCAAAAGCCGACAATTCCTCTGCAAGGTCTGCTCAGCGCTGAGCCCCCCCAAGGTAAAGAGCTTCGAGACCAGATTCTACTGCCGGGAATGCACGGTGACTCTCCAAGGGTACATACCCTTGTGCAATACGGTTCGGCGTACAGAAGCAGGTAACACGTTGACTTGCAGTCAAATATGGCACGGTGCATGGGGTAGTGGGGCTGCGATTCCTGCACACCTACGGGGAAGAATTCGCCTGCGGAAGCGCAAGCGGACAGCGGTTAGTGACGCAGAATGCAGTGAGTAAGTAAATACAGTGCTGAACAAACCTCCTTTGATCTCACCAACTTTTCGACCAGTTCCATCCTACTACTTCTCTCTAAGTCTAGAACTGGTCGAAAAGTTGGTGAGCGCGAAGGTGGCAAAGCGCCCACCACCACTAACGCGACGCGGCCTGTTTGGAGACAGCCGAACGTGTTAGGAAGGAGATAAAAATAAAGAGTGTTGCCCATCATACCATATGCTAATCTGCCCAATTGCAATCGTCATATTTTCCATGTGACGGATACATTGTCACTGCCTTGTTCACACACGCAGCATTTTTGCGACACTTCGCAGTGTCTAGCACTGGAAGGGCTTCTAACAGATAAATTGTTGCGATCGTCCAGCAATAATTAAACTAAGTCATTCTCTTAATCTGTATAATACAGAACAATTTCCCGCGTTAATTGGGTTAATCAAAACAGATATCTGTGAAATATTACTAAACCATTAGTACTAAATGGGGCTACCATGCATTTCTCTTTGTAGCCTCAATGCGCTCGATCTCTTTGTGGTTATGGTGCAGAATGAGCTGTTGCTCAGCTCGGTCATTAGCTGTCCGAGTGCGGAGTGGACCCATAACTGTTGCGTGGAATTGTATATCAGTTTGTATAAGACAAGTTGACGGAAAATGATAGGCCAAATTTAGAAAAGATACTATTGGCTAAAAGTGATGGCTCGCTGGCGGCCAACGGAAAGATGCCAGCTTCATCAACCGAAGGATGTACCGGTCGAGATGGCCATGTGAGCCATCTCACTTCCGAAACTGACGGTTATAACGCAATATTTCAAGTACTATGGCCGCCGACGCTAAGTCTGGCCTCGAAAGATTCAACGGCAAATCCTACACTATGTGGAAGGATAAGCTGCTGACGCATGTCAACCAACTGGACCACGTTTACCAGACGAAACTGCTGGAAAAACGCCAGCCTGAAGCAAAGGTGCTCATGGCAGACTTTCTGCGGAGCAGCCCTGACAAACCAGCGTCACCGACCACTGAAACGGCTGAGCATGAGGCGCTCGCCATGAGGTGGGACGTCATGCACTGGACAAGGGGAAGGGTGGATCTTCAGAACTTGCTAAACCAAGTCCTCCCGAACTTCTTTCTGTCCACCTTACCAGACGTGGTGTCTTCAATGGATCCATGTGAGGTGATTCGTCTCCTTGAAAAGGACTTTGGTCAAGGTGACGCGGCAGGGCTCATCGAGTTAACTAGAGCTTGGTCGAAGTTAAGTCGCAGCCCGTGGCGCGACTTAATAACTCTTTTCGCGCAACTCAAGAAGGCAAAGAATGAGATTAACCGGAAGACCCGAAAACTTCTGGGACAAGACATGGTGACCGAGCCATGGCTTTGTGTTGAAGTGCTCTCTCAGCTCCCCAGTGAGTTTTGGGCTTCCTCGATTTCCATGAAGAAAGAAGACTTTACGGTGGACCAAGTTGAGGGCGCGCTGCGCCGTATCTTTGGTGATAAGTCCAAGAAGGAAGTGGGATTTATGGATAAGTCCCAGGCGATTCCTGTTAACAACGTGAGGGTTAAACCTGGAGCGAAGAGAAAAACGGGCGGCAACGAGGGTGGAAGTTGCTTCTACTGCCTTCAGGGTGGGCACTTCAAGTCTACCTGCCCTATCATGCTGGCAGATAGGGACCCTAAACGTGTGGGTGGCCCCTTATTTCGGACCGATATCAATACGGCACCAGGGGCTAAAAAAGCGAAGAAGACTCAAGGCACCCCTATTAACACCATTAAGGTGGTTGTGAGTGAGGGCAAGAAGCGCCTCAATGAGGCTGGAAAAACTTTACTTGAGGCGTGCGCTGAAGATGAGGCCCTAGACGACATCGAGAGTCTTGATCCAAATTACCATGAGGGATTTGAGGGCAGTGAGGGTTATGCCCATACTCCGATTGAGTCACCCCTGAGTATGGAAGGAATTGAGGAAGCGGTACGTAGGCAACATGCCACTTATTTGAGGATGTTAAAAGGACTACCTCTAACTGATGATATGTGGGTCGTTGATACGGGTGCAGGCCGAGCTATAACTTCAGACAAAAGCTGGTTTAAGGGAACTCTACAACCTGATCAAGGCCACACCTTCACGTATGGCAACGGAACTGTCTCGCATAGTGCACTAAAGGGTGAAATATATCTTAACGTTTTGAACCCAAGACAAAGTTTAAGTTGCCTACCGTTAAAGGATGTCTCCTTCGACCGCAAATGTGACAGTAACTTACTGAGTGCATACTACTTAGCCCAGCAAGGATTCAGACATTTTCAGTCAAAGTCCGGAGATTACCTGTTTTTCTTGGGAAATGACTTCAAGCTCCTGTTTGCAGCAGTAGCAATAGGCGAAGTTTACTATTTACCGAGTGAAAAATACAACCAAGCACGTGTGTTTAACACAAAGAGTCAGAAAATGGACAACGTACTGAAGGAATGGCATCTAAGGTTGGGCCATGTTGGCAAGGAACGCCTTATTAGAACTCTAAGTAATCAGACAATTGAGGGTCTTCCAACTTTTACGTACTCAGAACTCAAGAACGTGTCCTTCTTTTGTAAGACGTGTGCTCGAATGAAAGACCGTAGAATGCCTTATCGGAATCTGGTGGGGAAAGAAATCCACTGAGCCACTTAATACCCTACATATGGACACAACAGGGAGAATAAGAGTAAATGGATTGTATGGATCATTTGGCTATCACTATGCACTAGCCGTGGTAGATGTTGCTACCGCCTACAAGTGGTATATCCTCGTTAAGTCCCTCAAGGAAGTTCCTGGGAAAATCAGAGATTTACTAAAGCAGTTGTCAGTACAATTTCCGTTTAAAGTTAAAAGGATTAGAACGGACGGTGGTACTGAATTTATAAATACTGAAGTGTCCAAGCTGTGCTCTAAATTAGGGCTAATCTTTGAAAGTTCAAATGTTGAAAGACCAGAAGAAAATGGCAGTGCTGAAAGGGCCCATCAGACCATGATGGCTGGTGTTCGATGCGCCATTAGGGGTGCAAATATGAAGGCAAAATGGTGGCCGGAGGCATTACTCTACCTTGTAGATGTAACTAATCGTCTACCTATGGCCAGATTAGGGATGAAAACTCCCTATCAGTTACTCCATCGACAGAAGCCAAGTGGGTTGGGACTAAGAATTTGGGGCTCAAAGTGCTACGCGCACATTCCGAAGTCCAAGAGAAAAGACCCAAAATTGGGTGATCGAGCGGTAGAATGCAGGTTATTGGGCTTTTCAACCAAGCATAAAGGATACCGCCTTCTTGATGTAAAGGCAAATAAGTACCTCATTGCTCGAGATGTGAAATTTAGTTTGACCAATACGGAAGCTTTAATTTCTCGATCTTTCCCTATTGAGGACAGTGGTGTAAACCTTGAGGAAGAAAAGATTATTCAAACTCTTGGTAAGCCATCTAGAAGTAATCTTGAAGTTGATGCGACTACTAATAAAGAGTCCATCTGTCGGAAGCGTGTCAGACAACCACCGACTTCTCAACCAGTGGGAGCACAAAGAAATGTTAATATTGAAGTTCGTCGGTCAAAACGCCAACGAACGCCAAATGTTTGACTCAGAGACTATGCTACACAAATGAACACTGTGATGGCAAAACAAGCACACATACCTATTCCTAAGTCTATCAAAGAGGTACGGAATAGCCCATATGCCAAACAGTGGAGGGGCCATTAAGACTGAGTATGACGCCCTTTTAGCCAATGAGACGTGGGAACTGGTGCTCATCCCTGATGGGAAGAAGGCCTCTTGGTTGTCACTGGCTTTTCGATGTAAAGTATAAAGCTGACGGATCAGTGGACCGATTTACAGGCACGCCTTGTAGTCCAAGGTAATACGCAAATATATGGCATTGATTATAAAGAGGTTTTTGCCCCTGTAGCACGGTATGAATCACTGCGCCTACTTTTAGCTCTTGCAACAATCCTAGACTTCCATTTACACCAAAATGGATGTTTCTACAGCATTTTTGAACGGTGTACTCAGTGAAAGCATCTATATGGAGGCAGCCCCTAGGATTTCTGTCAAGGGGGATAATCTAGTTTGCAAGCTACATAAAAGTCTGTATGGCCTGAAACAGGCTCCACGAATTTGGTATGAGGTTCTCAACGAATTTCTTAAGACTTTGGGTTTTTTAGATGCAAGAAAGAACACTGCTTGTATCTAAAAAGGTGGGAGGTTAAAGGCGTCAAACATGTCCTCATTTGTGTGCGTATATGTTGATGACCTGACAATTGCAGGCTCACACCTGAGTTCTATTGAAGATCTAAAGGCACAATTGTCTGCTAAGTTCACTATGAAGGACTTGGGTGAGCTACACTACTTGCTCAAGATGGAGATAAAAAGGGATATTAAAAGAAAAACACTTTGTTTATCACAGCAGAAATATATTAATGATATTCTTGAAAAGTTTCAAATGCGAGACTGCACTCCAGTGCCTACGCCACAAGCAAAGAGTGTAGTCCTTGAAAAGGAAAAGCATCTAACACCTGAGCAGATAGCTGCCCAGCCATTTGATTATAGAGGTTTAGTTGGATCATTGATGTACCTAGTAAGAGGCACTAGACCTGATATTGCTAACGCTGTAAGGGAGCTTAGTAAATATCTTTCTTGCTACAATAAGACTCATTGGAGAGCGGCTCAGCGAGTACTAAAATACTTGAAAGGAACGTCGAAGTATGGCATAAAGTATAATGGAAATAGTACTATTGATGTAATGCTATGCACAGACGCGAGCTTCGCGAATGCATCTGAAGAAAGAAAATCGATAACAGGATATGTATCAATACTCGCTGGTGCATGTATTACTTGGAAAAGTATTAAGCAAGATTGCATAAGTATGAATACTGCAGAGTCTGAGCTAGTAGCAGCTAGTGAAGGAGTAAGAGAAGCTATGTGGTTAAGACTACTACTTAAGGAATTGGGGTATGAACAAGTACTACCCACTCAGTGTTGGTGTGATAATACGGCCGCAATTAGTATTATTAAAGATCCGTGTAGTCACACATCTACAAAGCACATTGATATTAGGCATCTCTTTGCACGTGACAAACACGAAGAAAGGAGTATCAGTATTACATATTGTAACACCAATAATATGATAGCCGATGCTCTGACTAAGCCATTAAGTCAAGGTCAATTTGAAAAACTCCGATTATTAATGGGGGTTAAAGAGCTTGAATAGGGAGGGGTTGAATCAGGGAGACTCAAATAATTTTAATTAGTCCTCAAATACAGAATCAAGCCTCAAATTGTTTTTTTTTGGTAAATACACACTGAAAAGAATAAATTCAGGTTTAAATTTGACAAATCCATTTTAAAGTAAACGAAAGAACAGTCATTTTAAGGTGAGGCTAGGTTTAAAGGAGAGATTTAGTCATAAAACCATCGTTTTATCGACCACCTAACTCCATCAAAGTTATTTAGGCATGTCCGGGCTATTCGCCCCTTGCTCCAGAGTAATTTTACTCAAAGTTTTTGTAAATTTTAAGCTATCCGACTCTCTCCCCTACCGCCACTAAAAGGTGCTATGATCATAGACTGGGCCACCACGAGTTGCTGGATAACCAGACTTTCTGCACCGCAGTGCCCCCAATGAGCTATTGGTAGTCCGTTGAATGCCAAGAAGCCGGGAGCCGAAGCCCACTGTGGCCTAAGCCAGACTACCGTCGCCTGAGGGAATACGGGCAGCGTGTGATGACCCCTCCCCCCAAGGGGTAACGTCGGACCGCACTTGCGTAGTTGGGAGGTAGAAGAGAGAGTGAGAGCAAAAGGCAAAAGGCGGAAAAGGTTTGGGAAGTTGCATTTATTCAAGTTACCAACTGCCAAGTCATAAATAAATGCACTGGGTGTTTCTGTGCTCAAGTTGAAGATAACTGATAATGATCCGTTTTTTAAATGCTGCCATCTTTAGTGGGAGTGTTGCGTGAAATTGTATATCAGTTTGTATAAGACAAGTTGAAGGAAAATGATAGGCCAAATTTAGAAAAGATACTATTGGCTAAAAGTGATGGCTCGCTGGCGGCCAACGGAAAGATGCCAGCTTCATCAACCGAATGATGTACCGGTCGAGATGGCCATGTGAGCCATCTCACTTCCGAAACTGACGGTTATAACGCAATAATAACAAACGATCCAGCTGAGAAAACCCGCTCTTGATAAGCGGTAGATGAGCAATGGCCCAACCAAACCCTGGCTAGCTTTGAAATGGAGGGAAATTGAGCATGTCCCTCTTCAGAAAACCACCTGCAGACGTCGACATGTTTACAGAGCTCTTCAACGTTCCAGACGCTTTCACCTTCCCGGTTCTTCGTCCTCAACTTGGCTAAGATACCAGCGCGCCTTTCATCGTCCTTGCTGTATTGACGCTTCACAACATCCGCCGATTCGATGCAGAGGCCGAACCACCGTTGTAGAAGAGCATCCGCTTCGAAATTTAGCGTAGAGTCCGACAGATATTGTTCAGCTTGGATAGATACCCGCTCACCACACAATAGATCCATCTCGTTCCCGGAAGTGCTGCAGTAATCTTCACCTGGGGAGCTAGCGGCTGATGGTAGTGGCGTGTTTGTGGCGTTGCGCGAGGTTTCCTTTGCACGCATGTATTGAAAGATGAACCGATGTTCCTCGCGCAACAATGTTTCCGCATCTGCAAGTACGCTGTTAGTGTGACTCTCGGCGCAATCCGGAACACACAGGTACTGTTTTGCAGATCCTTTCGTCCTTGGATCGAGAAGCAGGGCCACACCCATTTGTACCGATGGTGCTGGCAACCGAAAAGCAATTTGGTGCAGGGTCCGCTGGATACAGCGATGCCCAAGATCCGATAACTGGGAAAATTGTACTTCTCGGCGAGAAAGCGATCGTTCGTTGGTATCTTCATCGCGGTAGCCGTCGAGGTCATACGCAGAAAACTTGTACGAATTCATACGTGCGGACGCAATCCTTAAAGCTGCGATTAGTACTTTTTAGTACTAATTGCAGCTTTTGCAAACCTGCTAATTTTGGTATAATACTAAAGGCGGCAATGCCCCAACCTGCTAACTGCTTATAGTGATATTACTTAGAATATTTAGTACTAACAGTACTAGTTCGAAAACTGCTACCAATCCCTGGCTTGGACTCGAAGTAAACTTCCGAAATGGGTGCACGGTCGTCCTGGAACTTGTACAGGATCAGTTCGATAGGTGTGAGGATCGTGATGGCCTTCTCCAGCGTCATTTTCCAGTTGAGACTCAATACAAACTCCTTGATACTGGATCGAATCGCGCGTTGGTTATCCGGTACTTCTGGGACAATAAATCCTGGATCGCTCACGATCGACTGTAAAACGTCTTCAGATTGCATCAACACGCGGAAACGAGCTGCAAGCGTTCCCCAAGACATCGTAGGTGATGCGTTGGCGAAATTTTTCATGGTAAGCAGCAACTGTGGATCAAACATCTTGAGCTTTGGTGGGTACTGGTAGCTACTGAAGAATGCCAACAACTCGTTACAGTTGTTGGTCAGCTCAACTCGGTCCTGGAACGGGAAATCCATCGGAACCTGCGGCGTCATTCGTCTCGGATCGTTCTCCAAGGATTTCTCCGGCCCGAAAATGTCCATCATAGCCAAATGCAAAGCGTGACAGATGCAGCCGTAGAAGAACTTGGTCGGGTATTCAGCCTTGAGCATATCCCAAGCTCGCGAATGATACTCCGTGCTGCCAGTTACTACCCCACTGACATTACTGACAATGGGCTGCATCATCCGCTTTGATATCCTGCGCAATCATGATGGAATTGGTAGACTTTAAAACGTATCAAATACGGGTCAACACAAAAATGGTCAATTGACCAAATCCATTGATCCACCTCGAAACGTTGACCAAAGTTGATCACATAAAAACTCGGCATGTAACAACCAGTAGAATAATGGTGAAAGTATGAACACATGCACATGTCGTTTTATTAAAGCTATTCCAAAGCTACAGACACAGGGAGATTTACCGGCTCAATGTACCGGCGGCGTTGACGCTTCTTGGCTCGACATTTAGCCATGTCATCGATTCGATCGACGTAACGTTGTGAGAGACCTTGAATCATAGCGACGAAAGCAGGTAGAGATGGATGAGGAGACGGCAATGCAGCATTAATCTCACGATTGAACCGTTCCAGCGGATTATTTTACGGCTAACCATGGCTTCATCGACGTCATGGACGTTCCACACACTCGGCTTGTAGGTCTTTTAGCCAGGTTTTGCGAAAGTATGACCAGAACAATCCCCACACGGACTCAGTGAAAGTTACGTTCTCTTCCAAAACAGATATAACAGATCTTGTCGTGTACATACTGAACTAACATCAAAGTGTCAGGATAGAAGTCAGCCCGTAGTTGTTTCCAAATACGCTCAGCAGTAAGGTCAATGCGCGTAAGGGCCATCGTATCAGCTGCCTCTTTCATATCTTCCGACACGTCAAGCCCTGGTGGTAGCATCGTTGCGCTGGCCACGTTCACACGAATGTTCACCCTTCAAACTCATACTCGTTCTCCTTGCGTTTGAAGTGTAGTTTTGCTTTGCAACCTTTGCTTCTGTAGGCACTGCATCTGTACGAAGTTCGTGTTTTACCAATGTTGTAGCTGGAAAAACCATGCCCAGCACCATGGACGGTGGTTGCCAACACCGCGGCCCTCGCGGATCTCCATGGTCATAGCACGCGACACGGCATCACGCGACGCTAGATCCTTGGCGGTGGGGGCGTAACGCTCCATGAAGCGTTACGCAAGATGCCTCCCTCACCACGGTATCCATCCGTGATCAGACAACCAGCGCCGTAGATACCCGTGGGGTGGAACTGCACAAACTCCGGGTCCTGCAGCGGGATACCTGCACGCAGAGCCAGGTCGCGTAGGTGTGACGGCTTGTACAGCAGCACCTTCAACGAGTTCTCGTTGCCGTGTTGTACTGGTACTGCAATTTGGGCTTTGATTCGAGCTATATGATTGCTTGCGTCCAGGGCTGCTACTCCGACGGGAACGCTGGCTGCGTCTCGAACTGTGGCTCCTACTTCGTGAAGGTCTGAGCCTCGGACTGCGGCTTCGACTTGCCCGACGGCGACGCTCGGGGCTGCGGCTTCTACTTTGTCTTGTCCGACTACGACGTGAGCTGAGGCTTCGGCGAAATCTCCTACTATTCCGTGGACTTCGGTTGCGTTGAAAGTGCCGCTCTAGCCGCGAATTGTTGCTCCGTTTCGATTGCCTTCCTCGCCAAAGACTAGAGCCGCTGTCTTGCTCTGGGCGACCGCGACATGGACTACTTAGGGCCTAGATGGGGTGAGCTGCCGCGACGACAATGAGAGATTTGGCTCGGTAGTAATGGTGGAGATGAGGACGGGAACGACTGCGTCGAGACCGAGGAAGGGGAGTGTGGTGAAGACATGTGAGCTGTGGCTAGTGCTTTGCGGTGTTGACTGTCTAATGGCAGGACAGGGCAGGTCAACCAACGATTTTTGACCAAATCCTTTGACCCGTGCTGACATAGGCGTTGACCCGTTTTGTGTTGACCCGGAAATGATACGTTAAAAGTTCTTCGGATGGAATTGTACTGGGATTCATCCCCTGCTGCTTTCTCCGACTCTAAGCAGAACCTCTTCTCGTTGTTCACTGCCATATACGTCACATACTCCTCCTCCGGGTTGTTCGTATGGTACAAGTTCAAATTCGACCACGCGTCTCGCTTTAAACACACGCGAGCAGGACTTGTAGACAGATACCCCCACACTTGTTTGTGCTTTTTCTCATAGCATCGCACCATGAGATCCGTCTCCAGTCGTTTTTTATCCGGAAGCTTCACATTCGGCCGCAATAAAGCAATAGCCCTGGCCAAATGAGACTCCTCCATCGCATCAAACACCATTCCAGTGGCATATGCGTGCATAGCGAGCGCTTCTTCGAATCTCTCGTTCTGGTTCTTCGTCAATGGTCCATTTTTCTTGCCATTCTTCGTCTTCTCATTTATATCATCCTTCAACGTCATCGTCATCGTCGTAGGGTCCATCAAACTCTCTGGCATGCTCTGTTGCATAGCCATTTGGTTCATCACTTGAACATGTTGCACAGCCGCTTGGTCCAATGCACTACTCGTCATTGCCAACGCCCCCACAGCTTGTTGCAACTGCGTTTGAGCCTGAATCTGCTGTATTTGCAGCTCCACCTCAGCTTGAGCTTGTTGAGCTTGTCGCTGCGCTTGAGCCTGAGTGTTATGATGTGTTTTCGACCTCTTTTTAACTGGTCCTTTAGCGTTAATTGTCAGCTTCGGACGTCACCGAAGATGACGACGGCAACCCACGTTGCCGACACAAAGCAAGTTGGTTCACGAGCAACCCATGACCAGCGTGTTGAAGCAGCACGACGCCAGAGTACAAGCAGCA
This sequence comes from Phytophthora colocasiae, assembly GCA_018806915.1. Lineage (NCBI taxonomy): Eukaryota > Oomycota > Peronosporomycetes > Peronosporales > Peronosporaceae > Phytophthora > Phytophthora colocasiae. The sequence goes on along the minus strand of JAGKQI010000078.1, from coordinate 1,259,823 downwards.
ACCCAGTGCCAACGACAAGCATCAGTAAAGCGCTGCTGCTTGTCAATCCCCAACGCCGGAGCACGAGGAATCCCAGCCAGCTCAGAGCATCTCTGCGGCCGTAATCGAGCTGCTCGAAGAGACAAGAATGCTCATGTTTGTATGAGGAAGGTGTTGTTCCTAGAGCGGAGCCCTGGGAGGAAACAGAAAAAGAGGGTGCTATCGAAAAGAACCAAACCAACACAAATATATTCATTCTGCATTTTGCCCTCACAAGAACAAGCAACAACAACAACAAGTTAGCGTCTCAACTCTTTTACTACAAACCCGTCGCTTCCTCACCGTTCCGAGCCGTCGATCCGCAGAAGTCGACAATTGGTAGCACTTGTTGGTCTACTTTTTGAGGGCCAGGAGATCCTTCGCAACGGCGGCAGTGGTGGCCACACTAGCCTGCTGAGAGCACGTGAAGACCCACCAGAGTCAAGTTGGAAGCGTATGGAAGAAGGCGCAGCCTTAGGTGCCGGTGGCACCATGATGACCGAGGAGACCGCCATGACAACGTTGGCGAGGATGACTGAGATTTTGGCACAGCAACGCCATGAGAAGACCCAACTGCTTCAGAACCAGCAAAGCATGTTGGAGCGCATGAGACCCACTGAGAGACGGGTGGAAGGCATCTCGATGCCGACATACAACGGACGACTTGTAGAACCGCTTTAAGTGTTTCTACACCAAGTTCAGCTTTACCTGAGCGCAAAAAATATCGACGTCAGCGCAGAGGAAAATCAGACCCGACTTGTGGCCATGGTGGCGTCCAACCTGAAAGGCCAAGCTGCGGCTTGGTATACATTCCACCAAGGCGAGTTCGCTACCCTGAACGCCTTGGCTGAAGCACTGCAGACAGAGTTCGTTCCGCCGGATCTGCAGGAGCGTCTTCGAGGTGAACTGATGAACCTGAAGCAGATACAATGTCAAAACGTGGAGGATTACGTCGCGAAATATCGCAACATTATCTGTCAAGTCCGTGATATGACTGAAATAGATCGTGTTACCTGGTTCGTGCATGGGTTGGTGACTCGAACGCGGAAAGAGGTTGCATATCGTCGCTGTGACACAGTGTCGCGAGCAATTTCGGTAGCTCTGGAGTTTGAGCGATCACACTCTCACGAGAAGGGCGGACGGGGAGATGTTCGACCTCTACGTTCTGATCGGCCAGCTGACGGAGCTGTACCAATGGAAGTTGACAACGTGAACGTACACAACATCTCCCGTGAAGATTGTCGACGACGCAATCTGTGTTTCAGATGCAAGCGTCCAGGACATCGTATCAGCAACTGTCGTGTCAGACTGCCGGAGGGCAACCAAGAACGCATTGGTACACGCAATCGTCGCTCCATAAACTCAGTGCGGCTTAATTCGACCTCGAATTCAGCTCCATTGGCATTCCGAGGTTACCAAATCAACATGGTAACTGTGCAAGCACCTACTGCAGCGGACTCCGCACATGAGCTGATCCGCAAAACCGTGAAGGTGAACGGGCAGGAGCTCGTCGCATTGATCGATTGCGGTGCCAACCACAATTTGGTGCGACCAGGAATCATCAATGGCCCTGGTTGTGAACATGTTGCATCGGTGGAGAGCTTCGACGGACAAGTCCGCCATGGAGTAACAGTGCGGGATGTCGTGTCAAGCGTGTCAATGGATGGCATGGTGTACAGCCAAGTTGCTTTCACAGAACATGAGCTGCCTACCAGTCACGATATGATTTTGGGTAAGCCGTGGCTTACTCGATTCAATCCAACCATTAACTGGCAAACACATGAGGTCAACGTTAAGGCGTCGGCATTTTCGGTATCGGTTTATCCTGAGCTAAGTGGTGCATACCTTCAGCTGCCATTGAAGGAGGGCCAGACTGGTACATGTAGAGGGCGCTACGACCTTTATCACGTAACGGTGACAGCGCCTAGTGGTATCGCGCACTCCAACGATATCGTAAAGCTCCTCGAAGACTTCGAGGACGTATTCCCGAAGTCTCTGCCGACTGGACTCCCACCCGAGCGGCGTGTGGAGTTCGAGCTGAATATGAAGGCCGATGCAACTAGCACGAGAGCTCCATTTCGGTTATCGAAGACGGAGCAGGACGCGTTGCAGATTTTCGTAGAAGACCTGCTCGAGAAAGAATGGGTCGAGATTAGCGATTCGCCCTGGGTGTGACCCGCGCACCGGAAAACAGCAAAGTCGTGGGGAATGGATCCGATCTGGAAACACAAAGTCTCCGATACGCTGGGTGGTTGACTACCGCTACCTAAACAGCCAAACGCTCATACCAAAGATACCGTTGCCCAACATCGAAGAGCTGTTCGACAAGATGGCCGCCGCTGTGATATTCAGTGTGCTGGATCTTGCCCAAGGCTATCACCAGATGCGTGTGAAGCCTGACAGCAGGCCCTACACAGCCTTTCGCTCAGCGAACGAAACCTATCACTGGTGTGTGGCCCCGATGGGCGTGGCAGGCATGCCCGGGATTTGGTCGCGTTTGATGCGTCTCCTCTTGGGAAAGTTTTCTTTTGTGGTTGTGTATCTCGATGACATCTGCATCTACTCGAAGTCGATGTCTGAGCACCTTCAGCATCTCCAGGCAGTGTTTGAAGTGCTTCGGCAGGAGAAACTTTACGCTCGTAAGGAAAAATGTTCTTTTGCTCAGGACTCTGTGAACTTTCTCGGACACACCATTTCAAAGGAGGGTCTGTCAGTGGATAAGAGGAAGACAGCGGCAATCGAGCAGTGGAGAGTTCCAACTTCGGTGAAAGAATTGCAGAGTTTCCTGGGGTTGGCTGGCTACTTTCGGAGGTTTATCCACCGATTCGCCGACATCGTTCTTCCGCTTAGTGAGCTAGTGAAGAAGGACAAAGAGTGGTCGTGGACGGAGTATCAGGAGAACGCATTCTTACTCATCAAGGCAGCACTGCAACAAGCTCCGATTTTGCAACTGCCGAATTTTGCGGAAGAATTCGTGGTGACAACCGATGCTTCGAAGCAGTGCTGTGGTGGTGTGCTCTCCCAGCGCAAGAATGGCTTTGATCACCCCATCGCGTTCTACTCCAAAAAACTCGGTAAACACGAACTCAACTGGCCAGCACATGAAAAGGAGCTCTTCGCAATTAAACTCGCGCTTTCGAAGTGGCGTCACTATCTACATGGGCGACATTTTCTGGTATACACAGACAATATCGCGTGTCGATGGTTCCTTCAGCACCCGACTGTTTCGTCGAAACTCGTTCGTTGGTTGGACTTTTTTGCACAGTTTGACTTTGAGCTGCATCACGTCAAGGGCGTTCAAAATATTATGGCCGACGCACTATCGCGCCATGGTCCTGATCCTGATGACAATGTGCGGGGTGGAGATGTGGGAGACAGTGAGGCAGTGATGCAGCCTGAACGGAACGTGTCGATAAATTCGTTCACGGTGCACACCTGCGATTCTGAGTGCCTCGACGCTCAAGCCCGCATCCATGAACGTCAGGAGGTGATGAATGCGCTGGCGGCACAGAGCTCCTACGACTTGCACCTTTTGTTAGATGACCAGTCACGGGGGGAGGGTGAATGCAAGTACCCCGCTGTGCCTCAGCGTCACGTGGAGTTAGTGGTGAATAGCTCAGCACGACGATCGACAACGATATCGATTTCAGATGAGACTCGGACGCTCTTCACAAACGGTTATCGCGTTGTGTGACGTAGTGGTTCAACAGCCACTACGCCAAAAGTTTGAGATCAGCTGGCCGGATTATCCTGGCTCAGCGTAATCTTGAATTTTCACATTTTCATATGTCTACGAGTCTATTGGCTATATGTGGTTGCAGTTGCCACTTCAACAGTTCTTATACGTATTTTCATTGGATGTAAATCCTCAGGATTGGCAACATTCCAGTTACCATCCGGATATTTTGATTATGGGACGCTATGGGAAAATTCTGGCTCAGCCACGCCGAGGCTTCGCAGGATTTCATTGGCAGAAAAAGATAACAGCAGGATTTGAGAAAGATAGTTTTAGGATAGGACCTGGATACTTGGGTGCGTGTCTAGTCACCCAGGATCGTTGGTTGCGAGGCAACTACTAGCTAGCACCAACAAAACTAACTCAATCAATCACTTCTCAATTTTCATTCTTCTGTTCAAGTCAACTCCTCCAGCAAGACCACGACTGCAGCGCCGCCGCTGCCCTATCGACTCCGCCTCCGACTCGCCACCGCCTCCGACCTCAACTCTTCGTCAAGGCCGCCAACGACTGCTTCCTCCGTTTGGCTGCCGTCACACGTTGACCCAGCCTACAGAGCAATACTGAAGGAGAAGTCACTACAAGTGGATGAGGCACTACTGTACTACAAGAATGGCTTGGTGTTTCGCCGAACGGAAGGTGCAGTCGACCAGGTGTGCGTTCCTAACAGTGACATATTGCGGACACAGCTCTTGTCCGAATTCCACGACGGAGCTGCGCACCCTGGAGCACCTCGCACGCTCGCTAAGCTCTCTCAGTGGTATCACTGGAAAACCATGGAGACCGATGTGAACGACTACGTGCAGAGTTGTTTGACGTGCTTAAAGTTTAAAGTCTCGAGCGCCAAGAAGAAAGGGAAACTTCTCCCTCTTGATGTACCTGCTGAGTGTTGGCAGCACGTCGGTGTAGACTACATCACAGGCCTTCCTGTGTCAAATGGATTTGACTGTATTCAAGTGGCTGTGGATCTACTCTCAAAGCGCGCCAAGTATGCACCTATGCACTCAACTGCAACTGCTTCGGACTGTGCTCGTGTCTTCTTCGACTCGGTCGTGCGTCATCATGGGATGCCCGAAGCGATTGTCAGTGACCGTGACTCTCAATTCACAGCAGCGTTCTGGCAGGCGCTCATGAAGATAATGGGCGTCAAGCTCCGCATGACAACAGCTCATCGAGCCCAAGCGGACGGCCAAGTGGAGCGACAAAACCGTGTGCTGGAAGATGCGCTTCGCTGTTTGACCTCGGTACATGGCTCTAATTGGTCGGAGCTGCTGGGCACCATCGAGTTTGCCCACTCCACCTTGGTGAGTGCCTCGACAGGAATGACTCCATTCGAGGTGGACTGTGGACGGCCTGCACGACATCCTGGCATCGGCAAACACGGAGAACCAGTTCCGCCAGTGCAGCCAGTGCAGTCAAAAGTGGAGTTTGCAAAACAGTTTGCGCAGCAGCGCCAAGAAATTGTTGAGCGAGCTCGACAGGCACTCCTGGATGCCAAACAAAAGCAAAAGCGGTACTACGACAAGCTTCGGTTCAAGTTCAAGAGTCGAAGATTGGGTATTGCCTCTCAGCACGAACTTTAACGTTCCGTGGCTAGTTGGTATGGTTGCATACCAGTGTTGGAAACACTTTCAGAACTCCTTTCTTGGGCCTGTGGCTTTGTGCTGTCTACGACTCCCTGTCCCGCCAAGGAAAACACGGAGAATAACTTCTGGAAAAAATACACACTGAGTTGTGCTTGATCTACACTCGTTGCTACTGAGTCTGTTCTAGTGTGCTTCTTGCATGGGTAAACGAAAAACCCGTCAACCCGAAGCACCGTTCCTGAACGACACTAAGTCGTTGACCACTCGCAGTGAAACACTCGCTCGACAAACTGCGCCAGGACTTGTGGTTGACTACGCAGAAGCAGCGGAAGATCGTACAGCTCATCCGCAACGAAATTCCAGATTGCAAGGACTCCGACGCAAGGAATATCTTACACGATACGACGGAACTGCTGAAACGCCGCATAAACCAGACGCAAACTATCTTGGAAGGAACCCTCGACCACTCCATCAAGCTCGACAAAAAGCGTAGGCGTAAAACTCAAAAACAGTAGTTTCTTTCCTTTTTTTGCTTATTAGGGTTTCGGTAGACATTATTAAAGACGCGCTGAGAAGTCCAGTTGGTATGGCTCAAAGAAGAAGTCGTGCAGCTGAGCACCCGTCACCGAACCCTCGTCCTCGGCACCAAAGCAGAATGAATGCGCCGAGTGATGCAGATGCGTCACGACCAAGTACAGAAGCACCGGCGGACACCGCGGCTCCGGCTGCACAGACCACCCAAGCTTCAGGCCCTGATGCGATGTCAATGCAGCAGTTGCTAGTGTTTATAACACAACAGCAGCAAGCCGCCCAAGCCCAGATGCAAGCTCAACTGCAAGCACAAATGCAGCAAGCTAACGCAAGGTTCGAGTATTTGATGGCGGCTCGGGGTGATCAGAAGAAGAAGGACCCCCCAGATGTATGAAGGCAAGTACGGCGAAGATATCGAGTTGTGGATCTTTGCCACCGAACAGTACTATGCAAGCAGACGCGAGTTGATGGAAGCAGATTCATCAGACTTTGTAACGATGATCTCAAGTAACCTAGGCAAGTCAGTCTTGTGCGTTTATTGCGGACTGCGAAAGATTACAAGTACATCCTACGTGGTCGCTTTTCAAGCGACAACTTCGTTCGCGTTTTCGACCAAAGGACTTCGAATATGATCTTCGTGAGAGAATGTTTCGTCTCAAACAGAAAGAAACGATTCACGAGTACGTCTCCAAGTTCCAAGATTTGCTATCGCAGACTGAATTATCGATCAGCGAATTGGAGAAGCGGTTCTTCTTCCAAAACGGATTACGTGAAGAAACAGCGAAGATCAAGGAAGTAAGTCCAGCAACGCTGCAAGAGGCTATTGAGATTGCGTCCAACTTCGAGTTTGCACACTTCTCGGGGAAACCACCTCGGAGTCAGTCGAAACCTTCGCAGGGATCATCTGAATCGGGGAATCGAGCGTCAAAGTCGCAACTGCAGAATGCTAAGCGTTCCGAGTAGAAGAAAGGAAAGAAAGATGATTGGACTAAGTCAGCTACTTGCAACAACTGTGGCAAAGTTGGCCACATTTCTCCACAATGTACCCAGCCGAAACGTAAGGAAGCGAACCGTTACGTAAAGGGCGATGTGTATGCGATCCTAGAGGCTGAGGCTCGAGCATTCAAGACGGAAGATCAAGAGAGACCCGTTACGATATTCATTGACAACGGCAGTAGCCTGAATGGCGTAACTGAGGAGTTGGTGAAGAAGCTCGATTTAGATGTCACTGAAGGTGACACGATGCAAGTTGATGTTGGTTATGATCAAGTGGTGTATCGTCCTCGACGGACTGTAGAGATGTCTCTACAGTTACCAGGGTTTCCATTATCAAGTGGAACATTCCAAGTCATGCCAGTCCCAGAGGGTAAGGACGTTGTATTGGGCATGATGTGGTTGCGTGAGCAGAACCCGGATATTGATTGGAGTACAGGACACATAGCACCACGTATCAAAATTGAGAACACTCAGGCCGTAACGTTGAGACTGCCGAAGAACCGCCCTGCTAGATGGGTCGCAAGACAACTCCGCGCAAGAGTAGCGCAGAGCCGTGAGATCTTCAACTACTATCGAGACCATGGCCATAACGGCAAGCACGGAAGTACCAAGCTCATATCAACAAAGCAGTTCCAGCGCATGTTGCGCAAGGACAAGGATATTGAGGCAGTATTTGTCATCAATCCCCACGACTCTGAGAAGGATGAACGCTTCAAGAGTCAAGGATGGGATGCCCTCAAGGACAATCCGGCATACGAGACGTTACAGAAATATGCGGATACGGTCTTTCGTACGGAGCTACCGAGTGAGACGCCGCCAGTTCGTGAAGGAATTGAACATGAGATTTTGCTCAAGCCGGGTACTACTCCAATTTCAGTGAAGCAGTGGCGTCAAAGTCCTGATCAGCGAAAAACGATCCAGGAGTGGACCAAAGATGGTTCAAGCCGGTATCATTCGACCAAGTACGTCATCGTTTTGCGCCCCGACTTTCTGTGTGAAGAAACCTGTCGGATGGCGTATTGTGCACGACTATCGCCAATTGAACTTGGCCACGATTTTGCCTGCTATCCCGATGCCTCGCAAAGAAGACACTTTCGACGCGATGGCCGGTAGCTACTGGTACTCGTGCATGGATCTACTCTGGGATTATTACCAAGTTAAGCTACGTGAAGCAGACATGCCATTCACGGCGTTTTCAACTCCAGACGGTCTTTTTGAATATCTCGTCACACCCATGGGACTTAGTGGTAGTCCGGGAACCTTTAAACGTTTACTTCAGAAGGTTTTCAGGGATTTGAACGACGTGATGCGGATTTACTTCGACGACATCTACGTGTACACGAAGGGTGAAGATGTGAACGACCACATCAACGCTTTGGACAAACCGTTCATGGTGGAAACGGATCACAAGAGCATCGAGATGATTCTTCCGCAGAAAACAACGAATCGACGCTTTGCGCGGTGGTTTAATGAACTTGCGGAGTTTCACCCCATGTTTAAGTGGATTCAGAGACGAATGTAGTCGCCGATGCTATGTCGAGAAACCCGGAATTCGAGCACAAGGCAGCTCAAGTGAGCTTGAAAGAACTTCTGGACACAGCTCAAAATCGTGAAATTGTGGCAACCATGGTCGCGAACAATATGACCGTGGCACAGACCGCACAGAAGATGTACTCGTGGAACAAGGACTTGCAGGGACTTGTCAAGAAGCTAAAGCTTGGAGAAAAGGTTCAGCATTACTCGCTAAATCATGGCGTGCTGTATTATCAGACGCGTGAAGATGAGAGCCCTAGATTGTACATTCCCGATGACGAAGATCTGAAGAATCGAGTCATTTGTGAGAACCACGATGCCGTTACGGCAGGCCACCCAGGATATTACAAGACCTATGTCGCAGTACGTGAGAAGTACTATTGGCCGAAGATGATGAAGTATATCCAGCGCTACGTGAACACTTGTGAAATGTGTCAGCGCAACAAGGCGAGGTAGACGAAGCCTCCGGGATTACTTCAACCGCTGGAGATACCTCGAGGTAGATGGGTCGACGTTTCGATGGATTTTGTTGTGTCTGTGTCAGCGCAACAAGGCGAGGCAGACGAAGCCTCCGGGATTACTTCAACCGCTGGAGATACCTCGAGGTAGATGGGTCGACGTTTCGATGGATTTTGTTGTGTCTCTACCTCCCAGCAAGGATGGCTCGAATGCCATCATGGTCATCGTGGATCGATTGACCAAGCGTGCAAAGTATATTGCTACGCAGACCACAGACAGCGCAGAGAGAACTGCGAATGTTTTCATGAAGAGTTATGTAAGAGATCATGGCCTTCCGAAGACGATTGTGTCTGATCGTGACTCCAAATTTACGTCTAAGTTTTGGCAGGCTGTTATCACTGCTATGGGAACGCAGCATAACCTGTCATCGGCATTTAGGCCGCAGACGGATGGACAAACGGAACGTACAAACCGTTTTATCGGAGATTATCTTCGAGGTGTTATCAACCCAGCCCAGAATGATTGGGATGAGTTTCTTCATTTGGCAGAGTTCGCCTATAATCGGCGATTGCATGCTACGATTGGCATGTCACCATTTGAAGCGGATCTAGGATATATTCCATATATGCCCGACGATATCGCGGCAGATCCGGAGTTTAAGAAGTTGGAGAAAGCAGCAAAAGAGTTTCTACTCCGACAGGAAGCCTTCCTCAAGGTCGCGCAAGACCGTATGAGTGAAGCACAGGAGCGCATGAAGCATTATTACGACAGAAACAGACTTGTCCAAGACTTCAACATTGGTGCCATGGTGCTACTAGATGGAAAGAATCTGGATATCCGTCACAAGGGGTATGCGCAATCAAAGAAGTTTGCTCCTCGATTCATTGGACCTTTTCCAGTTGAAAAGATGGTGTCTCGCGACTCGTGTGAATTGGGATTATCGAAGGGTCTGAAACTGCACCCAGGCTTCCATACTTTACTGCTGAAGCCGTACCGCAAAGACTCCAAGCGCAGGCAGAAGGTGAACAAGGTTGTGCTAGCCGACGGAACAGAAGGGCAACTGGTTGAAGCTGTGATTAACCACCGTAAGTACAAAGGGAAAATGCAGTACAAAATTTGGTGGCTTGGTGAAACCAAGAAGGACGCAACATGGGAACCAGTGGAGAACCTGAATCAAATACCAGGCCTCATCGACCTCTATTGGAAGTCCAAGAAGAGAGAGAAGCCCTTTAAGTGGTGGCACTTTCTCAAAAGGAGGTCATGTGACGTAGTGGTTCAGCAGCCACTACGCCAAAAGTTTGAGATCAGCTGGCCGGATTATCCTGGCTCAGCGTAATCTTGAATTTTCACATTTTCATATGTCTACGAGTCTATTGGCTATATGTGGTTGCAGTTGCCACTTCAACAGTTCTTATACGTATTTTCATTGGATGTAAATCCTCAGGATTGGCAACATTCCAGTTACCATCCGGATATTTTGATTATGGGACGCTATGGGAAAATTCTGGCTCAGCCACGCCGAGGCTTCGCAGGATTTCATTGGCAGAAAAAGATAACAGCAGGATTTGAGAAAGATAGTTTTAGGATAGGACCTGGATACTTGGGTGCGTGTCTAGTCACCCAGGATCGTTGGTTGCGAGGCAACTACTAGCTAGCACCAACAAAACTAACTCAATCAATCACTTCTCAATTTTCATTCTTCTGTTCAAGTCAACTCCTCCAGCAAGACCACGACTGCAGCGCCGCCGCTGCCCTATCGACTCCGCCTCCGACTCGCCACCGCCTCCGACCTCAACTCTTCGTCAAGGCCGCCAACGACTGCTTCCTCCGTTTGGCTGCCGTCACACGTTGACCCAGCCTACAGAGCAATACTGAAGGAGAAGTCACTACAAGTGGATGAGGCACTACTGTACTACAAGAATGGCTTGGTGTTTCGCCGAACGGAAGGTGCAGTCGACCAGGTGTGCGTTCCTAACAGTGACATATTGCGGACACAGCTCTTGTCCGAATTCCACGACGGAGCTGCGCACCCTGGAGCACCTCGCACGCTCGCTAAGCTCTCTCAGTGGTATCACTGGAAAACCATGGAGACCGATGTGAACGACTACGTGCAGAGTTGTTTGACGTGCTTAAAGTTTAAAGTCTCGAGCGCCAAGAAGAAAGGGAAACTTCTCCCTCTTGATGTACCTGCTGAGTGTTGGCAGCACGTCGGTGTAGACTACATCACAGGCCTTCCTGTGTCAAATGGATTTGACTGTATTCAAGTGGCTGTGGATCTACTCTCAAAGCGCGCCAAGTATGCACCTATGCACTCAACTGCAACTGCTTCGGACTGTGCTCGTGTCTTCTTCAACTCGGTCGTGCGTCATCATGGGATGCCCGAAGCGATTGTCAGTGACCGTGACTCTCGATTCACAGCAGCGTTCTGGCAGGCGCTCATGAAGATAATGGGCGTCAAGCTCCGCATGACAACAGCTCATCGAGCCCAAGCGGACGGCCAAGTGGAGCGACAAAACCGTGTGCTGGAAGATGCGCTTCGCTGTTTGACCTCGGTACATGGCTCGAATTGGTCGGAGCTGCTGGGCACCATCGAGTTTGCCCACTCCACCTTGGTGAGCGCCTCGACAGGAATGACTCCATTCGAGGTGGACTGTGGACGGCCTGCACGACATCCTGGCATCGGCAAACACGGAGAACCAGTTCCGCCAGTGCAGCCAGTGCAGTCAAAAGTGGAGTTTGCAAAACAGTTTGCGCAGCAGCGCCAAGAAATTGTTGAGCGAGCTCGACAGGCACTCCTGGATGCCAAACAAAAGCAAAAGCGGTACTACGACAAACGTCGCGCAGAGGCTGACTTCAAATCAGGCGACCAAGTACTGTTGAAAACGGAGCACCTATCCTTCAAGCAAGTCTCTCATAACACTGAGCTGAATGAAAGCCAAGTTGGCTGCACGCTATGTTGGACCTTTCACTATCGACTACATGGTGAATGAGAACGTGGCTCGACTAAGGTTACCGCGACGCTTTCAGAAGGTGCATCCGTCTTTCAATGTTGACCTGCTCGTAGCATACCCGGAACAGCATAAACGATTCAGCTCACGACCGAAATCCAAGGAATCCCCGGTGGAGCTACCCGATGACGAGCCAGACGATGGTATGCGAGTTGTGGAAAAGCTCGTGGCGAAGCGACAATTCAACCGCAAGCCTGAGTACCTCGTAAAGTGGCTTAGTGAGCCCATGGACGAATGTACCTGGGAACGTGAGCGGGACCTCAAACATGTTGTCCATTGGAAACGTCTGCTCAAGGAGCTGCGGGAGCAGCAGAGCGCCAAGTGCAACTCATCGCGGGGAGATTGTCAGCTTCGGACGTCACCGAAGATGACGACTGCAACCCACGTTGACGACACAAAGCAAGTTGCTTCACGAGCAACCCATGACCAGCGTGTTGATGTCATGGGCGTCAACAAAGCAGCACGACGCCAGAGTACAAGCAGCAACCCAGTGCCAACGACAAACATCAGTAAAGCGCTGCTGCTTGTCATCCCCAACGCCGGAGCACGAGGAATCCCAGCCAGCGCAGAGCATCTCTGCGGCCGTAATCGAGCTGCTTGAAGAGACAAGAATGCTCATGTTTGTATGAGGAAGGTGTTGTTCCTAGAGCGAAGCCCTGGGAGGAAACAGAAAAGAGGGTGCTATCGAAAAGAACCAAACCAACACAAATATATTCATTCTGCATTTTGCCTCACAAGAACAAGCAACAACAACAACAAGTTAGCGTCTCAACTCTTCTACTACAAACCCGTCGCTTCCTCACCGTTCCGAGCCGTCGATCCGCAGAAGTCGACAGCTACCAATTGCGGTCACCTTCATGTACTACAGTGGAAGATGGACGAGCCGATTCGAAACATTTTCTTTCAGAATTAACTCCACAGGATAAGATATATGTTTATACAGCAGCAGCTCGTGGACATATCACCACTCTCACTTGGTTAATTCACCACTACCCGCAAATGTGCGACGTTCGTTATGCATATTTAAAAGCTGCTGGAAATGGCCACCTGGATATTATTCGCTTACTGCTTTCGTCTCCCATTGGAAGCATTTCTTCACCATAAGCTGTTAGTGCAGCTGCAAGAAATCGTCATCTTGATATTGTAAAGTGCCTCGTAGCCGCAGGATTCTCAACGAATAAAGCCATAGACTGTGCCGCAGAGGGTGGATACCTCAGTATTGTAGAATGGCTTCACGAAAATACCTCACACAGCTGCAGTACGAATGCGATGCATCATGCAGCGATAAACTGCCACCTGGATGTCGTGAAGTGGCTTCACGAAAATTGTAGAGAAGGATGCTACGATGGTTTCTCATTCCAGAATTCCCCCTTGATGCAAACATGCTCAACCTGTTCTGTGCGATTGTTGGTGCGCAAGGGAGCGCGTTTGAGGTGATAATTGATGAGAGAATGTCGGTTTACGCGTTGAAGGAAGCGATCAAGAGGAAGATGAAGAACGACTTCACGGGTGTTGATGCTGACAAGCTACAACGTTTCCTGGCGAAGACGAAGGGTGGCGTGTGGCTGACATATGACGACGATCTGGTCAAGATGCTGCTGGAGAACCGCGTTGACACTTCAAAACTACAGGAGTTGTGGCCAATATGGAAGTTGAACAGAGAAAAAAATCCGCAGTTGTTTGGGAAACAAGTGTCGCTTGGAGAAGATGTGGTTCACGTACTCGTGAAATTTCCTGAGGAGAAATCTGTGTTGAGTCAGACGCAATTGAACTCAGAAATTGAAGATCAGAGACTGGTGAAGAGACTGAAAACTACTGAAGTGGAGAACTGGGAATGGAAGGAAGAAGAACCGGTGTATTCTAGGGACCGCCAACTCTTCTTCGTAAATCGTGAGAAGGCGGTGAAGGACCTGGTCAAATTTCACAAAAAAAATTCTACCGTGCGAAGCTACGATCTGGTGGTTTATGGGTGATTCCGCTCCTGAGCAATGGTCGAGGACTCGGGAAGTCTGCGTTTGGTCAAGAGTACATTCGTGAATGCCAGTCACTACAGCTTGACACGCGAATGGATGAATTTATGGACACTTTACGAAGCTGCCACACGATACCTATCACGTTAAATCACATGGACGTTCTTGACGACAATGGCGACTTTCAAGACCGTCAAGCGTCACGAAGTTTGATTAAACGCATCTGGGAATTCTTCAAAGTTGAGTATGGCGTTTTACCTCACGCTTTCGACAATCTCGAAGAGAATTACGAAAACATTTTGATGGATTTAACGGAGGAAGTGGGGCCCCTTTTCATAGTGATCGATGAAATTGGTTTGGCTTTTAACCACGGCAAACTGGATGATGGTGCGAGGAGAAAGAAGTTCTTCCAATTTTGCGAAATGTTGCAACCGCTGTTTCACAATCGGAAACTGTTTTTTGTAATTGCCGGTAAAGCATCATTCCTTGATCATGTTACGAGGAACGGGGTGTTCAATAGTCGCTTCGTGCTCGAGCACCTTGATCTTGGTCCTCTTGGGTGTGATTCGATCTAGACAATCATCAAGAAAACGCGATGGGAAGTAACAAAGAGCGCGAGTATCCAGGATCATTTACAACTTACGGAGGATCAAGTGACGAAAGCTGCCAATCACCTCTTTGACACGACATTTGGTCATCCTCGATTGTTGCTAGGTGCGTTCGAAAAGCGTGATTCTTATGACGATCTCCTTACGTACATTATTAACCGAAATGTTAGCTACAAGGAGCTCCAAGAGGCTATCTAACGTTGAGTCGGTTTTCGATATTAAAATTGAAAGAACTAGCAATGAGCAACAAATACAAAGATTAAGTGTGTCAATTGCCGAGCAAATGTCAATATACTCAGTCAGAAGATAAGGGTTCCGCAACAGTCAGCTCGAACTCGTGCCGGTGGTGAACGTACGCCCATTCCGCAAACTCGAATCGCTTACGTGTAGCAACAAGAGCCTTCTTCAGAGTCTCAATTAAGCAGCACTCACGGCAATTCTGGTGCAAAAACCACAAAATACCAACGTGGGAACAGCAAGCTAGCACGTTGTTTGCACAATTCACTGCAGTAATTCGACAAAGCTCAGGTTGACGAGAGTAAAGCCACTCAAGTACTTCCAAGTTGTACATACGAACTGCACCGCGTATGGCTTTGTCCGTAAACCCTTCTGTCCTGTTTTGGTCGAACCACTTTAGCACTGCAAGGTGATTGTTTTGTGCTGCTTTATCCATCGCTTTTGTGGTGCAGCCCTCCGATCGATTCGCATGCAGCCATTTCACCACACCGATATGTGCATTTCTAGCAGCAGAATCCATGGCGTGAGTTGTACAACCCTCCTTTCTTTTGAGATGAAGCCACTTCACCACGTCTAGGTGTCCGTTTCCAGCAGCATAATCCATAGCATCGGTTGTACAACCTTCCGTTCTATTGGAGTGGAGCCACTTTACCATGTCGAGGTCACCTTCCATCGCAGCCCCATCCATTGCTCTTATTGTGCAACTTGCATTGGTGTTCTCATGGAACCATTGAACCACATCTAAATGACCTCGGAAAGCAGCTTCAGCCATAGTACCATCGTAGCATTCTTCTCTACAATTTTCGTGAAGCCACTTCACGACATCCAGGTGGCAGTTTATCGCTGCATGATGCATCGCATTCGTACTGCAGCTGTGTGAGGTATTTTCGTGAAGCCATTCTACAATACTGAGGTATCCACCCTCTGCGGCACAGTCTATGGCTTTATTCGTTGAGAATCCTTGGTGGCTACATGAGGCACTTTACAATATCAAGATGACGATTTCTTGCAGCTGCACTAACAGCTTATGGTGAAGAAATGCTTCCAATGGGAGACGAAAGCAGTAAGCGAATAATATCCAGGTGGCCATTTCCAGCAGCTTTTAAATATGCATAACGAACGTCGCACATTTGCGGGTAGTGGTGAATTAACCAAGTGAGAGTGGTGATATGTCCACGAGCTGCTGCTGTATAAACATATATCTTATCCTGTGGAGTTAATTCTGAAAGAAAATGTTTCGAATCGGCTCGTCCATCTTCCACTGTAGTACATGAAGGTGACCGCAATTGGTAGCTGTCGACTTCTGCGGATCGACGGCTCGGAACGGTGAGGAAGCGACGGGTTTGTAGTAGAAGAGTTGAGACGCTAACTTGTTGTTGTTGTTGCTTGTTCTTGTGAGGGCAAAATGCAGAATGAATATATTTGTGTTGGTTTGGTTCTTTTCGATAGCACCCTCTTTTTCTGTTTCCTCCCAGGGCTTCGCTCTAGGAACAACACCTTCCTCATACAAACATGAGCATTCTTGTCTCTTCAAGCAGCTCGATTACGGCCGCAGAGATGCTCTGCGCTGGCTGGGATTCCTCGTGCTCCGGCGTTGGGGATGACAAGCAGCAGCGCTTTACTGATGTTTGTCGTTGGCACTGGGTTGCTGCTTGTACTCTGGCGTCGTGCTGCTTTGTTGACGCCCATGACATCAACACGCTGGTCATGGGTTGCTCGTGAAGCAACTTGCTTTGTGTCGTCAACGTGGGTTGCAGTCGTCATCTTCGGTGACGTCCGAAGCTGACAATCTCCCCGCGATGAGTTGCACTTGGCGCTCTGCTGCTCCCGCAGCTCCTTGAGCAGACGTTTCCAATGGACAACATGTTTGAGGTCCCGCTCACGTTCCCAGGTACATTCGTCCATGGGCTCACTAAGCCACTTTACGAGGTACTCAGGCTTGCGGTTGAATTGTCGCTTCGCCACGAGCTTTTCCACAACTCGCATACCATCGTCTGGCTCGTCATCGGGTAGCTCCACCGGGGATTCCTTGGATTTCGGTCGTGAGCTGAATCGTTTATGCTGTTCAGGGTATGCTACGAGCAGGTCAACATTGAAAGACGGATGCACCTTCTGAAAGCGTCGCGGTAACCTTAGTCGAGCCACGTTCTCATTCACCATGTAGTCGATAGTGAAAGGTCCAACATAGCGTGCAGCCAACTTGGCTTTCGTCAGCTCAGTGTTATGAGAGACTTGCTTGAAGGATAGGTGCTCCGTTTTCAACAGTACTTGGTCGCCTGATTTGAAGTCAGCCTCTGCGCGACGTTTGTCGTAGTACCGCTTTTGCTTTTGTTTGGCATCCAGGAGTGCCTGTCGAGCTCGCTCAACAATTTCTTGGCGCTGCTGCGCAAACTGTTTTGCAAACTCCACTTTTGACTGCACTGGCTGCACTGGCGGAACTGGTTCTCCGTGTTTGCCGATGCCAGGATGTCGTGCAGGCCGTCCACAGTCCACCTCGAATGGAGTCATTCCTGTCGAGGCGCTCACCAAGGTGGAGTGGGCAAACTCGATGGTGCCCAGCAGCTCCGACCAATTCGAGCCATGTACCGAGGTCAAACAGCGAAGCGCATCTTCCAGCACACGGTTTTGTCGCTCCACTTGGCCGTCCGCTTGGGCTCGATGAGCTGTTGTCATGCGGAGCTTGACGCCCATTATCTTCATGAGCGCCTGCCAGAACGCTGCTGTGAATCGAGAGTCACGGTCACTGACAATCGCTTCGGGCATCCCATGATGACGCACGACCGAGTCGAAGAAGACACGAGCACAGTCCGAAGCAGTTGCAGTTGAGTGCATAGGTGCATACTTGGCGCGCTTTGAGAGTAGATCCACAGCCACTTGAATACAGTCAAATCCATTTGACACAGGAAGGCCTGTGATGTAGTCTACACCGACGTGCTGCCAACACTCAGCAGGTACATCAAGAGGGAGAAGTTTCCCTTTCTTCTTGGCGCTCGAGACTTTAAACTTTAAGCACGTCAAACAACTCTGCACGTAGTCGTTCACATCGGTCTCCATGGTTTTCCAGTGATACCACTGAGAGAGCTTAGCGAGCGTGCGAGGAGCTCCAGGGTGCGCAGCTACGTCGTGGAATTCGGACAAGAGCTGTGTCCGCAATATGTCACTGTTAGGAACGCACACCTGGTCGACTGCACCTTCCGTTCGGCGAAACACCAAGCCATTCTTGTAGTACAGTAGTGCCTCATCCACTTGTAGTGACTTCTCCTTCAGTATTGCTCTGTAGGCTGGGTCAACGCGATAACCGTTTGTGAAGAGCGTCCGAGTCTCATCTGAAATCGATATCGTTGTCGATCGTCGTGCTGAGCTATTCACCACTAACTCCACGAGACGCTGAGGCACAGCGGGGTACTTGCATTCACCCTCCCCCCGTGACTGGTCATCTAACAAAAGGTGCAAGTCGTAGGAGCTCTGTGCCGCCAGCGCATTCATCACCTCCTGACGTTCATGGATGCGGGCTTGAGCGTCGAGGCACTCAGAATCGCAGGTGTGCACCGTGAACGAATTTATCGACACGTTCCGTTCAGGCTGCATCACTGCCTCACTGTCTCCCACATCTCCACCCCGCACATTGTCATCAGGATCAGGATCATGGCGCGATAGTGCGTCGGCCATAATATTTTGAACGCCCTTGACGTGATGCAGCTCAAAGTCAAACTGTGCAAAAAAGTCCAACCAACGAACGAGTTTCGACGTAACAGTCGGGTGCTGAAGGAACCATCGACACGCGATATTGTCTGTGTATACCAGAAAATGTCGCCCATGTAGATAGTGACGCCACTTCGAAAGCGCGAGTTTAATTGCGAAGAGCTCCTTTTCATGTGCTGGCCAGTTGAGTTCGTGTTTACCGAGTTTTTTGGAGTAGAACGCGATGGGGTGATCAAAGTCATTCTTGCGCTGGGAGAGCACACCACCACAGCACTGCTTCGAAGCATCGGTTGTCACCACGAATTCTTCCGCAAAATTCGGCAGTTGCAAAATCGGAGCTTGTTGCAGTGCTGCCTTGATGAGTAAGAATGCGTTCTCCTGATACTCCGTCCACGACCACTCTTTGTCCTTCTTCACTAGCTCACTAAGCGGAAGAACGATGTCGGCGAATCGGTGGATGAACCTCCGAAAGTAGCCAGCCAACCCCAGGAAACTCTGCAATTCTTTCACCGAAGTTGGAACTCTCCACTGCTCGATTGCCGCTGTCTTCCTCTTATCCACTGACAGACCCTCCTTTGAAATGGTGTGTCCGAGAAAGTTCACAGAGTCCTGAGCAAAAGAACATTTTTCCTTACGAGCGTAAAGTTTCTCCTGCCGAAGCACTTCAAACACTGCCTGGAGATGCTGAAGGTGCTCAGACATCGACTTCGAGTAGATGCAGATGTCATCGAGATACACAACCACAAAAGAAAACTTTCCCAAGAGGAGACGCATCAAACGCGACCAAATCCCGGGCATGCCTGCCACGCCCATCGGGGCCACACACCAGTGATAGGTTTTTGTCTGGCCGAGCGAAAGGCTGTGTAGGGCCTGCTGTCAGGCTTCACACGCATCTGGTGATAGCCTTGGGCAAGATCCAGCACACTGAATATCACAGCGGCGGCCATCTTGTCGAACAGCTCTTCGATGTTGGGCAACGGTATCTTTGGTATGAGCGTTTGGCTGTTTAGGTAGCGGTAGTCAACCACCCAGCGTATCGGAGACTTTGTGTTTCCAGATCGGATCCATTCCCCACGACTTTGCTGTTTTCCGGTGCGCGGGTCACACCCAGGGCGAATCGCTAATCTCGACCCATTCTTTCTCGAGCAGGTCTTCTACGAAAAATCTGCAACGCGTCCTGCTCCGTCTTCGATAACCGAAATGGAGCTCTCGTGCTAGTTGCATCGGCCTTCATATTCAGCTCGAACTCCACACGCCGCTCGGGTGGGAGTCCAGTCGGCAGAGACTTCGGGAATACGTCCTCGAAGTCTTCGAGGAGCTTTACGATATCGTTGGAGTGCGCGATACCACTAGGCGCTGTCACCGTTACGTGATAAAGGTCGTAGCGCCCTCTACATGTACCAGTCTGGCCCTCCTTCAATGGCAGCTGAAGGTATGCACCACTTAGGTCAGGATAAACCGATACCGAAAATGCCGACGCCTTAACGTTGACCTCATGTGTTTGCCAGTTAATGGTTGGATTGAATCGAGTAAGCCACGGCTTACCCAAAATCATATCGTGACTGGTAGGCAGCTCATGTTCTGTGAAAGCAACTTGGCTGTACACCATGCCATCCATTGACACGCTTGACACGACATCCCGCACTGTTACTCCATGGCGGACTTGTCCGTCGAAGCTCTCCACCGATGCAACATGTTCACAACCAGGGCCATTGATGATTCCTGGTCGCACCAAATTGTGGTTGGCACCGCAATCGATCAATGCGACGAGCTCCTGCCCGTTCACCTTCACGGTTTTGCGGATCAGCTCATGTGCGGAGTCCGCTGCAGTAGGTGCTTGCACAGTTACCATGTTGATTTGGTAACCTCGGAATGCCAATGGAGCTGAATTCGAGGTCGAATTAAGCCGCACTGAGTTTATGGAGCGACGATTGCGTGTACCAATGCGTTCTTGGTTGCCCTCCGGCAGTCTGACACGACAGTTGCTGATACGATGTCCTGGACGCTTGCATCTGAAACACAGATTGCGTCGTCGACAATCTTCACGGGAGATGTTGTGTACGTTCACGTTGTCAACTTCCATTGGTACAGCTCCGTCAGCTGGCCGATCAGAACGTAGAGGTCGAACATCTCCCCGTCCGCCCTTCTCGTGAGAGTGTAATCGCTCAAACTCCAGAGCTACCGAAATTGCTCGCGACACTGTGTCACAGCGACGATATGCAACCTCTTTCCGCGTTCGAGTCACCAACCCATGCACGAACCAGGTAACACGATCTATTTCAGTCATATCACGGACTTGACAGATAATGTTGCGATATTTCGCGACGTAATCCTCCACGTTTTGACATTGTATCTGCTTCAGGTTCATCAGTTCACCTCGAAGACGCTCCTGCAGATCCGGCGGAACGAACTCTGTCTGCAGTGCTTCAGCCAAGGCGTTCAGGGTAGCGAACTCGCCTTGGTGGAATGTATACCTGCCGCAGCTTGGCCTTTCAGGTTGGACGCCACCATGGCCACAAGTCGGGTCTGATTTTCCTCTGCGCTGACGTCGATATTTTTTGCGCTCAGGTAAAGCTGAACTTGGTGTAGAAACACTTAAAGCGGTTCTACAAGTCGTCCGTTGTATGTCGGCATCGAGATGCCTTCCACCCCCGTCTCTCAGTGGGTCTCATGCGCTCCAACATACGCTTTGCTGGTTCTGGAAGCAGTTGGGTCTTCTCATGGCGTTGCTGTGCCAAAAATCTCAGTCATCCTCGCCAACGTTGTCATGGCGGTCTCCTCGGTCATCATGGTGCCACCGGCACCTAAGGCTGCGCCTTCTTCCATACGCTTCCAACTTGACTCTGGTGGGTCTTCACGTGCTCTCAGCAGGCTAGTGTGGCCACCACTGCCGCCGTTGCGAAGGATCTCCTGGCCCTCAAAAAGTAGACCAACAAGTGCTACCAATTGTCGACTTCTGCGGATCGACGGCTCGGAACGGTGAGGAAGCGACGGGTTTGTAGTAAAAGAGTTGAGACGCTAACTTGTTGTTGTTGTTGCTTGTTCTTGTGAGGGCAAAATGCAGAATGAATATATTTGTGTTGGTTTGGTTCTTTTCGATAGCACCCTCTTTTTCTGTTTCCTCCCAGGGCTCCGCTCTAGGAACAACACCTTCCTCATACAAACATGAGCATTCTTGTCTCTTCGAGCAGCTCGATTACGGCCGCAGAGATGCTCTGAGCTGGCTGGGATTCCTCGTGCTCCGGCGTTGGGGATTGACAAGCAGCAGCGCTTTACTGATGCTTGTCGTTGGCACTGGGTTGCTGCTTGTACTCTGGCGTCGTGCTGCTTCAACACGCTGGTCATGGGTTGCTCGTGAACCAACTTGCTTTGTGTCGGCAACGTGGGTTGCCGTCGTCATCTTCGGTGACGTCCGAAGCTGACAATTAACGCTAAAGGACCAGTTAAAAAGAGGTCGAAAACACATCATAACACTCAGGCTCAAGCGCAGCGACAAGCTCAACAAGCTCAAGCTGAGGTGGAGCTGCAAATACAGCAGATTCAGGCTCAAACGCAGTTGCAACAAGCTGTGGGGGCGTTGGCAATGACGAGTAGTGCATTGGACCAAGCGGCTGTGCAACATGTTCAAGTGATGAACCAAATGGCTATGCAACAGAGCATGCCAGAGAGTTTGATGGACCCTACGACGATGACGATGACGTTGAAGGATGATATAAATGAGAAGACGAAGAATGGCAAGAAAAATGGACCATTGACGAAGAACCAGAACGAGAGATTCGAAGAAGCGCTCGCTATGCACGCATATGCCACTGGAATGGTGTTTGATGCGATGGAGGAGTCTCATTTGGCCAGGGCTATTGCTTTATTGCGGCCGAATGTGAAGCTTCCGGATAAAAAACGACTGGAGACGGATCTCATGGTGCGATGCTATGAGAAAAAGCACAAACAAGTGTGGGGGTATCTGTCTACAAGTCCTGCTCGCGTGTGTTTAAAGCGAGACGCGTGGTCGAATTTGAACTTGTACCATACGAACAACCCGGAGGAGGAGTATGCGACGTATATGGCAGTGAACAACGAGAAGAGGTTCTTCTTAGAGTCGGAGAAAGCAGCAGGGGATGAATCCCAGTACAATTCCATCCGAAGAATTTTTAACGTATCATTTCCGGGTCAACACAAAACGGGTCAACGCCTATGTCAGCACGGGTCAAAGGATTTGGTCAAAAATCGTTGGTTGACCTGCCCTGTCCTGCCATTAGACAGTCAACGCCGCAAAGCACTAGCCCCAGCTCACATGTCTTCACCACACACACCCCCCCCCCTTCCTCGGTCTCGACGCAGTCGTTCCCGTCCTCATCTTCACCATTACTACCGAGCCAAATCTCTCATTGTCGTCGCGGCAGGTCACCCCATCCAGGCCCTAAGTAGTCCATGTCGCGGTCGCCCAGAGCAAGACAGCGGCTCTAGTCTTTGGCGAGGAAGGCAATCGAAACGGAGCAACAATTCGCGGCTAGAGCGGCACTTTCAACGCAACCGGATTCCACGGAATAGTAGGAGATTTCGCCGAAGCCTCAGCTCACGTCGTAGTCGGACAAGACAAAGTAGAAGCCGCATCCCCGAGCGTCGCCGTCGAGCAAGTCGAAGCCGTAGTCCGAGGCTCAAACCTTCACGAAGTAGGAGCCACAGTCCGAGACGCAGCCAGCGTTCCCGTCGGAGTAGCAGCCCTGGACGCAAGCAATCATATAGCTCGAATCAAAGCCCAAATTGCAGTACCAGTACGACACGGCAACGAGAACTCGTAGAAGGTGCAGCTGTACAAGCCGTCACACCTACGCGACCTGGCTCTGCGTGCAGGTATCCCGCTGCAGGACCCGGAGTTTGTGCAGTTCCACCCCACGGGTATCTACGGCGCTGGTTGTCTGATCACGGATGGATACCGTGGTGAGGGAGGCATCTTGCGTAACGCTTCATGGAGCGTTACGCCCCCACCGCCAAGGATCTAGCGTCGCGTGATGCCGTGTCGCGTGCTATGACCATGGAGATCCGCGAGGGCCGCGGTGTTGGCAACCACCGTCCATGGTGCTGGGCATGGTTTTTCCAGCTACAACATTGGTAAAACACGAACTTCGTACAGATGCAGTGCCTACAGAAGCAAAGGTTGCAAAGCAAAACTACACTTCAAACGCAAGGAGAACGAGTATGAGTTTGAAGGTGAACATTCGTGTGAACGTGGCCAGCGCAACGTGCTACCACCAGGGCTTGACGTGTCGGAAGATATGAAAGAGGCAGCTGATACGATGGCCCTTACGCGCATTGACCTTACTGCTGAGCGTATTTGGAAACAACTACGGGCTGACTTCTATCCTGACACTTTGATGTTAGTTCAGTATGTACACGACAAGATCTGTTATATCTGTTTGGAAGAGAACGTAACTTTCACTGAGTCCGTGTGGGGATTGTTCTGGTCATACTTTCGCAAAACCTGGCTAAAGACCTACAAGCCGAGTGTGTGGAACGTCCATGACGTCGATGAAGCCATGGTTAGCCGTAAAAATAATCCGCTGGAACGGTTCAATCGTGAGATTAATGCTGCATTGCCGTCTCCTCATCCATCTCTACCTGCTTTCGTCGCTATGATTCAAGGTCTCTCACAACGTTACGTCGATCGAATCGATGACATGGCTAAATGTCGAGCCAAGAAGCGTCAACGCCGCCGGTACATTGAGCCGGTAAATCTCCCTGTGTCTGTAGCTTTGGAATAGCTTTAATAAAACGACATGTGCATGTGTTCATACTTTCACCATTATTCTACTGGTTGTTACATGCCGAGTTTTTATGTGATCAACTTTGGTCAACGTTTCGAGGTGGATCAATGGATTTGGTCAATTGACCATTTTTGTGTTGACCCGTATTTGATACGTTTTAAAGTCTACCAATTCCATCATGATTGCGCAGGATATCAAAGCGGATGATGCAGCCCATTGTCAGTAATGTCAGTGGGGTAGTAACTGGCAGCACGGAGTATCATTCGCGAGCTTGGGATATGCTCAAGGCTGAATACCCGACCAAGTTCTTCTACGGCTGCATCTGTCACGCTTTGCATTTGGCTATGATGGACATTTTCGGGCCGGAGAAATCCTTGGAGAACGATCCGAGACGAATGACGCCGCAGGTTCCGATGGATTTCCCGTTCCAGGACCTTGTGGAACTGACCAACAACTGTAACGAATTGTTGGCGTTCTTCAGTAGCTACCAGTATCCGCCCAAGTTCAAGATGTTTGACCCGCAGTTGCTGCATACCATGAAATATTTCGCCAACGCATCACCTACGATGTCTTGGGGAACGCTTGCAGCTCGTTTCCGCGTGTTGATGCAATCTGAAGACGTTTTACAGTCGATCGTGAGCGATCCAGGATTTATTGGCCCAGAAGTACCGGATAACCAACGCGCGATTCGATCCAGTATCAAGGAGTTTGTTTTGAGTCTCAACTGGAAAATGACACTAGAGAAGGCCATCACGATCCTCACTCCTATTGAACTGATCCTGTACAAGTTCCAGGATGATCGTGCTCCTATTTCAGAAGTTTACTTCGAGTCGAAACATTTGTTGACCGATTTTGACGCAGTGTTTGGTCTAACAACAGTCGAGTTGGAATATATCAAGAAGGTGGTGACGGAGAGGTGGCAGTACGTGCTCAGCGAGGCACACGGCTTGGCTTTCCTGTTGGATCCGCGATACATTGGCAAATCCATGACAAGAGACTACCGTGAGCAGATTGAGGAGTTAATTTTCAACTTCCCGGAAACAGATCAAGACATGGGTGTCAATGAGGAACGACGGCGAGCCATGACAGCTGAATACACAGACTACGTTGCCTATGCCAAGAACCAGCGCAATAACCGTACATACAAGTGGGAGATGCTGGAAAAGGGCAACCGTTCTCCGCTTCAGTTTTGGCAATCCGAAGAGGAAGATTGGCCACATTTGAAGTCTCTAGCACTCACTCTCTTCTCTCTGGCTCCGAGTAGTTTGGCATCGGAGAAAACGTTGTGTAAAAACACACTGAAGCAGTCCAGTCGCCGCAACAAGCTCAACTTTGACGATATGCGACGTCTGGCCTTCATTTGCATCAACGACTCGCAGTTCACAGGCAATCGAGTGACTGGAGAAGTGCTAAACAACACATTACCGGATTTTACCATGGGCGACACAGCACTTTCACCTGATGGAATGATGATGTGGATGATCTGAGCACAACTTAACGTTAAAGGTCCGTTTATCATAAACGTTTTAAGGGAAAATCGATCCAACCGACAAGCAATCGTTTTGGCATTATTTATGCTGATAGTTGGTTGGGCACAGCTCGTTGCTCCTCAGTGTATTTGGGTGAGGCGGCCTCATCCGACTTCGTTCACGCCTCTCATCGAGATCGACGTCAGGACGAACTACACGCGAGCGAAGCTTAGCTTCATGCCCGTGTCGTTGCTTTTGCTGAAGAACCACTGTACAGGCAAGACTGCTCCCGGAGCAGTGCTCCGTCTTATTCGTAGACTACGAATCGTAGTAGATGCGCTAGGTGATTTAGCGAACAGTGCTGGAATGAGCATGGCCCATTGAAATTCAATTTGAATGCGCCATGCAATAGCGATCATGGGGTACATTCTTGATGGCGCTAGACCAGCACGTACCAACTTGGCTGGCTAAATCAGCCGCTGATCGCAGCTGGATGTAAAATCGAAGGCTTGGATTCCAAGCACTGCAGGCACAGTCTTGAGAGGCCTTGGCGCCTTGATGCCATCCTTACACTCCGCAATCTGCCACGATGGAAACACCCCATTCAAGCACGGAGTTCCGACCGCCCGACCAGACCCTCTACCTGCTGTCCGCCGAAGAGGACCCAAGCTTCGATCGCATCAAGGGCCACGCGCCGAGCCCGGTGAACGGTTTGAAGGAGCTGCGCAAGCGCGTAACGGTGTGTCTCCATGGACGATGTTCAGGACGAGCAAGCTCTGCTCGAAGTTACCACCTGTCTCTTTCGCCCATCGGGTAGGCCGTACACATGAAGCTGCTCAAGCGACGAAAATGCAAAGGAGTGGTGCTCCCCCGCAACCGAGCCGAAGTGCTGAAGGTTTGCTGGACGGATAGAGCCCTTCGTGCGGACGTAGGTAGATAGAATCGTGGAGATGAGAAAGTCTCTGTGAGGTACCAGAGTGTACCAGTGAGCGAGCAGTGCTGGCACCGACGTGTAACAGCGGCCACAACATCGCGTACGCGATTGTACTCCATATTCCTCCTTCGATGATGAGTGGCGCAGCCTCTCATGGCGGTTGCAACTGCCCAAATCCTCAGCACCAGCACCTGCAGCTAGATAGGACAACGAGAGTGGTTAGCAACTGCTCATTAAATACATCATGGGTCCCAAGGTTGAGGAGCGGGCTGCGGCGCAGCTCTGCTCTCACTTCCAATCGTACCAGCGAGTACTCAAGCTCCTCACCTTGGTTGTTCCCGCCGCGGCATTCTGCCAGGCAACTCCCTGCCTTCCACCTCGTCTATCTTGCTCTTCCTTAAAGTATACGTGCTGCTGGAGCCTACGTCACGCTGACGATAACTACAAGGCACACAGCACGTATCAGGTTATGAGCCCAACAACAGAAGCAAGCCAAGACAACAAACATTCCAGTGGTGCGGAGCAGCGGTGCAAAGGAGACAACCAGACTGCAACAGGAGCGGTGCCCTCGGGATCAAATTGCGCCGACTCTGATGAGAAAGGAGCTTTAACTGAAAGTTCCAATCCGACGATTGGTGACCATCACTCTCGGGTACCTGTGACAGTGAAAGATTCTGTATTTTCATTGGCGGAATCAAAAGATGGGCAACGCTCATTGGCCAAACCTGTAGAAGAGAAGGAGACAGCAAACTGGCAACTGACTGTTCGCTCATTGAAAGAACGGTCGCCTTCTCCCCCAGTTCGCCGAGAAGACACCTTTGGAAGTAGCTCCGCGAGCCGCAGAAAAGCTGACACTGAACCTGAGGACAAAATGAATCGAGTAGCAGCCGTAGTGACCCTGCAGGTGGACAAAAAGCTGTCCAAGCCGGAGGATTACCCTGCTTGGCGCCTGCGAGTGCTTACAGGTCTAAACGTCTCAAACATGGTCCAGCTTGTCCTGGGCAAGGAACTCTTCAACGACAACTGGTCTTCTAACGCGAAGGACTGTTGGAATAGCAGATATCGCAAAGCAAATGGCCTTCTTGTCTCGGCCATCTCTGATGAAACCCTTATACGTTACCAGGATGTGGTTAACCTGGCTGACCCTGTCGAGCTATGGCGGGTGTTAGCTGAGGATTTCGGCCAAGGGCGAGGGTAAACACAGTACTGATTTGGGAACGAATTTACGGGCGAATGCTTCGCCCAGACGAGCCCGTGCGAGACTACATCGCCGACCTACTGAAGATGCAGCGCGAACTAGCGGAAAATAATGACCCCATCTCAGACTCACGACTAGCTAAGGTTATGCTGACCAAGGCTCACGCAGTCTACCCAACGATTGCAGATGAAGTTACGGAGAAGCTACGCCGTGATCCAGACTACAAATATACGGTGCGCGACGCACGTGGCCGTCTGGAGAATGCAGAAATACAACGCAACCAGCGAATGCGTGAATCAAGCAGCAGTGCTGCGAACAGCCGTGGACTGGCCAGTAAACCCCAAGCAAATGCTGTGCAGCAGCACGGCAATAGTGGAAAAGGTCCTCGTCGCCAGGGCGGTGGCAAATACGGTCGCAACCGTGGCTCAAGTGCTGCATCTACAGAAACTGGCAAGTCTAATGCAGAAAGGATTGCGACAAAGAAAAGGAACTCGAAGTGCAATGTTTGTGGTGAGAAGGGCCACTGGCGTGGTGATGCTGAGTGCAGCCAAGGCCGTCGTCAAACCCAAACCAATCAATGTGACGAACAAGTGCGCTCTCTGAGTGGAGCTATTCTCCGGCAACATGAACCGACTGTCTCGCGTGACAGGGTGGTAGAGTGCATGACATCTCGTGATGAACATGCAGAGCACGCTGTTGGTGGAATTAGAAATGATGATCGATTGATTTCGCTGAACGACGTGCGTTCGGTACTTGGGATACAAGCAGTGGAGAAAATGGAACAGCTCCGTCGCCGAAACACTGGAGCTGGTGGGGTTACTGTACGTGCTGCGTCGCCACAGTACTCACCCACGAGTCCTCCGTTGAGCCCCGTTGTTCGCAGCCCTACGTACTCTCCTACAACACCAGCGTCACCTGATTACGCGGTGAATGCAGTAATTGGTGACGACGAGCATGTCCCTGTCTTACAGGCAGATGAAATTGAATGGCTTCTCGATAGTGGATCGCAAGTTAATCTGTGCGGAGATTTGACTTGTTTTTCGTATGTGAAGCATGGAACTTCTAGCAACGTGATGATGGCCTGCGGCCAGTCAGAAGTCATGGAAGCAAGTGGAAGTGTGGTGTTCCGTGTCGAAAATGGAGTCACAGGCAAGTGGGAGCCTCGCCGCCTGGACAATGTCCACTACTCTCCTAATGCCCACGTGAACCTGATAAGCCTAGGGTACATGCGCGCCTGTGGGTTTAAGCTTGTCTTCAATGAAGACCAGAGCACTGCGTGGCTCTGCAAGGATGGATTGAAGCTGCGCTTCGACCATCATGACCTGCTATACCGCCTGCGTGCGAAGCGGTCTGTGCGATTGGTCGCTGCTGTTGAAGAGCGCAAGGATGTGATGGGATTGCTGCACAATCGCCTTGGACACGTGAACATGAAGCTCATCAAGAAGTTGGCTAATGACAAGGCCGACTTTGGCTTTAACTTTAAAATGCAGTCGTTGAAGGACTATGAATGTGTTCCTTGTTTATCGGCTAAGTTCAAGCGTACCACCTACAAGCGTGGGCCACGGCGGCGGAAGAACCCGCTGGAACAGCTATCTGTTGATCTCTGCGGCATCAATCAAGACACGGCAACTGGCGAAAGGATGTTCATGCTGGTAGTAGATGAGGCAACGCGATACAAGTGGTGTTATCTGCTGAAGCATAAAGACGAAGCAGCCAAGCTGATCGAAGAACTGGTATTGCGGCTCAACACTCAGTTCAAGCGTGCAGGACATTCAGTAACGTTGGTACACTCAGATCAAGGTGGAGAATTTGTGAACACCTACCTGGAACGGTTCTGCTTGAGTAATGGCATTGAATTTAATACCACGAATGCTTACTCCCCGGAAGAGAACGGGATTGTGGAACGCGCCAATGGTATAGTGCTTCCACGGCTACGAGCAGTACTTCATGCAACCAATCTACCGAACCTGTTGTGGGGTGAAGCTACTCTACACATTGTAGACACACTGAACCTCCTTCCGACAGCTCCGTTGAACGGGAAGTCGCCCCATGAACTGCTGTTCGGCACTGCACCGTAGCTGCGACACCTGCGAACTTGGGGTTGCTTCGTACATGCGTACGTACCTCCTGAGACCCGTACAACGCGAGCAAAGCTGGACCCGCGGTCTGTGCTGTCAATTTTCCTGGGCTATAGTACTACTACGACTGGATACAAGTTGATGGACCTGCGAACTGGAACCGTGACTACTCGACGCAGTGGGAACGTATATTTTCATGAGAAGTTTACTGTTGCGAATGACTACATCCGTCGGCTACTGCTGACCTTGTATTTCCGCGGGGACTATGAGCTTGTGGATGTGATCCCGGTGGTGCCTATTACATCTACACTTGAAGCCCGACTATTTCCCGAAGCAGGTAGCGCACCTGACGTGCCTGCGGCTACCAAATCAACCAATCTGCCTCCTGAAAAGGAAATCGGTGAGAATACGGAGCCAGTGGGGGTTGTTGCAGCAACACCCGGTACTGAGTTGCAGCCTGCGGCTGTGACAAAGAAGAAGAAGAAGCGAAAGCGGCAAGTCTCTTCAAGCAGTGAGCAGGACACCAGCGACGAGTACCAGCGACGAGTACCAGCCACGATGTACGGACTCACCTTCAGCGGAGGTACGAAGCTCAAGCCCTCGCAGAATGAGGAAGCTACCAGCTCATCTCAATGACTATGTGGTCGGTTCTGTGATGAACACGACGACAGATATTCCGATTCCTAATACCTACAAGCAAGCGAAGGCGAGTAAGTATTGGCCGGAGTGGAAAGCAGCGATGGAGGACGAGCTGTCATCATTGCGCGCACATGGAACTTGGAAGCTTGTTGCACGAGCCAAAACCAAGAGTCAGACTGTTATCACAAACCGATGGGTCTTTGCGGTCAAGAGAGATGCTAAAGGGCGAATCCAGCGGTTCAAAGCCCGGCTGGTGATCCATGGCTTTAAGCAGAAGTATGGAGTTGATTATGTGGAGACATTTGCGCCTGTCATTCGGTTTGAGACCATACGAGCGGTCATCCTGTATGCTGTGAAGCGTGGCTGGCTTGTCTTACAGTACGACGTCAAGACTGCGTTCTTGTACGGTCTACTTTCTGAGCTCATTTACATGGAGCAGCCTGTGGGGTTCGAAGAAAACGGTGGGCAAATGGTCTGCCAACTCATTAAGTCTCTCTACGGCTTGAAACAAGCACCTGCCGTATGGAACAAGACATTGCATACACTACTTGAGAAGCTGGGTCTCACCCGCTTGGACAGTGACTATGGCCTCTACGATATGTACAACGACGACGGAGATGTGACGATGATCCTTAGTGTGTACGTGGATGACCTCCTGTTGATGGGACCGACAACTCTGTGTACCAAGATTGCAGAAAAGCTGAAAAATGCATTCACCTTGACGAGCATGGGTGAAGTCAAGTTCCTGCTGGGCATTGAGATTACTATCGACAGGACGCACAACAAAATCATGTATTGCCAGCGAGCACACATCGACAAGATCCTAAAAGCCTACGGGATGCAGGATGCCTACGGATGTTGGACTCTACAGTCGACCAGCGAGTCGAAGGCCAACGTGAAATCCGTTGCGCCTGGTATGAAACTACCGTACCGAGAGATTGTCGGGTCACTGCAGTACCTAGTGTCGGGCTCGCGGCCTGACATTGCACATGCGGTACACCATTTGGGCAAGTACCTGTCATGTTTTGAGCACAAGCACTACCGTGAAGCCCAGCGGGTTCTCCGGTATCTGAAGCAGACACGTGATCATGCACTTCACATGGACGTTGTTTCGGGCAAGGACGTTGAAGTTACTGTGTACACGGACAGTGATTACGCTAATGATCCGGATGATGCCAAGTCTATCTCGGGCTACGTCACGTTTCTTCACGGCAATGTCGTGTCTTACGGATCCCGGAAGCAAGGGATCAACGCTCAGTAGAGCACAGAGGCCGAGTACATCGCTATGAATGAAGGGGTAAAGGACATACTATGGCTGGATGGCCTATTAGAGGAACTACGGTGGTCTGCGGCCACACCACTACCACGTGGTGATAACCAAGCTGCCCTCTATCTTACTGCGAAACCGGGAAAGCACTCAGCCACGAAACATATCAAGAACAAGTATCATTTGATTCGACATTTAGTGGAGGACGGGCAACTACGGACTCTACATGTGCCTACTGACGACAATACGGCTGACATCATGACCAAGCCGTTGGCAAACGCAAAATTCAGAAAGTTTCGAAAGCAACTGAAGGTGTTACCTGTATCGAGTCTGGCTACAGCTACTGTTGAAGCTACTGCTATTACTGAACATCAACACTAGCTACCAAATCAAGTGCAAACGTTCGAGTCACTTGCTAGGCTGATCCTGCGGGTCAAGCCAGCTCGACGCGCGTCTCGAACGAGTGGGGGGGTGAGGTACCAGAGTGTACCAGTGAGCGAGCAGTGCTGGCACCGACGTGTAACAGCGGCCACAACATCGCGTACGCGATTGTACTCCATATTCCTCCTGCGATGATGAGTGGCGCAGACTCTCGCCTGGCGGTTGCCAACTGCCCAAATCCTCAGCACCAGCACCTGCGGCGCAGATAGGACAACGAGAGTGGTTAGCAACTGCTCATTAAATACATCATGGGTCGCAAGGTTGAGGAGCGGGCTGCGGCGCAGCTTCCAATCGTACCAGCGAGTACTCAAGCTCCTCACCTTGGTTGTTCCCGTCGCGGCATTCTGCCAGGCAACTCCCTGCCTTCCACCTCGTCTATCTTGCTCTTCCTTAAAGTATACGTGCTGCTGGAGCCTACGCCACGCTGACGATAACTACAAGGCACACAGCACGTCTCAGTCTCCACCCAGGTATCTAGACCTGGATATTGTCAAACGACTCGGTTTAACCGAGCTAATTCGGCAAATTTGGCCGGAATTGACAATAAGGGAAAATCTGTACAAACCTATGAAGTTGCACTTGACCATCACTCGTGAACGTCATTTGATTTGTGCTTTAGCAAATGTAGCCATTTGCCTTGTCCACTGTAGCAAATGTCCATCTCGGATATGATATCCGTAATGGCTACATTTTCGGCTTGAATGGCTTCAGCATCCTGTTACACTGCACCCCGTCAGTCTCAGTCCGCAATTTGCTTCGTTCCGTGCACAACGTCAATGCTTCTGTCGTCTACTACAGCCACAATCGCTTCTCAATATGAATGCGATAGGAAGCAAATACCGAACGTTCTATGGCGAGTACGCTACACTGGTCAATCCCTCAAGGCACGAGCTAAGCCTTCGTTCCGTACCAACGAACAGTTTAAACGTGCGGTGGAACTGCATCTGAACTGGAGCAACCGTAGTCCGACCCCTTTTGTGGCGCTTTTTGGATCTCGAGAACTTGCCGTCAAATGGGCAAAGAGGAATTTCGAATTGGGCTACGATGACGTCTTCCTCCTGAAATTAGACACTACTAAGCTCGGCCAGATCTTCCGAGTAAATAACGACGAGTTCCTCGTACTGCGGAAGGTTAGCAGACGGAGTATCATCCGAGAAAGCTACCTGACTTCCATTGAAGAAGAGAGTGATACTGGACGTAGTAGTGAAGAATCTAGCGAAGACGATGTGTTTCTTGGTTAGGAGATGAAAAAGTAGGAAGAGTTCAATAAAGTGAGTAAAGTTTGATCTTTTAACCCCTTACGATATGATAATGTAGCTATCAACTAACGTCAGGTAGCCACTTTTACATCGAGAAAGCTTGCAGACATCGCACATGTTCGTTTGACTGATGTTTAAATCACTCACTTCACGTCATTTCTCATTCTGCCCTTGCCCATGCGTCCGTCCAAGATCATCTCTCAGTTCGAGTGCAGAAAGAATCAAGTGCCGAACACGTTGTTTCGTGTGCGATACAGTGGGAATCAGTCGCTTCAATCTCGCTGTAAAGCATCGTTCAAGACTACCAGGGACTTCAAAACTGCAGTGGAGTTATATCTTAAATGGTGTAGTTGTTACCTGAAAGCTTTAGACGTAGAATACGAGAAGCGTTTTAGGTAAAATTGTTTTATAAACGTCTTGTCTATGGGCTCATTTAGTGATCGGATGGCGGAGAGTTTGTATCATTTAGGTGATTTATTAACGTGGACGCCTACGTCCGCTCCTCGAAGGCAATTGGTGCTACTTCAGGACTGTGTGGAGGCTGGTGGGGCCTTCCTAGTGCACCACTTCACGTTACTTTTCTTAAAAGCTGGCCATCGCGTGTGTTTTGTGGCAAGTGCTAATACAATTGAGCATTATGCGACTGTTGGTCGGAAATTGGTAAGAAGATGATTATAGTTTGAGTTAGTTATTTAATTTTTTTTAATGGTTGGAATGTATGTGAAAGGGTGTGAATTTTTGCAGCTTGTGCGACCAAGAAGCAGCTGAAAGTGGTCAATTGGGGAGAAATGGAGACGAAGGAAAGTATTTAAAAAATTATCAATTAAATTCAAAAATTTTTAAAGAAACAAAAATTATTACAGAATGGACGACGCTGTTTGAGGAGCTGAAGAGTTTTACCCAAGAGGAACAAGACGCTGATGTATCCATTATTGTGGATGATATTAGTCCGTTTAAATGGAGGTTTGGAGATGCTGCAGTGCTGGACTTTGTGCGGTGCTGCAAGACACTGACGCATGACAAGAATGTAAGTTTTTGTTGTTGGTTAAAGCTGTGGAGAAGTACTGACACTTTGTTCGGTTGTAGGGAGCTGCTAATGTGGTGCTGCTGGCGCATGCAGACACAGATGTAGCCACCTCAAGGTCTTTGGTAAGTTTGGTTTATTATGTTGGGAAGATGATCATTTGGTCACGTATTTGATGTTTTGTTAAGAGCTCAGCACTCGCTGACATGGCGACGGTCGTTCTGAGCACGAAACCTCTTGCCACAGGCTACTCCAAGGACGTCCATGGAACGGTAAGCTATTTCAATTGGTGGCTTTCTCGACAACATTGTAAGTTTTTTTTTCCTCCAGCTTGAAGTTTGCTGTCAGAATCAAGGAGACGAACCTGTAGCTGTTGCGTACAAAGTACTGGAAAGTACTATCAAATGCTTCCGTTCTGGAGGACAAGCGCTGCGGTGGAATTAAGTTTTTGTTTTGTCTTACCTAAAAAAATGCTCATAAAACGCTCAGATCTCGACTACTTGAACTCGCTTAGTCTCCTTCCCCTCCGATCAACACCATTCTCCGTGCAAGCTCAAGTTGTCTTCTCCGAGCAAAGAATACTCCAATATCCGATAGAAATGTGTTTCCTGCCGCACTATCACGATCAAGACCACCCTTTCCAGCTCCCATCCATTCAAAGCTGAGGTTCACGTGTCGGTATGAACATCTTGAGAATTTCTGGGCCGCATCTCATACCAATCCTCATCGCAGCATTTCGGCTGATCATAGGATATATAGCACAAGACGTATTTGGTGGATGGAACATTCCACACAGACGGTTGATGTTCGATACTGAACGTTGAGCAGGGTCACTCACTACATTCACAGCATTGGACGTATTCTCCATCACAGTTTCAGTATTCAAGCCGAACATATCACGACAGGATCCACCTGCGTAATGGTACTTATTGTCTACCATTTCTTCATGAGACCACTCTTCATCAGGCAGAATTTTAGGTACATCCAGATATGGAGATACAATCGTCCAAAACTCAGCATCCTTGACTGCCGAATGGTACTCATCCAACGTCCAGGAACAAACAGGGAATTCAAGTGTACGAGTTTGGATATCCAAGTTTTTATCAACCTTGGTACGATACAGCACAGAAGAAACAAATACGAGTCGCTGCTTCTGGTGTTTTTTTAGAAACCACTTGATACACGCGATTTTCAGCTCCATGAAGTCGTCTGGTTCGGCCAATCCATCAACAAACACCACATGACGTTTCGATTCATCTTCAATCTCCAATACTTCTTCCACGTCCTTAACTTCAATTGTTCGAGTCTCCCGCTTGTCCCCTATCAAACGAACACACCAGAGCTGTTTCGAAGACTTTTGCCCATGAATCCACGTAACAATCCACTCATTTCTGTCCACAGTCAATGCGAATGCCATTGTCGTTGTTGACTTTCCCGACCCAGAAGGACCGATAATCCAGCCCAAATGACCATTGACCAATACTTTTTCCTGCAAGAACTTGAATTGGTTGTGGAATGTAGGTCTGCAGTAGAGTTTCAAGCGAACTGGAGGAAGTCCAGACCCGTCCATATCCTCTTTTTCCAGGAGGAAATACTGGGAGTTCGGGTTGTAAGTGTGTGATCCCCGTCGAGTCGATTGCCATTCCAGACGTCGCTTCTTAACTTGTTGGTTGCTCTCCTCAGTCTCAGGAATCACCACCAATACGTGAACTGGACCTAATCCAGCAGCAACAGCTTCTTCACTTTCGTGGCCGAGTTTACAACTGACCAGGCCAACAGATCGCAGTGTTGCATCGTTAACATTTAGTAATTTCAAGTCGTCAGTATCACCCACACCTTTCTCGAATTGAAGTAGTGTCATCCATTTCTCCTCCTCCTTGTCGTTGTTCTCTTTCGTCTCCTCGGTTGTATCCTTTTTCGTTTTCTTTCGCCAGGAAAAGCTGCAGTGTTGGCCAGGAACTCCGATTAACCCATCGCTCCGGTTCTTGATCATTTCCTTCAATTCAGACACCGAATTGGCATCGTCAATTTCGATGGGGAGCGCTACTCCCGTTCCAATGATCGCGCAAGACAGGTGCATCCTTCAAGCTGCAGATTCTTAAGTGAAGAACAGTATGTGTTTTTTTAAAGATGGACAAGTCTTCTTCTCTCAGATTTTGGATTTTATTTGAATAATATTGTGAGCGAAAGTGACCAACACTGTTTAGATTTTTCGGAGGTCATTATGTGCGTGTTCCTAAGAAAATTATAATGACCAAGGCAAACTATCATGAATGAGGGGAACTGACCAAGGCTGAAGTTGATCGATTTTACCTTCTCATTCCAGAATTTCCCTCCTGGTGGAAATATGCTCAACCTGTTCTGTGCGATTGTTGGTGCGCAAGGGAGCGCGTTCGAGGTGAAAATCGACGAGAATGAGTCGGTTTCCGCGTTGAAGGAAGCTATCGCGGCTGCGTTAAAG
The DNA here is from genome assembly GCA_018806915.1 of Phytophthora colocasiae. Classification (NCBI taxonomy): domain Eukaryota; phylum Oomycota; class Peronosporomycetes; order Peronosporales; family Peronosporaceae; genus Phytophthora; species Phytophthora colocasiae. Next base: position 1,222,907 of record JAGKQI010000078.1, on the reverse strand, counting down.
TACAAGGGACGGCCCGACCTGCTACAACTTTTCCTGGCGAAGACGAAGGGTGGCGTGTGGTTGACATATGACGACGATCTGGTCAAGATGCTGCTGGAAAACCGCGTTGACACTTCAAAACTACAGGAGTTGTGGCCAATATGGAAGTTGAACAGAGAAAAAAATCCGCAGTTGTTTGGGGAACAAGTGTCGCTTGGAGAAGATGTGATCCACGTACTCGTGAAACTTCCTGAGGAGAAATCTGTGCTGAGTCAGACGCGATTGCACTCAGAAATTGAAGATCAGAGACTGGTAAAGAGACTGAAAACTACTGAAGTGGAGAAGTGGGAATGGAAGGAAGAAGAAGTCGTGCATTCTAGGGACCGCCAACTCTTCCTCGTAAATCGTGAGAAGGCGGTGAAGGACCTGGTCAAATTTCACAAAAAAAATTTCTACCGTGCGAAGCTACGATCTGGTGGTTTATGGGTGATTCCGCTCCTGAGCAATAGTCGAGGACTCGGGAAGTCTGCGTTTGGTCAAGAGTACATTCGTGAATGCCAGTCACTGAAGCCTGACCCGCCATTGGATGAATTTATGGACACTTTACGAAGCTGCCACACGATACCTATCACGTTAAATCACATGGACGTTCTTGACGACAATGGCGACTTTCAAGAGCGCCAAGCGTCACGAAGTGTAATTGAATGCATCCAGGAATTCTTCAAAGTTAACTATGGTGTTTTACCTCACGCTTTCGACAATTTCGAAAATGGATTTGTGACCCTTTTGAAAAGGTTAACGGAGGAAGTGGGGCCCCTTTTCATAGTGATCGATGAAATTGGTTTGACTTTTAACCACGGCAAACTGGATGATGGTGCGAGGAGAAAGAAGTTCTTCCAATTTTGCGAAATGCTGCAACCGCTGTTTCACAATCGGAAACTGTTTTTTGTAATTGCCGGTAAAGCGTCATTCCTTGATCATGTTACGAGGGACGGCGGTTTCAATAGTCGCTTCGTGTTCAAGCACCTTGATCTTTGTCCTCTTGGGTGTGATTCGATCTAGACAATCATCAAGAAAACGCGATGGGAAGTTACAAAGAGCGCGAGTATCTGTTATGGCTCCCAAATGGAAAATGTAGAAGTGATAATGTATTGAGCAGTTCCTTAGCTCCTGCACTAGCTGCTCTTCTTTGATATGCATGTCCTGGAGGCTTTATGGACGGTTAGTGCACTTCCGTGCTTTGCTACAACCGTCTGTGTTTGCAGCAACCGTCTGCGGTCTAACCGTCTGTACTTGTTTCTCGATTCTTCTGCAGTGATGTTGTTGCTGGGCTTGATCCATCTACAACCTCACGAGTGTTGCCACAACGACAACACTTCCCCCTCAAAGACCTTTCTCGCGTTTGATATGCATGCAGCGTCGGTGCGCTGCTAGTTCCCCGGATGCTGGTCTGCTAGACCATCAGGATATTCAATGCCTGGCACATCGCCTTGACGGCATTCTGACTGCTGTGATCCCGAACGAAAGCTTTCACTGCAGTTGGAACATCTTCTAACAGTACATCTGCAGGCTCCCACGAATCCTCAATGCTGTCGAGGCCGCGCCAATGCCTTGATTTCGTGGCGTTTTTCCTTGTTGTTGTATCGTACCTCGTGCAACGAATCTACCACGTGTCCTTCGCTGTTGTGAGCAATATGCAGCAAAAGGTCTTCTGTCACGTTCAAAGTGGAGTCTGCATAGAATTTTAGTCGACTTGCGTGTACTTCTTTCCGTTGCCCCGTAATAAGGTTTTGGATTTCAAAAATCCAATTTGACACGGTTGTCACTACCTGAGCAGGTCCACACCACTTCACACGAAGTTTACTGCGTGTGTGCTGCCAAACGTCCGCGTAGAGGACGAAATCTCCAACCTCAAATTGAGCCATGGCTACACTTTTCTTCTTGTTGTGTGCCCTGCGGCCAGCAGCTCTGGTGGCTGCGTTGGTCTTGCCAGTATTCTTGTGCATCTCTGCTAATGCTTTCTGTAGTCGCTTGACGTGCAGTCGTTGTGCTGACTGGAGTTCGCTCAAGGTTGTGGTTTTAACGAATCCTGGAACAGCCAGATGATCAGCCGGGCCCATTGCTTTGAGGCCTGTCATTGCTGTTATCGGTGCCACGCCGCCTAGAGCTGGTGAAGGAGTGTTGTTCAATACCATTTGCACGATTTTTATGATCCGCGGCCATTCTTTTGTCTGCAATCTCCATTCCGAAAGGAGTGCTCGACAACAGCGCAATATTTCGCGCATTACCACCTCCACCGTACCATTTGCCCATGGGCACCTGGCGGTAGTGAAATGGTGGTGAGCACCTAGAGCATGCTGTAAGGCTTCAATCGTCTTGTTTTTAAAATGCGAACCTTGATCTGAAACCCAGGTTCGGCAAACTCAAACGATGCAAACCAGTCCATGAGTGTAGAGAAAGTAGTGTCAGCGTCTGCCACCTTGCACGGAACAAGCCACACGAATTTCGATGCGTCATCCTTAACGACTAAAACGTAAGTGTCACCCGTGTCGCTTTCCCCCATGTACAAAAAGTCCTAGTGAATAAGTTCGTTTGGGCGTTCGGCGTGCATTGCCTCACCTAGCAAACGCTGCTGAGGTGGGCCTCCCAACGTACTGGCACAATGAAGGCACCGCTGTACGAAATGCTCGATGTCTTTCTTCATATCTTTCCACACAAAATTTTCACTGATCTGTTTCATGGTAACCTCACTGCCGCGATTTCCCGCCACGCCGAAATGCCCCACGACGCATGTTCGGATTTGCAAGTCAACAGCAGCATCGGGAATCCATATTTTACCTTCCGGGCTCCTCCACAGCGAATCCGACTCCGATCGGTCGAATCCTGCAGGCGGATCTGCCGAATTCTGCACTGCCACAATCTCCGCCACCGTAGGCCATTCAAATTGTGGCGATAGAGGTAGTGAAACCAGTCGAATCGCACAGATAGTCTTTAGAGTTGATCCCCACCTTGACAAAAGATCCGCCCACACATTCTCCTCCCCTGTTATATCGTGAATGTTGTAGTTGTACGCCATCAGAATGATAGCCCACCGATGCAGTTTGTCGGCTGTATACTTGGGCACTGTACTTACTACACTCTGTGGGTCGAAAATGTAGCGTAAGTTGCGATGGTCTGTAAAGAGATCAAACCATCTTGTCGATGAAGCAGGTAATCAGCTCGCCTGCAGGTCTCCACAATTGCATAGGCCTCTTTTTCCACTATGGCCCAGCGCTGAGCTGCACCCGAAAAAGATCCACTCAACATCATCAGAGGCTCATGTTCTTGTTCACTTAGTGGCCGATGTGCTTGATCCCGAGGAATTTGTGTGATCACTGCACCCCAGTGCTCATCACTAGCATCTGTGTACACCGGAAACACGTTTATTCGGGTCTGGGTGAGCCAACAGTAACGCACTTTGAAGTGCTTGCTTGCATCGATTCAAACCGGCCATTTCATCGTCACCCCACCCCACATCGGATAGCTTTACTGCTCTCACACGAGTTTTCTTACGACTTCCAGCTAGCTCATAGACTCTCTCCATGACTTTCACTAGCGGCTCAATCAGCTTGTTAAATGCTGGTAGAGAAGCACGCATCCAGTTTAGCGCACATACAAATTGCTGTAATTCCTGACCCGTTGTTGGTGCAGGGAGATTCACCAGTGCATCAATTCTCGCTGGATCGTGTTTCACACCTTTGCCGGATACAACGCGTCCGCACCAAAGAGCTTCTCGCAAGTAAAAGCTGCATTTCTTTGGGTTAAGTTTCAGTCCTTTGTCCAAACAGATACTGAGAACCTTTTTCAGTAAAATGAGCAATCCGTCATCACTGTCCCTCATACCCCAGTAAGTCGTCAATCCAAATCATTAGTCCGTTGTTAAAGAGCTCATCAAACATTTGCTGGACCGTGGACTGTACGTATGCGACGCTATTCGTGCCTCCCATGAGCACACGAGTTGGTGTAATGACACCTTCCTCCGTTAAGATCGAGTAGATTTCCTGACACGCAATCGCCATCGCAAACTGCCAAAAACCTTTAAAGAAATCCAAGGAGAAATATCGCGATGATCCACGTAATTGCTCAAAAGCAACTTCCAGAATTGGCATTGGCCAAACAATTTGCTCAACGCAAGCATTAGCCCCTCGAACATCTACCGTCATGCGATGATCTCCTGCTTCTTGCTTGTTTACGACATGAGGGGGTGAGCTCCATCGACTCTTCGGATTTCTGTAGCACAGACCAGCTGCGATAAGAGCGTCGACATGCTTCTTCAAAAATGCGCGGTGCACCGGAGAATATCTGCGCGCTTTGCACTTCACTGGTGTTGTTCCGGGTTTCAGGGTTACTTCCATTGGAGGCATATCCACCGGTGGATCACGACCAATAACAATCCGAAAAACATCAATGAACTGCATTAAAATGCTTCTTAGCTCCTTCACAAACTCAGGAGTAGCACCAAGTTTTCGTGCTTCGTCAACTTTTTCGAGAAGAATCGCTTTAATTTCCTCCCGTTCCTTGTCTTGGTCCACATCAAAAACAGGAAAGCACGCTCGCTCTTCGTCTTCCCGCAAAGCAACTTCTTCGTCGGTTTGAAGTGGTCGTTCATCAGAAAAAGCTAGAACACTTGCAACGCCTTGGTTTGGGCTGTCATCCACGTCACCCATATCCCACTCAACACTTACTTGTTGCGCCGCTGCCAGTAATTTCTTAGGGCTATACCCCAACCGATCCATGATCCACCTTGACAGTAGTAGGTCTCCCACACCCATCGGTAGATGGCCTTCCGTCACCCAACAGATCACATTTCGGAGTACTAGTGGCCCTCCAGGAGTCGAGAAACGCAGATCGAGCTTAACTTTGCTCTTCACTGGTACAGGACTGTTTCCAACTCCCTCAATAGCCGACCCTTCACTAGTTTCCTGCTGGTTAACCCACACTCCTTTTGCAGATAATTGCTTCAACAATTTTGTTGTCACCAGCGATACTTCAGCTGCACTGTCCGGAGTAATCTCTGTCTCCACCATATCCATAACCGTGCAGGGAAGAGATGATGACGACTCCACTCTCGTCGAGTCGACTGGCGCCACTGCTAACACAGGTTTCATCACTTTTTTCCCCGTAGTGGACTCATAAATCTCCTTAGCTTCGGTGGGACTTGCAACATTGGGGCACTGAAATACACCGTGTGTTGGATCACCGCACTTGAAACACTTTTTTGGCGGTCGATCACCCGTTGGTTTTAACTTTGGCTTTTTAGTGGTCTTGTCTGAATGATCATCGGATATTGGTCGCGGCTTAGTCGTACTAGGTGCACCACCAAACCCTTTCTTAGATGCTGCCGCAGGTTTACCAGCACCCTTGCCATGCGGGTGTGCTGAAATGTGAGCTTCGAATCTCATGAAGTCGTCCAATTCGCCACGAAGCCACTTCAAAAACAATGCCAGGTTTGATTTGGTTGTTTTGTGACACTGTCTGCTCAGTTGGTCTTTCACCGCTGCTTTAAATGATGGCGGTCTCAAAGCGTCGACGAGATATCCAACCACCTTCTTCGGCTCAGTATGCACGACATCCTCCATGTTAAGACAATCCAGTATCTCGTAAAACTCTGCCATGAGCCGAGACAACCGTGATTCTGCATCCTGTAACTCGGTGTCCATGCAAAGTGCCTTTACTTCTTTTTCCAGCGTCTTGTAGGCAGTGTTATCTGGGTTACGAGCCGACAGAAAGTAATTTTCCCTCGTCCTCTGTGATTTCCGTCTCCGCCTTGAAAAGCTCAAAATCACAGATCTAACCAATGTGCCTTGCTCGATGCACGCGCTAATTGGCATCACGAAAACTTAGCCTGAGTTCCTTGATTCAGCGCCTTTATGCGTCTTGTGTAGATCGCATAGCTGTCCATGAACTCTCTTTTTCCTTTTAGAGCTCCCCGATAAATCGGAGGCACCGGGAGATTTGTTCCTGCAGCCACCGTGACTGCAGCAGCTTCGGACATTCTTCCATCAGCTGCCTGCTCTGCTCCTTGAGCAAAAGCACCCCAGCGGGTTTGTAAGTGCGGCTGAACAGCTTCTGCTAAGCTTTCCAGCCTCTGTCCTTGAAGGCCAACAGCTTGTTCAGCCTCCTTCAGAATCTTGTATTGCTCTTCCAGATATCTGCGATGCTTCGTCCATTTGACGCCGCATCTCGTTTTGCTGCTCCATCAGTGCGGCCTGACGGTCATGTTGTGCTTGAAGATATTCTGAAGTTTGAGCAGCAAGTCGGTCTTGCTGAAGCCGGACCTGGCCAATTTGTTCCGCATTCCGTTGATGCGCTGCAGCAGAGTGTTGGGCCAGGGCTTCCACTTGACGATTTGTCTCGACTCGCGGATGACTGCCGTCCGAGTTGTTGTTTCTTGCATCATTCGCAATTCACGTTCCGATCCCGGTGGTAGTGGAGGGTAGACAGCGACAGGCATTCCCCGGCTGGGACTGCTGCCATCGCGTCGTCAGGGTCTTCATGCTGGTAGCTATCCAGCTAAAGGAATTCTTTGTTATGGCTCCCAAATGGAAAATGTAGAAGTGATAATGTATTGAGCAGTTCCTTAGCTCCTGCACTAGCTGCTCTTCTTTGATATGCATGTCCTGGAGGCTTTATGGACGGTTAGTGCACTTCCGTGCTTTGCTACAACCGTCTGTGTTTGCAGCAACCGTCTGCGGTCTAACCGTCTGTACTTGTTTCTCGATTCTTCTGCAGTGATGTTGTTGCTGGGCTTGATCCCATCTACAACCTCACAGTGTTGCCACGGCGACAACAGTATCCAGGATCATTTGGAGTGGAGCCACTTTACCATGTCGAGGTCACCTTCCATCGCAGCCCCATCCATTGCTCTTATTGTGCAACTTGCATTGATGTTCTCATGGAACCATTGAACCACATCTAAATGACCTCGGAAAGCAGCTTCAGCCATAGTTCTGTTCCCCTCATTCATGATAGTTTGCCTCTGTCATTATATTTTTCTTAGGATCACACACAGAATCCTCCGAAAAATCTAAACAGTGTTGGTCACTTTCGCTCACAATATTTTTCATAAGGCTCCAGGTTTATTGAAGAGATTGCAAGTCTTCAGGCTCACCATCAACCGTTATGTGAGACCCAAGTGGATTTCTTGAAGACAGTCATGGAAGAGCGATTCGGAAGTGGTGGATCAAAATACGTGGGGTGGTACCCGAGACTGTTGTTTGAAAGCTGTGAAGACTCCGGCAAGAGCGACGTTATCGTGGTTGACGTCCACACAGACTCGCCATCATCTGTGGATACGGACTCAGGAGGTGTGCTTCATCTCGGCGTTGGGAATCCATTGATGGCGTTCTTTGTCGTGGATAAAACCATGTTCGCCGGTCCAGTATTGGGAAATAATTAAAAGCTGTTGCGTAGGCACTACATACCTGTTGCTCTAGTCTCAAATACTAATGACCTGTTACAACCACTACGATCCTGTTAGTCGACAACAGGATTGCAGCCTAGAGCCTGTTACTCGGATCCGCTCTAATCTCAAGTACTAATGACCTGTTACACGTACTACGTTCCTGTTAGTCGCTAATGCGCACGAGGTACTGCTAGGATTACAACCTTACTTCGAAGAGGTTACTGAGACTGTTTCTGCATAGCAGTTGTAAAACGGCTTGGAGGTCAGTGCTAATATCGGTCTCTCTTTTAGGCAAAACTCCTCATAAAACAATCAGCCCAGTGCAATGGGCATTGCTGCGGGGACAACATACAGCTCAGACAGCTCATATGCTCCCGATAACGACGATTCTGATGCATTCAACTCGGAGATCTCTGAGATGGATTTCGAGTTCGATGTCCCCTCCATCTAATAACGTCCATAACGAGGACAAAATATAGAGGGGCGAGATTTCGTTCTTGTTGGAGTACTGTATACGTTCACGGCAGCTCGCAACAACATGTATGAACGTGACGAACACATCCACGAACGCGCTACCAGACACCTCGGCTTCTCGTGTTTGTTTGCCGGAGTCACAGAAATTTTCAGCATCACTACGAATTACTGTTGGAAAATCGGTGTAAAAATAGTGCGAAAAATGTTTTAAACAGATAAACAGTAGTTATGACAGGCGATAAGGGAGTAATAATGCTACGACAGCAAAGTAGTGCAATAATAACAGATTTTAAATAGCAGCCTCCAGTATTCAGTAGCTACGAGTTCTTGACACCAAGTGATCAGCGCCTGACAGATGAGGAGTTCGAACACAAACTACCAGCGATGGAGATGCCTCAGTGGCAGCACCAGTCGCATTTGTCCTAGGTTGGCATGGAAAATTGACAACAGGAAGACGATGAAAGTTCATTTAAAAAATATATAATCGTGCTCTTGATATTAAACTTAGTTCTGGTGTCGAGATGTACCAATATGAACACCTCGTACCTCAAACTGTAGTACTGGTTCCGCTGAAATACCGTGTCGTTGATATTTCGTAGATGGAATGGATAAATGTTTTCGTTGAGGAAGAACTGGAGGTGGCGGAGGTTGCACATCAAGCTACAAAACACGATTCGTAAGTAGATTGACAACACCTACAGCGCACGACAAACAGCATACACAAACCCGTATCAGTGGTGAAGGAACTCGCCAAAGACGATCATTTTCCTTGCGATTTTGTGATCGACGAATTGGAGTTGCAGTCACTCGCTGTACTGGAGCTGGTGGCGGTGATATAAACGTTTGCGTTGGCGCTGATTCTTCTGTAGATTTGTTCACTTGACTCCACACTGGGACGGGAGGGATACTCTCAATCAAATGATCAGCTGAACATTCCATTCCAGACTCTTCCTTGTTGACTTCCAAGAGTTTTCGAGACTGGAGCCAAGGCGATTGAAGCACTTCAGTGATACTTGGTCGGCTCTGAGGATCTTTTTGCAGCATACTTGATATCAATTCGACTGCTTCTGAAAAAACATTAGCACTCAGAGGCTCATATTGACCTTGGGTGATACGATAAACAACCGCAGGATACGACGGAGCACTAAAAGCCGCTTTCCCAGTCAACATTTCGTACAAGACACAACCAAGCGACCAAATATCAGTAGCGAAGCCATGAAGCTCACCTTCCAGTATCTCTGGGCTCATGTAAAGCGGCGATCCGACAGCTGTCGACGTGAGGTATTCCGTTCCAAGCAGACGCCGGTGGAAGCTGCTTGGAAGTACCCAAATCCCCTAGAACAACTCGTCCGGATTGAAAGAGGAAAACATTGCCACATTTGAGATCGCGATGAACCACACGATTTCGGTGCAAGTGGTTGACTCCTTGTGCTATTTGAGCGAAAATCTCTCGAGCTTTGTCCTCTTGGATTGAGTTCGAACGTAGATACTGCTCGAGGTCTCCTCCATCTGCGTGTTCCAGACTGAGGATGAGAAGTTGCTGATTTTCTTCGTGGTTTTCAGCCCAAAAAGCTTCATAAAACTTAATGATATTTGGATGGGAAGGAAGAAGCTGGAACAGCGCTACCTCGTTCAGACACCTCTTTCTACAAAAATCACCTTTATAAAGTGTGTACTCAAGTGAATGTTTTAACTTGAAAAGTTTACCGTTCTTCCGAGGATTGGAATGTCATATCCATCTCTTTTAAACACACTTGTTGTCCTGTAGCAAGACGTTCACACAGAAACACCTGAAGAAAAAAAAAGTGTGTTTAAAAATCAAGTCTTATGAATCAAAACCTTTGGATAGCTAGCGAACTTACATCTCCGTACGTGCCACGACCAATGTGGGCCAGTTGTTTGTGTTCATCTCGTGTCTTAGTGGGGAAGTTGATGTTCTCCATAACACAAACGTCTTCGATTCTATCAGACAGAATGAAAGAAGACCATGAGATTATTCTATTTGTGGGAAAATAAAAAACAATCCTTGCATCGATACGTGTGAACCACTTTGAGTTCATTATCGTTTTAAACCGTACTCGAGAAAATACTCCACACCGTGTTATTTAGTCACAAGAATCACACTTTTCGAACGCACCTAGCAACAATCGAGGATGACCAAATGTCGTGTCAACGAGGTGATTGGCAGCTTTCGTCACTTGATCCTCCGTAAGTTGCAAATGATCCTGGATACTCGCGCTCTTTGTAACTTCCCATCGCGTTTTCTTGATGATTGTCTAGATCGAATCACACCCAAGAGGACAAAGATCAAGGTGCTTGAACACGAAGCGACTATTGAAACCGCCGTCCCTCGTAACATGATCAAGGAATGACGCTTTACCGGCAATTACAAAAAACAGTTTCCGATTGTGAAACAGCGGTTGCAGCATTTCGCAAAATTGGAAGAACTTCTTTCTCCTCGCACCATCATCCAGTTTGCCGTGGTTAAAAGTCAAACCAATTTCATCGATCACTATGAAAAGGGGCCCCACTTCCTCCGTTAACCTTTTCAAAAGGGTCACAAATCCATTTTCGAAATTGTCGAAAGCGTGAGGTAAAACACCATAGTTAGCTTTGAAGAATTCCTGGATGCATTCAATTACACTTCGTGATGCTCGGCGCTCTTGAAAGTCGCCATTGTCGTCAAGAACGTCCATGTGATTTAACGTAATAGGTATCGTGTGGCAGCTTCGTAAAGTGTCCATAAATTCATCCATTCGCGAGTCAGGCTTCAGTGACTGGCATTCACGAATGTACTCTTGACAAAACGCAGACTTCCCGAGTCCTCGGCCATTGCTCAGGAGTGGAATCACCCATATACCACCAGATCGTAGCTTCGCACGGTAGAATTTTTTTTTGTGAAATTTGACCAGGTCCTTCACCGCCTTCTCACGATTTACGAAGAAGAGTTGGCGGTCTCTAGAATACACGACTTCTTCTTCCTTCCATTCCCACTTCTCCACTTCAGTAGTTTTCAGTCTCTTCACCAGTCTCTGATCTTCAATTCCTGAGTGCAATCGCGTCTCACTCAGCACAGATTTCTCCTCAGGAAGTTTCACGAGTACGTGAACCACATCTTCTCCAAGCGACACTTGTTCCCCAAACAACTGCGGATTTTTTTCTCTGTTCAACTTCCATATTGGCCACAACTCCTGTAGTTTTGAAGTGTCAACGCGGTTCTCCAGCAGCATCTTGACCAGATCGTCGTCATATGTCAACCACACGCCACCCTTCGTCTTCGCCAGGAAAAGTTGTAGCAGGTCGGGCCGTCCCTTGTACTTCAACGCAGCCGCGATAGCTTCCTTCAACGCGGAAACCGACTCATTCTCGTCGATTTTCACCTCGAACGCGCTCCCTTGCGCACCAACAATCGCACAGAACAGGTTGAGCATATTTCCACCAGGAGGGAAATTCTGGAATGAGAAGGTAAAATCGATCAACTTCAGCCTTGGTCAGTTCCCCTCATTCATGATAGTTTGCCTTGGTCATTATAATTTTCTTAGGAACACGCACATAATGACCTCCGAAAAATCTAAACAGTGTTGGTCACTTTCGCTCACAATATTATTCAAATAAAATCCAAAATCTGAGAGAAGAAGACTTGTCCATCTTTAAAAAAACACATACTGTTCTTCACTTAAGAATCTGCAGCTTGAAGGATGCACCTGTCTTGCGCGATCATTGGAACGGGAGTAGCGCTCCCCATCGAAATTGACGATGCCAATTCGGTGTCTGAATTGAAGGAAATGATCAAGAACCGGAGCGATGGGTTAATCGGAGTTCCCTGGCCAACACTGCAGCTTTTCCTGGCGAAAGAAAAAACGAAAAAGGATACAACCGAGGAGACGAAAGAGAACAACGACAAGGAGGAGAAATGGATGACACTACTTCAATTCGAGAAAGGTGTGGGTGATACTGACGACTTGAAATTACTAAATGTTAATGATGCAACACTGCGATCTGTTGGCCTGGTCAGTTGTAAACTCGGCCACGAAAGTGAAGAAGCTGTTGCTGCTGGATTAGGTCCAGTTCACGTATTGGTGGTGATTCCAGAGGCTGAAGAGAGCAACCCACAAGTTAAGAAGCGACGTCTGGAATGGCAATCGACTCGACGGGGATCACACACTTACAACCCGAACTCCCAGTATTTCCTACTGGAACAAGAGGATATGGACGGGTCTGGACTTCCTCCAGCTCGCTTGAAACTCTACTGCAGACCTACATTCCACAACCAATTCAAGTTCTTGCAGGAAAAAGTATTGGTCAATGGTCATTTGGGCTGGATTATCGGTCCTTCTGGGTCGGGAAAGTCAACAACGACAATGGCATTCGCATTGACTGTGGACAGAAATGAGTGGATTGTTACGTGGATTCATGGCCAAAAGTCTTCGAAACATGATAGGAGACAAGCGGGAGACTCGAACAATTGACGTTAAGGACGTGGAAGAAGTACTGGAGATTGAAGATGAATCCAAACGTCATGTGGTGTTTGTTGATGGATTGGCCGAACTGTTAGAATGAGCCACAAGCCAGTGGAGGCATAGGCTGTGGTGTAGTATACAAAAGATTAGATAAGTATATTCAAGTTAAGTGAACACTGTCTAAGTGTGGAAAGGCGGCGTCTGTAACTGCCAATCAACGCTGTCGGCGCTTCTGCCGACGGCAACAATTCACTCGTGCGATGATGGTCAAACCGGCGAAAGGAGCTCACTTCTCCTTTTGCCAACGACTGAGCACATCGGTCTATTAGAGGGCAATTAAGTAGAGAATAATAAATTGAGATTAAAACAACAACAAAGTTTTCGTGTTCAACATTTCAAGTATTAAGTACTGAAGATGGCCAAGGAAAACAAGAAGGACTTTTCGGGGCTGAAGTTCAACGGCAAGCCAAGCGACTTTCAGCGATGGAAGGATGCGGTGTTGGCGCATCTGACGCAGATGACCAACCGTCGTCGTGTCACCGAGATTCAAGCCGGTCGATCTGCACCGACTCTAGGGTATCAGGATTTGCTCACGAATCCGGCCCCTGTACCGGCTTTGAGTGACCAAGCGACTGAGGCCCAGCGTAATGGACATGCGCTAGAAACGGCCTTTTTGCAAGAGCAGGAATCGTACCTGCGGGATCTGTTCAATCAGACACTCCCGCACGGCTATATGGCGCAATTGAGCACACCACAGCCGGTCCCGCAGTTCTGGCAGCAACTTGAGGCTGATTTTGGACAGAACAACGCAATGGGGATGGTGGAGATGATCCAAGAGTTTGAGCACACCCTGGCTATGGATTTCGGCTCGATTGGTGAGCTTTTTCAGCGTCTGCGTGCGGTGCGCAATCGGCTGAACAGGCAGGGCCAAGATACATTGAGGGTACACCTTCTCCCTAGTCAACTGATGATTGGGAAGGTTCTGTCGCTCATCCCGAGCCACCTTTGGGGACCAAGTGTCACTTTTACGCCTGATGAATTCACGTTGGAAAAGGTGGAGAAGAAGATGAGGAGTATCTTCGGGAACAAGAGCAAGGCGGAGATACAGGCAATGGGGAAAACTGACACGCCTGTTCCGGTCAACTATGCTGCCTCGGCTACAGCTGGTGGGAAGAAGGTCCAGTCCAAGAAATCGGGGAAGCGTAAGGCCACACCCTTACCCATGGACGATGAGCGCGTGAACGCCTGCTTCTATTGCAACGGCGTTCACAATGACATGAATGGAATTGGTCCCCACTTCAAACGGGACTGCCCTGTTAGAAAAAGGGATATTGCGAATGGTGTTGGCCGCAAGAACATCTACAGCGAGCCAAAGCGCCTGCGGATTCGGAAGACAGATCACGCTCGAGTGCAGAAGGTGCAGCCCGCCCAGTCTGCCCCGCGCGTCGAGATCCCTGTTGATGCTGCGTGCCTCGAAAAGCTCAGCATTGCAGAGAGTGGGCCAAGTACGCCTCCTGCGACTGCTTCGGCAGATGTGCCGTTGACACCCGGTGGATTTAGTACACCCAACTCACCTGTTGTGTCCAGCACTGCAGACAGTGACGAGGATATGGATGAGTTTGATGGCAACAGTGGGATCCCTGTCAACAATGCATCGGTCACATCTGCAGCCGCAGAGATCGAAGAAAAAGCAAAGAGCCTGGAAGATACGGTAAGTCGCTTGTATCCTTTTCTGTTGGAGCCACTGCGCGAGTTAACAGAAAATTCTTGGGTTTTGGATACAGGATGCGGGCATGGACTGACTGGGCGAGCGTCGGTTTTTGTGACCAAGAGCCCAAACGACGACTACGTATTTACATTTGGACAGGGCTCTAAACTGAGAAATACATTTGTTGGTACAATTAAGTTGCATGTCTTGAGTCCAACTGGTACCAAACCGGTACAGTTCAGCAACATAGCACTAGTACCAAACGCAACATCAAATATACTAAGTGAGTATTGGCTTAAGAAGGCAGGTTATCAGATTATAGAAAGCTATACAGGATTGTACAAGTTTGTACTCTGGAAGCACAAATTGGTGTTTGTGGCAAAGACATTCAATGGAGCATATTATATTCAAACCTGCTCGCTAAAGGAAAGGCAAGTGATGTGCAATGCCATCAAAACAAAGCCTTGCAAGCCACTTGCTTTACCTAACTAGACTAAACTTGAGAGTCTAATGAAGGAATGGCATGTGAGACTTGGGCATGTAAATAAAGAAAAGCTGATAGACATAATGAGTAAGCAGCTTGTCAAAGGTATTCCGTATGCGGAGCGAAGCAAGCTGAGTCAAGTAAACTTCTTTTGCTCCACATGTGCGGAGATGAAGATGAGAAGAATGTCATATCGGAATTTGCACGGCACTAGAGACACCCGCCCAATTAGTACGATCCACATGGATACGAACGGGCCGATGAAAACAATGGGAGTCTATGGTACTGTTGGAACTATAAGATATTTCTTGAGCATAATTGACGATCAATCATCATGGCGTTGGACATTTGTTCTCCGGAATAAGACAGAAGTAAACGACAAAGTTAAAACGCTACTCATGCAACTGGAACGTGACGGAAAGTTCACAATTAGACGCATTAGATCAGATGGTGGAACGGAGTTCGTCAATCAAGCGTTCAACAACTTCTGTAAGGATAAGGGCATTGTGTTTCAAAAGTCGAATGCATACTGCCCAGAAGAAAATGGTGCAGCAGAAAGAGACCATCAAACAAAAATGAGCAAAGTTAGATGCGCACTAAAAGATGCTGAAATGCCAGAAAGGTGGTGGCCGGAAGCCCTCATGTACATGACTTATGTGCAAAATAGAACACCAATGAGTCGGCTAGGCAACATGACACCATACGAAAAAGTATATGGAAAAGCTCCTGATGTGAGTGACATACATATTTGGGGAGGAATGAAACGTGGCGTTTAGTCAAACTACCACAAGGACGAAAGGCTCTACCATGCCATTGGGTACTAGTGGTAAAGTATCACGCTAACGGAGTAGTCGAGCGATTTAAGGCTAGACTAGTTGCGCAAGGAAACCACCAAGAGTTTGGTGTTGATTGCGATGAGGTATATGCACCAGTTGCTAGATTTGAGTCACTTCGACTAGTACTAGCAATTGGAACCATACTAGATTGCCACATTCATCAGATGGATGTACATACAGCATTCCTAAATGGGTCAATGGACGGTGATCAACGCATTTACATGCGCCAACCACCAGGATATCATACCGTGGGAAAGGAAGGATATGTCTGTGAGCTTTTAAAGAGTATCTACGGGCTCAAACAAGCACCCAGAATTTGGTACAGTGTCCTCCACACATTCCTTTCATCCTTGGGTTTTGAACGATGCAACAAGGAATATTGCATATACGTGCAAAAAGTGGGAGTTGAATGGATAATCATTGTAGTCTACGTTGATGATTTGACAATCATGTCAAAAAGCCTACAGCTCATCAACAAAATCAAAAGAGAACTATCCTTGAGATTTAAGATGAAGGACTTAGGAGATATTCACTATATCCTGAAAATGGAAGTCCGGAGAAATAGAGAGCAAAAGACGATGTCAATATCGCAACACCAGTACATATTGGATTTGATTAAGAAGTACAACATTGAGAACAGCTCAGCTGTAGCGACACCTCAAGTCACTGGCATTGAGTTAGAGCCTGAAACAAAAATGTCTGCGGAGCAAATCAGCGCGCAGAAATTTGACTATAGAGGTTTAGTAGGGTCGCTGCAATATTTGGTAAGAGGCACACGACCTGATATAGCAAACGCAGTAAGAGAATTGAGTAAGTATCTGTCATGTTACAATAGGACACATTGGGAAGCAGCTAGGAGAGTGCTAAAATACTTGAAAGGGACGTCGACGTACGGTCTACTTCTTGATGGAAAGTCAATGGAGGTAACGTATGAAGTGTACACAGACGCAAGCTTCGCGTGTCAATCAAAAGAACGTAAATCTATCACGGGCTATGTGATTCAGATGGCAGGCAGCAGCATCTCATGGTGTAGTAGCAAACAAGGATGCGTGTCTCTTTCTACTGCGGAGGCTGAACTAATCGCATTAAGTGAAGGTGCTAAAGAAAGCGAATGGTTGTGGCACTTGCTATCGGAAATGGGATTTCGTCAAGAGCAACCTGTGCAAGTATGGTGTGATAGCAGATCAGCAATAAGCATCACAAAGAATCCAGGAAACCATAAGGCTAGCAAGCACATTGGAGATAAAATACCTGTTTACTAGAGACTTAGTAGAAGAAGGACGCCTAGTTATTGAGTACTGTCCAACTGCCAGCATGGCAGCGGATATTTTGACAAAGGCACTTCCTACTAAACAGTTCACAGTTTTAAAGAGATAAGATTGGAGTGAAAGACGTCTCCGCATAAGTGTACACTTAGTGGGAGTGTTAGAATGAGCCACAAGCCAGTGGAGGCATAGGCTGTGGTGTAGTATACAAAAGATTAGATAAGTATATTCAAGTTAAGTGAACACTGTCTAAGTGTGGAAAGGCGGCGTCTGTAACTGCCAATCAACGCTGTCGGCGCTTCTGCCGACGGCAACAATTCACTCGTGCGATGATGGTCAAACCGGCGAAAGGAGCTCACTTCTCCTTTTGCCAACGACTGAGCACATCGGTCTATTAGAGGGCAATTAAGTAGAGAATAATAAATTGAGATTAAAACAACAACAAAGTTTTCGTGTTCAACACGAACCAGACGACTTCATGGAGCTGAAAAGCGCATGTATCAAGTGGTTTCTAAAGAACCACCAGAAGCAGCGACTCGTATTTGTTTCTTCTGTGCTGTATCGTACCAAGGTTGATAAAAACTTGGATATCCAGACGCATACACTTGAATTCCCTGTTTGTTCCTGGACGTTGGATGAGTACCATTCGGCAGTCAAGGATGCTGAGTTTTGGACGATTGTATCTCCATATCTGGATGTACCTAAAATTCTGCCTGATGATGAGTGGTCTCATGAAGAAATGGTAGACAATAAGTACCATTACGCAGGTGGATCCTGTCGTGATATGTTCGGCTTGAATACTGAAACTGTGATGGAGAATACGTCCAATGCTGTGAATGTAGTGAGTGACCCTGCTCAACGTTCAGTATCGAACATCAACCGTCTGTGTGGAATGTTCCATCCACCAAATACGTCTTGTGCTATATATCCTATGATCAGCCGAAATGCTGCGATGAGGATTGGTATGAGATGCGGCCCAGAAATTCTCAAGATGTTCATACCGACACGTGAACCTCAGCTTTGAATGGATGGGAGCTGGAAAGGGTGGTCTTGATCGTGATAGTGCGGCAGGAAACACATTTCTATCGGATATTGGAGTATTCTTTAGCAGCTCTTTAGCGTCGTCTTGTTCTCTGCCGCTCTTGTGTCGTGCAGGAACCTCAGCGTCGTCCTTGGGCCGTGAGTCTTCTTCTTGTCACTGGAAAGGTAAGGAACGGCACGAGTGTGTGTTGTGGGGTAAAACCAAAAGTGTATTTCTTCTTACTTGCTGCGTGTTACCTACAGCAAGAGGAGGAAAGCCATCAGGCATCAAAACCCCCTTTAGACTAGGGCAGATCACGTCCATCAGAACGGTCCCCAGCCTTCCCATCACCTGAGTGACAGGCATTGACACTGGCGATAGTTCTCTGCGGGTTGCACCCGAGCCAGACCCGCTCGACTGATACTCCCCCGGAACTAAGCCACCGTGTCGCCACGATCAGCACCAAGCCAATCTCCATCAGCTTCGGTCATGCATGCATGGCGATCTTCTGCTAATGTTTTGCACCGCATCACAGTGGTTTTACCACGATTAGCACCAAGCCAACCTCCATCAACTTCGGTCATGTGCACATGCCGATCTTCTGCTGATGGTTTGCGCCGCACTACAGCGGTTTTACATCCTTGGCATTTCGCTACTTTCACGCTTGGACGCCATCCAGCGCCTTTACCATCGTGCGAACGGTCTTCCACGTCCTCATCTTCCTGGCGTTTCTTCTCCACGCCCAGGCGCTTGTACACGCCCTTCACATCCCTCACTCCAAGCCCTTCTCGCAGCTTTTCGAAGCGTTGGGGTCCCAGAGCCTTCGTAAACATGTCGGCCACGTTGTCTTCCGTCGGCACGTACTCCACGTTCACTTTGCCCTTGTCCACCAGTTCCGCAATCTTGCGGCTCTTTTTCGCGTAACGACGAACTCCGTCGAAGTTACCAGCCTCTATGCACACCTTAATGGTGCTTTGATTGTCAATCAGCATCTTGCCGGCTTGTCGTTCCAGCTTCAGCTCCTTCAGCATCTTCTGTGCCCACAGTAAGTCTTCAACGCACATACTGGCCGCCACTAGCTCTGACTTGCAAGTGTCGTCGGTCACCGATGCCTGCATTTTACTCTTGAATCCGAAGCTAAATCCATTTAGCCTCAACACATATCCGGTCACAGATCGCGACGTATCCGGACAGTTTGCATCGGCGTCGCAGTATGCACTCACTTGGAATCCGTTGCGCGGCTCCGCGTCACTACGCAAGTAAGTTAATCCATACGTCCTGGTCTTCCGTAGATACCGAAGTACTCGCTTGGCCGCTGCATAATTTTCTTTTGTGTAACTGCTTGCATGTCGGCTTAGGTTGCGCACGGCATTAGCGATATCCGGTCGAGTACACGTCACCAAGTATTGAAGTGCTCCAATCAGTTCCTGGTACTCCAGTTCCTTGTTGTTTATCTTGGTCTCGTCACGCTCGATAGGTAGCACCTTCTCGTTATGCTGTTGAGGAGACCGCACAGTCTTAGCGTCCGTCATCTGGAACTTCTTCAAGATCTTGTCAATGTACGCCGTCTGGGAGATACAGAGTGACTTGCCAGGCTCATAGCTTACCTCCATTCCCAGCAAGTAGTGTATACGTCCCATATCCTTTAGTGCAAACTTCGCTTGCAGGTTCTTCTTCATCTGATCAATGTCTTCACGATCTCCAACAAACAGGACGTCATCAACGTATACGGTCACTAGTAATAGTCTGCCGTCGATCCACTTTTAATATAGTCCAACGTCGAAAGCACTGCGCTTCATGCCCAGTTTCTTCAAGTGCTTGTGCAGCGTCAGATACCACAACCTTGCCGCTTGCTTCAGTCCGTACAGTCCTTTTAGCAATAAGCACACTCTGCCCGTCCCGTCGTCAAACTCCGCCGGTTGCTTCAGGTAAATCTTGGCTTCGTCAATGTCACTGTTCAGGAAAGCCGTTTCAAAATCTCCTTGGTCCACTTCCAATCCGAGCAGCAAAGCCAATAGCAACACCACCAACATTGTCATCCAACGAACCACTGGCAAGTAAGTCTTCCAGTATTCAAAGCCAAACCGTTGCTTGTAACCATGAACAACGAGTCTTGCCTTATAACGCTTTACATTTCCGTGTGCATCGCGCTTCACCTTCAGTACCCATCCTGTAGTCACCACTTTTACGTACTGTCCATTCTTGTCTTTAGGTCTGTCCACCAGTTCTATGTTCCGTTCTTTACTAACGACTCGTACTCCTTCCTTAGAGCTTCCTCCCATTCCTTCCATTGAGGTGAGTCCATTGCTTCCTCCAGCGTCGTCGGGTCACCGACCTCAGCACCCATCAGCAGTTGGTAATTACTGAAGCGTACATTTGGCCTTCGCGCTCTGGTAGATCTTCTTAGTGGCTGCTGGGGCTGTGCGACTTGTCCTGGTCCTCCATGTTGTTGTCCATGAGGTTGTACTGCTTGTCCACCAGCACCGTGTCCAACAGCACCTTGTACAGCAGCACCTTGTCCACCAACAATTAATCCTGCGCTGGCGTCCACCAGTTCGTCATCTTCCGACTCGTCACTCGATACTGTCGCGCCCTCATCCACAGTCATAGCCCGTGCAGATGTGACGTAACTTGGCATACTTGACTCCACTGACCGCACTTTCCGCTCATGTACGCTCTCCTCTGCAACGAATTCAACGGGAAGAGGCACAAACGGTATGTAGTCGTAGTTCTTCTGATGTCCAAGTAATAATGCGTCCAAGTACTTCTTGCTCACTGTCACGTCCTCGCGAAACTTTACGTCTCTCGCCTCCACAATTCTGCCAGTTCGAAGATGCAACAGTCGATACCCTGGGGCAGAATGCGCGAATCCAAGTAGCAACGCAGGGTCTGCCATGGGGCTCAGCTTGTCCTTCCTCTTGGGCATTGGCACGTACACAAACCCGACTGATCCACATGCGCGTAACTTCGCCACGTCCGGCTTCTTACCATGCAGTTTCTCTGATGGTGTCATCCCGTTCAACGCCTTAGTCGCACTCATATTGTCAATATCCACGATATAACGTAGCACCTCCGGCCACAACTTCGTCGGCAGATTCGCAGCCTGCATTGTCGTTCTGGTTTTGTTCGCCAATACACCATTCAACTTTTCCACCAGAGCATTCTCCTCCGGCGTGTACGCGTGCGTCGGTACGAAATCAATCCCATGCTGCTCCAGAAACTTCTCTAGTTCAGCATTCACAAATTCACCACCGCCGTCACTAGAAAATATCTTGATTATGTGTCCTTTGGCGATCAACTTCTTTATCAGCGCGATGGTATTTGCGTTCGCGTCACTCTTCTTCTTCACCGGGTAGCACCACTTGTACCTGGAGCCCTCGTCTTGAATCAGCTGAAAGTATCGGGTTCCTCCAGATCCAGGTATGTACTTGCCCATATCGCAGGTGTCCGACATCAAGCGCTCATAATTGACTTTTGTTCTCTTGTCCTTGGCACTCTTCTTGTACGGCATACGACGTCGCTTTGCTGCCATGCACGTTAGGCACTGGAACTTCTTGTTGAACAGATCCTTCGGAATGTCCATGCCGTCCACCACATCTCGGTCCACCATGCCCCTGATGGCCGATACATTAAGGTGTCCCAGTCGCTCGTACCACAGCATTAGTGGGTTAGCGTCGGCATCCAGCGTCGCCATCACCATGTCAACAGGCAACTCAGTCTCTAGCCAATAGTGAGATCCGTTCTTCACAAATTCCAGTCGACCAATGGCCGAATCCAGCCAGCACCTTCGCGGAGTCACGTCAGCCGCACTGAACGATGGGGTCCATCCCTCGCTCTCCATTTTACCCAGGCTAATTAAATTCACAGTCCCTTCAGGCGAGAACTCCACATCCTTGAGCTCCATCTCGGTCGTGTCGCCATACACATTAGGTACCTTCAGCTTCACGACTCCACACAGAACTCCCTTAGTGATCTCACCCGTCCAGACCTTGAACATGGCCTTGGACTTCTTCACACTTGAGTACATATCCTTGTCCACACACACATGCGTGGAGCTGCCAGCATCCACGAGTTTCGCTTGCCCGCCAACTGCGACTTAACCACCATACCGACCATGGGAAATTCACCGTCATCCTCGTCGTCACTGCTGCTGCTGCTCGCGTACTTACGCACGATCTTCGGCGCATTCTCGTTCAGAATCAGCATGTTAGCTCGAACCCCGGGCTTGTCCTCAGCCTTCGACTTGTTCTTCTTCTGCTTTTTCTTGTCCGTCTTCCCAGTTTCTTCCTTCTGCTCATCGCTCGCCACCTTCTTTGTCTTGTTTATGTAGTGCCAGCACTGCGCTCGAATGTGCCCGGTCTTTCCACAATGATAGCACTTACGCTTCTTCCAAGCTCCCCCGCTTCCCTTGAACTTCTTCTCCTTGTCCTTAAGCGCAGAGGTTGTACTCATCACCACTTGTGGTACACCACTGCCTCCGTTCATCACTTCTGCCATCCGAAGCCGTTCATCCTTCGACCTCAGCGCATTGGTGAACTGCTGAAGGGTCAATGGTGTTCCTTGGCGAACCGGCAGGTCGAACTGTTTCACAATCTCAGGATGCGTCAACATCACGCCCATAGTCAGGACGCGCAACATCTCATCGTCGACCACTGCATGAGTAGTTCCCATGCTACTTAGTTGCTGTCGTAGCCGCACCATGGTTGCCAGGTACTCCGTCAGCGTCTGTCCCTTGACGTGCTTCGTGTTGTACAGCTGCGCCTTCAACAGCGCCACGTACGAGTAGTCTCGCTCGGTCTTGTCAGCTACGATGGTGTCCCACATTTCTTTCGCTGTAGCCATCGCGCATATCTTGTTCACTTCATCTTCTTGGCACCCGCGTAATCCTCGCAGGATCGCTCCCTTGGCCGTCCTATTCTTCTTTTCGAAGATAGCCTGCAAGTCACGGTCCGCGGCGTCTCGCACTTCGTCACCAGTCACAACTGCCCACGATTCCCGATCTTCCAGGTAGAGTTGCAACTCCACCCTGTAGAGCTCGAACGTTCCTTCGAACCTTGGAGCCTTTGAACTCCCTCGAATAGCTTGTGTCGCGGCAGCAGCTGCTCCAGCACCAGCTCCAGCACCAGCACCAGCAGCCGCACCACCACCGCCGCCTCCAGCACTCATGTCTTCCTAGTAGTAGTTGTTGTCGTTCACAGCCTCGTAGAGCCTTGGGCTCATAACCTAGCAGCTCTTT